>CM053746.1:14502342-14656454 GCA_028658305.1 Pachyuromys duprasi | reverse complement strand
GCCGGGGATGCAAAGTACCTAACCTGTGATTGATATAAAATAAATTACATTAAAAAAAAAGAAGGGAGCTGTATGGGAGAGGGAGAGGGAAAAGGAAGGAACGCAGGACCAGGTGTTGGGAGGGGGCAGGGGATGGACGCGGGAAGGGGAGGACCAAGAGAGGGAAATCTGTGGGGGAGCATCTCTGGGACAGGGGAGGCCCCTGGAAGTCTATGAGGTGACCTTGACTGAGATTCCCTAACAGCAGGGGACACGGAGCCTTACCCTGCCACCTCCTATAGCCAGGTGGGACCAGTGGAGGGAGGGGAACACGAACCCACCCATTAAACCCAAATGTTGTCCTGCCTACAAGAAGTGTGGAAATAAAGATGGAGCAGAGACTGAGGAAATGGCGGAGCAATGGCTGGCCCAACTTGAGACTCACCCCATGGGAGAGAGCCAGCTCTACACTTCTGCTGTGTTACAGACAGGAGCCCGACATAACTGCCTTCAGAGAGGCTTCGTCCAACAGCTGATGGAAACAGATGCAGACACCCACAGCCAAACAATAGGTGGAGCTCGGGGAGTCTTGTGGAAGGGTGGGAGAAAGGACTGAGAAGCTGGAGGAGTCAAGCACACCACAAGACCTACAGGGTCAACTAACCTGGGCCCATGGGGGCTCACAGAGACTGAACCACCAACCAAGAGCATGCATGGGCACCTGACACATATGCAGCAAAGGAGCAGCTTGGTAATCATGTGGGTCCCCTTCCCTTTCCCCTAGCTGGGATGCCTTGTCAGGCCACAGTGGGTTGGTATCCCTTAGGAGCCTGCCCTAAGGAGAGAACAGAACGGGGGAGGGGAGCTTGAGGGTGGACTGGAAGGACAGGAAGAGGGCTGGCATCAGGCTGTAAAACGATAAAATAAACCCAAACAAAACAAAAACCCATTGTTTTTCCTTCCTCCCTGCCTTTTTCTCTTTCTGTGTGTGTATAAGATTGGGATGTATACCTCAGCCACTTCTTCACCTTCGATTTTTGAGACAGGGTCTCTCACTGAACCTGGAATCTGCTGTTCAGCTAGAAAGGCCCCAAGAGACCTCGGACCTGCCCATCTCTGGCCCAGGTTGAGTTGCAGAGGTGCGCGCTCAGTAGAGATATGGGTCCTCCTGCCTCCGCAGCACGTGTTCAACCTACTGAGCCATCTCCACCCTCCCACCCTGTCTTGTGTGGTGGTGGTGCTGGTGGTGGTTGTTTGTTTTTCGAGCTGACACTATGTGGGATCAGGCTGGGGCCAAACTCCAGAGATCCTCCTGCTTCTGCCTCCTGAGTGCTGAAAATAAAGGCGTGTGCCACATTTTTTAAACACTTGTTAGGTGTTACATGCCAGGATATGCCTATTTTGGTGATAGGTTTCTTCTTTCTTTTGGGGTTTTTATTTCTTTTTTTAATTTTTATTTTTTTATATTAATTACAGTTTACTTACTTTGTATTCCAACTGTATTCCTCTCCCTCATTCCCTCCCAATCCCACCCTCCCTCATCTCCTTCTTGCCCCTCTCTAAATCCACTGGTGGGGGAGGTCCTCCTCCCCTTCCATCTGACCCTAGTTTATCAGGTCTCTTCAGGACTGGCTATAATGTCTTCCTCTGTGGCCTAGCAAGGCTGCTCCTGGGGGGGGGGGGGAGGTGGTGCTCAAAGAGCTAGCTGTTGAGTTCATGTCGGAGACAGTCCCTGTTCCCCTAACTAGGGAACCAACCAAGGATATAACCTAGAAGCCCTGCCCAGATGTACCCCATCTTTTGGTTTTTTGAGACAGAGTATACCAGCCTAGGCTCAAACTCAAGACTTCTAATTTTAGCTCTCTAGTGTTGGGAATAACCCAGCATTCTCAGATCTGCGCCGTCAAGTTCCAGGATTAGAGACACACACTGTTGTGCTCAGCTTATTGACAACAGATCTATCTATGTGCACTTCAAAAACAATCCCGCTGTTGCCATTGAATAGTTTTCTCCACATGTACTTCTCTCTTTAAACATATACACATCTACAGAGAAATTTCTATCAAGTTTTTAGCTTGTTTCTTTGCTTTTCAGATTTGGAAAATAACACAGCACATCAAAGCTGTGAGAGCTGGCTCTGCAATGCTCTGCGCCCAGGTCAGGCACGCTGCCATTATCCTGTGCCCTCTAAGGAACTGCAGATCAATTCTGTTCCTAGGTCAATTCTTGTATCTGGTCAGCAAAGGCAACCCTCCCCGTAATGCTGGTTTGCTACAGATCAGGATCAGCCTGAACAGCAGGCTCCACCCAAGCTCGGGCTCCACTCAGCAGTCAGAGATGAGTAAGCACTTATCTTCTGCTGACAGCTCTGACAGACACAGGCCACCCTCTCTGCTCGCCAAATACCAGGACAATCTGATTCAGAGAAATGTAATGGAAAGGAGTTTGGGCCTAACTACACAGATCAAAACCATAAAACCTTAGCTGCTGTGCACTCCAGCAGAGGCAAGAAGCCTAGGTTATGCTTTCCCTGGGGACAAGCTTGCACCAATGTTCCTTCAGTATGACCCAGGCCAGGGTTCCTCCCACCCGTATCTCCCAGAGGTCCAGCAGCTATGGTTTCTTTCTTCCTTTTCTTTCATCTTCAGATTTCGTCCTTCCTGAAATGCCACGTTCCTTTAATTCTGCTCAACAGACCTAGTTGAGGCTAAAGTCCACAGCTGCCAAACAGCAAACATATACCACCTATGATCAAGACTCTGATGGCACATACACTGTGGATAATCATTTGCCAGCTTTAGGAGACCCTATCGTGCTCATGCTTGGTTTTGTGTTAGCACTGCTGATAACTCACCCTGGCCGCCCACATACTGTTAGCACGGCTTCTGAAGGGGCTGGCGGCTCAGGTTCCAGCCCTGCCTTCAACACCTGCCGGCCAGCTACAACGTGTGTGCTGCTCAGTCCTGGGACCCCCACTTTTCCATCCTGATTCCTCACCCCAACTCATATTCTTGATGCAAGTCACAGTATTGCTTCACAGTGACATTACTTTGAGGAGCATAATTCATACAATAAAAAGGAACAAATCTTATGTACAGTTTTGAAAAATACTAATAAATATTCCCAATAGCGCCTGGTACGTAGGCTCATATCATGTCCTGGGAACTTCATGTGCATTATGCCATTTACCTCTACCAATCTCCTACAACCAAACAAAGCTCATACCAGGGTAAATGATCTCCCTCTTGATGGAGACTGGTACCGACGGGACTCGGCCTCAGGTCTAACTGGCTGGGGTGTGGCCTCCTATGACAAGGCCCTATAGTCTAGGCAGTGCCTTGTCACCCTTTAGGTCATAGCGAAGCTGACAGCTCCCCCTCAGGGTTGTGTATCTGACTGCTTAGGGCTGCCCTTTTCTGCCACCTTCTGTCCTTACTGGACCCGTTCACTGATTGCTTTAATTAACTGAGCTGCAAACTGCACAGGGCGGGGAGAGCACATCTTAGTACTAGCAAGTGTCTCTTGACTGAGCGTATGAATGAAGCCTGATTCAGGCAGTAGCTAAGAGGAGGAGATGGAATGCTTAGAACTCACCAACAGGCTGCCGTCCCCCAGCCCCAGCCCATAGGCACAGTGCTGGCTGTACTCCTGGACACACACAAAGGAGCAAGCTGAGCAATTACTTGCAAGGGGAAAACTCGGCCACTTCCCTCAAGGAAAGGAATGGTGGTAAGAATGCATAGAGCTGTACAGAGTAAGAAAATAAAGAGCCTGGGGGACAACAACTGCTTCTAGATCCGTATTAGACAAGCAGCTGGGGCAGACTGGCCTTGGGCTCAGACTAAGATGCTGACCAGGCTCAACTCTGCTCTGCCCCGAGTCTGCCCTGAGATTCCCAACACTTCAAAGCATGGCTCCCTTGCAAAAGGCAATTTCCAAGCACAAACCTAATCATTTTTTCCTACCTTCGGTAGGCCCACGTTCTCCCGGAGCTCGACTGACTCCCTGGATTAGGCTGCGTGTGAAATTTCTAGACTGAGCAGTCAGATACACAACCCTGAGACAGCACTGGAGTGCCGAGCTCCACTCCCCACCCCCCACCCCTCACCCCCGCTGGCCCCTGCTCACCTGTTCAACATTCGTAACCCTAAATTTACCAAGTATTTCCCCAGCTTCATTTTGTTACGAGGCAGGGGAGTGGGCATAGGGAGCTGTGACAGAGCCTGTGTCTTACTCCAAGGCTGCACTCTCTCCGCTCACACAGCTGAGACGTCAGCACGCCTAGTTTCCTTCTGACCCTGGGACTGTTCAAAAGGAGGCAGTGTGTGCCGCTAAAACAACAACCAGTCAGCGGGCTGCACTTGTCTGGCCTGCAGTCTGGCCCTGCGATGCGTTTAGAGAAAGGTCAGGGGGTTCTCTTCTGTTCTCTGCTGGACTCAGAAGCTACATTTGGCTGAAAGAGCAAACCACAATCTATAAAGGGGCCCATTTAGTCCTGGGAAAGATTAAAAGCTACAATTAACCTTTTGCAAAATAATAAAGTCTGGAGGAGCTCACTCAATCACAGAGCCAGGGAGGAGTTCAAAGCCAGTGCTCCGTGCCCAGTTGGATGCTGAGCTGACCAGGGGGAGGTGCTGGTCCTCTGGCCCGGGAAGCAATGAGAGTCCTGTGTGTGGCGCCCGGGCTGACGCCAGTAACACTGCAGCAAGTCTTTACTCTGTGGCTGCGCTGGCACGTGGACTTGCCTGTCACTCATGTCCCTGCTCATCCCTTTACCTATCAAAAGAGAAGTCCCAGAGAACAGGGGCTGAGGCCAGGACCTGAGGCCACTACTGCTGACACTCTGAGATGTACATACAGGACAGTGAGCTTCCTTTGCCCCCAAATGACACACAGGCAGGAATTTGTGCTTACTGAGTTCAGTCCCCTTTTGACACACTGCTGCTTGGGAAACAGAGTCACTGATTAAAACAGCACCAAATATCCTAGGGTGGGAGAATAGGGAAGAACTTTGGTACAAATTTAATTTTATCCAAGAAAGACAAAGCAAACCTGCTGCAGACACACAAAATTCATACTGCGAGTGAGAGCCTCAAGCAGACAGCCAGTGTTTCCACATGCTAGCCAGAGCCACTGCAGAGAGAGGAAGGGCAGCCCATTAGCGGAGGGGAACGGTACTGTCCGCATCCTCCAACTCACTGCTTCAAGGTCACCTTCACAGCCCACCACTGGCACCACTGGATCCGGCTAAGCCATAAACTATGGGACACGGCCTTTATCTGGGCCTTGCTATCCTTCACAGGAACACCTCCCAAACTCAGGGCAGGTTTTAATTGTAACGCATTTTAAATTATGGTGCATTGGCGGAATGCAATGGAGCAGGAGATAAGAAGCACTCAAATTAGGCAGACAAATTAAACGATCTCAGGCGAACCACTGAGATAACCAAGGTCTTATTTATTCTCATACATAATAAACACCAGATCACATCATTTCAACACTGGCCTGTTAATAATAGATCAGCAAACAAGTAAGACAGTGGCCTCCAGCTCGCCAGCTTGCCCAATCTATCAATCAAACAGTTTCTGAATACATACCAACAACATTCACCTTCACTTATACGTCACACAATAAACAAGAGAAGCAGAGCAAGACAGGACAAAACCAGCCTTCTTGCCAACTTTTACTAATTTTGCTTTTATTATGGTCAGAGCACACCATTTCAGTGTGTGTGTGTGTGTGTGTGTGTGTGTGTGTAGTTCAGAGGACAGCTCTATGGAGTCCATTCTCTCCTTGTACCTTTCCTTGGGTTCTGCAGATGTGAGGTCATCAGGCTTATGTGGCAAGTGCTTTATAGACTGAGCTAACTCCCCAGCCCCTCCTCATACTGTCTTTAGCTGACAACCTAAGGCAACATGTATGTTCCAGAGTGAAGCTTATTGCTAGTCATAATAATGGATATAAGTCTGCACTTCAAGGTTAAGTAGATAATTTCTGATGTTTATGGCCAAAGGCCAATATACGATCATCTACATGTCAATTATCACACAGCTTAGTCACTTTTTTATTTAGAAAGAGCAAAAATACAGATTAAAAACTAAAAACTAATATTTTCTTATTGATAGTATCATGAGCAACCTACTGGACAACTACTTTGCAAAACTAAGTAGTGAGTTAAGAACAGTGGCCTGAGCCAGGCTGTGCTGGCACACGCCTTTAATCCCAGCACACTGAGAGGCAGGCAGACGGATCTCTGAATTCGAGGCCAGCCTGGTCTACAGAGTGAGTTCTAGGATAGTCAGGGCTACACAGAGAAACCCTGTCTCAAAAAACAAACACAACAACAAAATCCCAAACAAACAAAACAGAACCGTGGCCTGGCTTCCAACACCACACACCTGCAGGTGTACATGCACACACACATACACATACAATTAACACATACTCAACACACACACTCACACACTGAACATATACAATATTCACACACTCAACACACAACACTCACAGACTCTCAACACACATATGACATTCACATATACACTAAACATACAACACACACATATAATGCACAGGCACACACTCTGGAACCATTTGAGTTATAGCTAACCGAAAGGTTAGTGACTGTACAGTAAGGGCAGTCTTCAAAGGATTTTGCACTTTTCTTCTGAAGGGAGGAGGACAAGTTTCATCTTAGACAAGTCTCACTCTTGGCACAGGCCGGCCTGCAACTCACTATGTATCCCTGGCTTGAACTTGTAGTCCTGCCTCAGCATCCCTTATGCTAAAGGTTCAAGCTGTAACGCCACGACCAGCCTGTACTTTTCTTACACATTAAATATAAACTTGGAGGCAAAAACACGAGTGGCAGCTTTCACAGGTAATGTCTCCCTATTCTAAAAACACAGTTGGAGCAATCTTTGACCTGTAATACCCACAGCCTCTTTCTTTATGCCACAGATGACACCCAGAACAAAAGCAAAGAGGGTGCTCCTAGGATAACCATCCAGAATGCAAGGATTTTTAGGATGTTATGTGCTGGACTGGAATAAGAGCCAGTCACAAGGGTAAATTAATGAGCTGAAAATTGGCAAAAGCCTGGGTGTGGTGAAGCCTTTAATCCCAGCACTCTGGAGGAAGAAGCAGGCAGACCTATGTGGATCTGAAGTCAGGCCAGCCTGGTTTACACAGCGATTTCAAGGCTAACCAAGATGAACTCTATTGGAAAGAAGGGAGAGAGAGAAAGAGGGAGGGAGGGAGGACAGGAAGGAGGAAGGGAAGGAGGAAGAGAGGGAGGGAGGGAGGGAAGGAAGGAAGGCAGGCAGGAAGAAACTTGGCAAAATGTTATTGTAAGTGGGTACTGGGTACATGGGGGGAAAGTCCAGAGAAAACAAATTCTGGGATCACCCACCAATCACTAACCACACTGTTCCTGTGGAATTCAGGAGGAATACTCTACACAAAAGGTGCCTGCTTGTATGTGAGGCCCCTGCATGGAAGCACCTTACCTGAATTCTTTTTAAACTCTATGCGTGCATGTGTATATGTGCTACACGTGTGCAGGTGCCCACAAAGGCCAGGAAAGGGCCTTATCTCTTGGAGTTGCAATTACAGGTGGTTATTGGATGTCCAATGTGAGTGCTAAGAACTGAACTCAGGTCCTTTGGAAGAGCAGTAAGAGATCTTAACCACTGAGCTATCTCTCTATTCTCAGCTTTTGGGTTTTTGAGACCATCTTGGCTTCCAGCTCAAGATCCTTTCCCCTGAGTCTCCCAAGTGCTGGCATCACCACATCTGGCTCAAACATCAATCTTCCTGCTTGCTGTTGTGATTTGACTTTTGTTTTTGAGACGGTCTAATATAATATAACCCAGGGTGGCATTGAACCTGAGATGTAGCTAAAGCTGGTCCTGAACTCCTGATGTTCCTGCCTCTGGAGTGTTGGGATTACAGGCATGAATCACTGCACATGGCTCAAAATTAACCTTTTATATGTCAAAATCCAAGCCTATATTTTAGGGAATCAACTTACTAAAACAACCTGTCCCTTTCATTACATCTAACTCTGGCAAAGAAGGGTTTTCCAAAATTCATCTTTACTAGTCTCTGCTAAGGCATGAACATAATTTTAGCCAACCTTCCAGACAGATTCTCACCCTGGAAACTTGACATTCTACTGCTCTGGATGTTGCTAATTTATATGTCAGATGAAAACTTGCTCATAAATATAATTCAGTCACACTCGAGCATAAATCCAAGAACCGTTTGGGATCTTGGGGAAGTTTTTCATTATAAACAAGTGGGAAAGTTGGCACACAAGAGTGGCATTGAGTGAAATACACTCCTGGCCAAGTGACAGTACATGCTCAGAGGAAGAGGGCCATCCAGTTTGGTTAGAAATGCTCAGTAGCTATCCTAAGGGGAGTGGCTAACTGAACCGCGTCAGCATTCCAGGTCTTGGCACACTCATCTCTAGGGCTTTCAGTCCAGGGCATCTCTCTGGCCACTCCAGAAGCATATGCAAAAGAGGGGATCTGTACTGTGACATTCCTGAAGTCAGTGGCACACAGGAGGTTGCCTTGAGCTACCTTACCCAGCTCACCAGGTTTCAAGTTTGGTAACTGTTCTTGCCTTCACGCTTCTGCCTCCCTGGATTGGAAGCCCGAGGCAGCCTTGCTCCTACAGGCTGCTTCTCATTTGCCTGATTCCCACACCTTAAATAAGCATGCTCTAGTCCCAGGAGTTCTTCTGTAGCCTTGGTGACAGATCATGCGTCACACAGAGGCCTTTCCTGCTTGTGCTCCAATCAGTGTGGCTGATAATCACTTGGGCTGGGAGTAAATGGTGGCGCACTGTGGCCCTAGACAGCCACCGTAGTCTTTGAAAATAGCTACTCCTTCGATTCAGATTGGCCTTTGGATTACTGACTTCACACTTATCACTTATAGCACCATGTTTTGTGAGTGTTTAAATGTTTATTTATTTATTGTGTGTGTGTATACATGTATGTGGAGAACCAGGTTCACATGTGGAAGTCAAAAGGCAACTTGTAGGGCCTGGTTGTTCCCCTGCACTATGTCGGTTCCAGGTTGTCAGGCTGGGCAGCAAGTGTTCTTAGCTGCTAACCCAGCTCACTGGCCCTGAGGCACTTCCTTAAATATAAATGTCAGCAGTGCAGATGGGACTCAAAATTTACCCGGGGAAAAGCACAGAACACCTTTGCTTTCTCTCCCTTCTCATAAAGATCACAGAGAAGAAATGTTGTGTTCCTTAAATTGTTCACAGGGCCCATAACAAAGCCAGACTCTGGCCAGACTCTTCCTAACTCACTTCCTACTGTCAGCAGAATGCTACATGACCAAGAAGCTATTCTACTACAATAGTCTGTTTAGTGTTTGTTGACACAGTTTCCCCAGGTAGCCCAAGCTGGCTCTGAACTTGTGATCCTCATGTCTCAGGCTCTTGAGTGCTGAAAGTCTTCGAGCAACCCTGCTCCAGTCATTTTGCAATGTCAGAAGGTTAATAATCACGGAACCTTAGGGCATGGAGTATGCAGGACCACAGTCAAGGGACTGGTGTCTGCGTCAGAGGACTCTGTGACCTACTATGAAGTTTTGGGAGTGTTTTAAAAGTTTCCATACTTGCTCTCAAGATTTGCATCCATTCTTTACAAAAACTACCTGTATCAGATACATGGAAAATAATGCAAACCAGCTATTTAATAGCTCGAATCAAACTATTCAAAAAGTAGGTTTTTCTACTCACCAGACACAGGTCTACAGTGTCTATTTTGGTTGCTGTTAACAAAATATTGTCTATGTGATTTATTCATTCATTCATTCTATTGTTTGAATTCCTTTGGTGGTTTTGGGGGTTGAACCTAGGGCCCTCAGGCATGCAGATCTTTTACTTACTAAGTTATCAAGGTTGACCTCAAATTCACTTTGTATCCTAGGTAGGCCTTGAACTTGGATCCTCTAACCTTAGCCTCCTAAGCAGCTGGGATCACAGGGCTGTGCCACGGGGCCTGGCTGCAGCAGGGTGATTTTTAAAAAAGAGTTTATTTGGCTGCTGAGACGAAGTCCAAGGTGGTGTGGCATCTCTTCAGCTTCTGGGGTGGGGAAGGGTGTGCTGCTGCTCCCAGGTATAAAGAGAGAGGAATGCCATGAAGAAGAACAACACCTGCTCACAAGAAGAAGGGGCTGTATCTGGCTTTGGAGCAACCTGCTCCCAAGATAACTAAGCCACCCTCACAGAAGCCACATTCATCCTATCATGAGGATGGAGTGCTCATGATCCAATTACCTTTTGTCCCCTTCTGAGACAAGATTCTGTTCTTTGCTAGGCTGGCCTAGAAGTCTCTATGTAGACCAGGCTGGCCTTGAACTTGTAATAGTCCTACCTCTCTGCCTCTTAAGTGTTAGAGGTACATATGAACCACAGGGTACTAAATTGGCCTGTATTCTAAACTGGCCTCAAATTTTATGTATCTAGAATGACCTTTAGCCCTGGCTGTCCTGGAACCATACGTGTAGGTGTTTCGCCTGCATGCATATCTGTGCACCACATGCATGTCGGGAACCCTAAGATGACAGAAGAGGGCACTGGATCCCCTGGGACTGGAGTTATAGATAGCTGTGAGCTGCCATGCAGGCACTGAAGCCACTTTGAGATCTCAGCAGGGGGGCACTGGGTCTGACCTTGAGCTGAGAGGTAGGCCTTTGGAGGGTACTGGGATTAGAGCCACCAGAATGGAAACCTAGAATTGAAATCTGGTGGCTCCGAAAGAGGATGGGGAAGGCAGAGAAGTCACACTCAGTCTGCTCCTGTCACCAACAATGATGCCCCATGAGCCTCAGAACTCTGCCAAGAAGACAGCCTTTACCAGATAAGCCCCTCAACATTGGGCTAGAAGCATGAGCCAAAATAACACCTTTTCTTTGTTTTTTGAGACAAGTCTTGGAACACAGCCCAGACTCTCTTCAAACTTACATGTATCCTGCCTTTGCCTCCCAAATGCTGCAATTACATGTGGGTATGACCCAAATCTGGCACCCTCTTCTAATTTACCTAGCCTGGGGTATTATGTAATTAGCAACAGAACACAGACTAAACCACACAACTAAACTGTATAACAACCTCTCTGGGCCTCCCTTTCATCATGAGCACATACCCAAACGGAATAGGGCTGTGACACAGTTTGAATGAGACAATATACCCACGCTTAACACCTCCCTTTGCTGTTTCTATCACTGGATGGATTAAAGCAAGCCAGCTGTAGAAACATTTAAATACCAGGGCAATGTCACCCTCCCGGTAGTTAGTAAACTGTCAACCCACAGCAGTGACTGGATCAACAGTAGAGGTTGACTGTACTACAATTAAAATCTTCCCAGGACAAACGAAGGCTCAAACAATAGAAACCAAATGCCCACATCAGTCAGTCAGTCAGTCAGTCAGTCAGTCAGTCAGTCAGTCAGTCAGTCAGTCGGTAGCTCTGGGAATGACAGAAGCACTTTTTCCCCCCATTAAAGTCAGGCCTAAGCCACTTGGAGCATGTAAATCAGGTGGTCGCAGCACCCCCCTTTAAGAAGAACGGAACCAGCTTGCGTGAGTCACTTTTGCTCTGATCCACATATTCACACTAAGCTAAGGTGTTACATCCTCAAGAGCCAAGTGCCAGCTCCCCTTAAAAAAGAAGCAAACCGTGTGGGGAAGAAAGAGAAGAAGTCGGGCTGCAAAGCCTATGATTGCATTAGGTCAAGGAAGAGTGAGTCTGTGCAAGTGTGACACAGACACACTACACCTCAGAACTGTAAAAGAAAAAAAAAGAAGCCAGTATGACATGTCCAGCATGGGTTTGATAAAGATTTTTTTTCTTTGAGTTTCCCGTGTCTTTCTTTTGGATAAGGAAGAAATGTAAAGACACCAGAAAACAACAGGTTCGTTTGTTTTTGTGGTTTTTGTTTTGTTTTGTTTGTTTCCAATAAGAGATCATGTTGTCATTTTTAGAGTATTATTTTGATAGAAGGGAGGGGGAAATCTAGAAATTTAACAGAGACCAACAAGCTTTGGAGCTGAAGAGCTACTAAAGGTTATGATCATAAGGTTCAAAACTGCTCCAAAAAAACAGAACCTGCTGGAACACCCGTGAGGGCAGCAAGGGCGCTCACGGAGAGTCTGGAGCGGACTTTCTGCAGAGACGTGTCACGGGAAGAGCAAGGGTCACACTGGGCTCAAACACTCGGGAGAAAGAAAGTCTCTGCTCTTCATTCGTAAACCTGGAAGCATCTAATGCCAACAGGGGACCCTGTGGTTGACCCTGACAACTTTTAGATGGTAGCTACCTTTAAACATTCCTGATTTTACACTCTAAGTATGTGTACAAATAACTTAGAAACCATATAAATGACAATTATGCTTTGCTTTAGATTTTAAATTTTTAAAAAATATGTGCATGTATGTGGATGGGTATGTGCACATATATGTGGGGGTAGGTGCCTTCCAAGGCCAGGCACCTTGGATGCTCTGAAGCTGAAGTTACAGGCAGTTGTGAGCTGGCCTGACATGGGTGCTGGGACATGGGTGCAGGAGCAGCACCTGCTCTGAACAGTATCTCTTCAGCTCCAAATGCTGTATTGTTTTGTTTTGCTTTGAGATGTCTCACTATATAACTATGTATGGCCTGTAACTCACGATCTAGACCAGGCTGGCCTTGTACTCAGAGATCCTCCTGCCTCTGCCTTTCAAAGGCTGAGATCACACATATATGTCACAAACATGCCAGGCAACAACTATAGGTTTATGCTAAAAATCTTATTAATGACATGCAAGAGCCAGAAAATGTAAATATGGAGAAATAAACAGAAATTCTAATACATTTGTCTTTAAAGATCATTCCATGAAACCCCCAGGAGGGCGAGGCAGCCTTGCCAGGCTACAGAGGAGTCAGATGGTCCTAAACAAGACTTGATAGTCTGGGGTCAGTTGGTAAGGGAGGAGGGCTCCTCCTTTCTGAGGATGAGGGGACAGGGACAGGAGGGAAGAAGCAGGGAGGGTAGGAGATAAGTGAGGGGGGATATGATTGGGGTGGAAAATGAATAAATTAAATAATAAATAATAATAAATTAATAATAAAAAAGAACCCTCCCCAGGAGGCCCAAAGCCTGACACACACACAGAAAGGTGACTTTTTTCCTCTTACTGTGCACAGACAAGCTGGCAGCAAGTGCCACCAATGGACATTAATTGGCCTCTTTTCTCCTGGTCCTTTCCTGCAATTCCACAAGCATTGAACCTGATGCCAGAATCTCAAAAATATATAATCCTGCCAGGTACAATGGCACATACCTTTAATTCCAGCAATTTCCAGGAGGCAGAGGCAGGTAGATCTCTATGGGTACAAGGCCAGCCTGGTCTACACAGTGAGTTCCAGGACAGCCAGGGCTATATAGTGAGACTGTTTGAGAAATAAGAATATAGAACCCTAACATTCAGCCATTATAGAACTTCAAAATGTAGCAAATACCTGGCAAACTGAAGGACAGACCTAAGAGGAACTAAATAGAAGTGTCGCATTTTCTGGGGCCATGAAGAACTTCAAACCTATCTGGTAAACAGATAAACATGATATACACACAAAGTTCCCAGATGAACTGCTTGGATTCCTGAAGAACAGTGATATTCCAAAGTCTTAAAAACATCCCTATGGAGAGAGGGCTCAGAGGTTAAGAGCACTGGCTGCTCTTCCAGAGGTCCTGAGTTCAATTCCTAGCAACCACATGGTGGCTCACAGCCATCTGCCCTCCTCTATTGTGCAGGCATAACATTATATACATCATAAATAAATAAATAAATAAATAAATAAATCTTTAAAAAAGAAAAAAAAAAAAAAAAGGACAGCCCTAATATGAACACCCTTAGGCATTAGCTCAAGATGTTCGTGCGATGCCAGCTGCACTTACCTTCAGTATTTCCGGCTCTTTGATGTCCAGGGATCTGGCGTTGCAGTGCCGCAGAGCCTTATGGGATTTGTGGTACTTATGAGCACTTGGTGGTGTAAAGAACCAAATCATGCAAACCGCAGTCATGAACCCAAGGCCAATGCCCAGGAATAGCCCGCTCACGTAGTAGGGGAGGGGGAGGATGAGGTACGCATAGACACACAGTATAAAGAAGCCCAGCGTCTTCACAGGCAACTCCTGGTGCTGGCTGGCCGAGTCCGCTTCGTCCTCACCGTCCAGAGCCATGCCATCATGGGCAAGCACCTCTGGCTCAAGGGGGACATCAAGGGTCTTATCAAGTCTCCCCTCGCCCTGAGTCTCCAGCTCAAAGTCCTCGGTGTACAGCTCACAGAACTCTTCGTCCTCTTTGCTTACTAAAGCAGACAGAGAACATTTCTCGAGAACCAGAGAACTTGTCTTCAGGCCTAAATCTTTCAGACTGCTTGCCTGGGAACCCTTGGGCTCCGGGTCCTCCATGGGCTTTGGGGGGTCGCTCCTGGGGGCACTGGGGTCACCGCCATCGCCATCACCCTCGGAGTCGCCCTCCTCCTCCTTGATGCTGTAGTTGTTATTGCTCTCCAAGTGCCCATTCAGGCTGGACAGGTTGGAGAGCTCTGAAGCACTTGAGGATAAGGCTTTGGGCCTGTGGCTGCCGCTCTCCTCCCCCATGATTTTGCTGAGGAGCTGAAAGGGCTCATAGATGACTTCAGAAAGGCGTCGCTTAGTGTCTTCGATTTTCGCCTCCATTTCCGGCACTTTAAAAAAGGAGCGAGTGTCAGAGGGAGAAGTCAGCGGGGAAGAAGGAGCGGTCTTGGAGTCTCCACCAGTGTTCCGTGGCTGTGTGAACTGTTTGAACAGGTGCAGGTTGAGTTTGGAGTCGGGAGGCTTATAGGACACGGTATCTGACTCCTGCCGGGAAGTGTCTGTGGACAGGGACTTGACCAGAGTCTTCATCAAGTGCCTGTGCCGTGGGGGGTGAGAGGATTCTTTTGGCTCCACCTCGGTTGACAGGGACTTCACCAGGCTCATGAAGGGCTTTGCACTGGACAGGGCGGAGGATGAGGCACTGGATGAAAGGACTGGAGACTTGGAAGGGGAAGACAGTGGGGACGAGGAACTGGTTTTCTGCTCAGAAAGGGATGACACACTGGGAGAACTAGCTAAAGGGCCAGATGAGGATGACCCCGGGGACAGAGCCAGTGGCACTGGACTTAGCACTTGCACTGCTGGAGCAGGGCACTCTAACAGCTTTCCCGTGTTCTCAGAGACAGGCAAAATGGCGGGGGTCTCAGACCCAGACAGCCCATCTGCCGGGACAGTCGCGGCAGCAGGGCCTGAAGGGTCATGGCCACCCTGGGCTTCAAGATACAGGTCCTCCTTGGCTTCAAGCCCCGTTACAATGCTTTGGTCATCTAGCCCCTCCTCCAGGTACCCCCTGAACTCCTCCTCCTCTTCCTCCTCCTCCTCCCCGGATGCCGAGAAGTGAATGGCGATGGTATCTCGGGACACGGACCTCTGAACGTGCACTTTGGGGGCTGATGGTTTTGGCATGTCAATGGTTTTCTCTGCATGGCGACCATTCAGACTTGTCATTGCCGGCCTTGCAAGGGCTCAGGCTCTGTGAAAAACAGCAAGAAAAACAGAAGTCAGAGTGGCTTCTCCACAGGCAACAGGGCCATGTACAGCTCTAGCCCGGATGAAGCTCAGATGGCGATTATACTTTTACATGGCAGATGGCCATGGCTTCTCACTTTGGAAGGTTTAATGGTTTAATTTTCACTAGATAAATTCCAGCTAGGCATTCTCTTTATGAGCAAACTGCACAGCAGCATTGTAAATGCCAAACAATCCATCTCGCTCACAACTGCTTAATAGCCACTCCCCCCTTTTAACTGGCTCATTTCTACTAGCAACTGTCGACTACGAAGCTAAAATAAAGCATCCTGGTGAGCGGAAGGCTCTGGAGATAACAATTTCACCTTGGTGTCCCGGCTGTGAAAAGCTAACCCGGAGGGTCACTGCTTCCACTGCGGCTTCACAGCAGCCCTAACAACGTGCCTCAAGTCTCCCACAGCTGTCCCGCTCTGTCTTGCACTGCCGTAAGTGGCTAAACATCCAAGGGAGGAAATGTAGACTCTAACTGCCATGGCCTGTCATTGTTCTTACATGGCAGGTGCCATCCAGCCAGGTCACCAGGTCTGTCCTCTGAACTGGTGGGTAGGGCTGGCCGGGAGAAGAGAAAGATAGGGGTGTGAGGACCAATAAGGACATGATACGACTGGCTCCCTAGATCTGTTCTCTGCCTACAGGACACAAAGAGGCAGTAGAGGGAAGTGACCCCAGGTACAGGAGAGGTGTCCTGGGCAAGTGGAAAGGCCATCTGCCTTGGACAGGGCAACAGGTTTTTCATGTTCCTCCCCAGGTGTCTCTGTGTAGCTCGAACAAGCTACAACTCAAATTAAAACCTCTTGGTCTCGGTATTATCTACAAAACGGGGGGTCTAGGCATGTTCTAAATGTAAAATCCTGCTTGTCTACGTTCCCAGGTGGCTGCTGACAAGCAGCCTATCGCACACCGGCGATCTTGCATTGCTCAGATATTCCAGCATTTAGGTCTTATGTCAGACACTGCTGTTTAAAGTGCCAGCAACTGATACTACCAACAAGAGAACAGATGGGACCACACTCCTAGATCACCAGAGAGAGGGAATTTGCCAACAATGGCAAGAGTACCAGAGCCAGGGCCCAGACACCACATGAATGTATCAAACGTTTAGTACATTCTCACGAACTTATTCGAGTTCACCATCAAACCCCTGAGAGAAATTACTTCTAGAAAGGCTTTGCAATAGAGTTTTGCTCATGTTCTTCTGTGATCTGCAGGCTCTCCTGTTGGGGTTGAATGAATGAAGAGACAGTACGTTCCATCAACCAGACATAGCAATCTGCATCCCAACGATGCCCAACAGTTGATAACTTCAGCCTCCAGGGCAATTCTTCTCTGGTTTGTTTATAGACAGGTCTCCCTCTTGTAGCCCTGGCAAGCCTGGAACTCATAATGTAAACCACACTGACCTTGAATGCTTAGAGAGATGCCCATACCTGCCTCCCGAGCACTGGGATTAAAGGCAAGCCTAGTCTTCCCTGTGATCTTTTCTCAACATGTCTGTAGGTTGTAAAGGAAATAAGACAAAGCAGCAACAGAAACAATGGGAAAGAGCCCCGTCTTCACTCAGCTGCCACCTACTTTTCTATGAGTGTTTTTTCTACATTTCCTTTACTTATATGTATGCGCATGGTTATGTGCACACGTGGTGTGTGTATGTTCATGTGGGCGCCCAAGAAGGCCAGGGCATCAGATCCTCTGGAGATACAGACATTAGTAACCCACCTGATGATGCTGATACTGAGAAATGAACCCAGGCTCCATCTGTGCTCTTAACTGCTGAGCCGTCTCTCCTGCCTGTCACAGGGGTAATTTTAAAGGAAAATTGTAGATGTAGTTTTAGAAGAAAGTTTGGCACTGCTAATTTTCAAGCAGTTGCCTTGATAACATCAAGGGTGAACCAGGGCTGTGCCGTTGTGAGGCTGCCCAGTGGTGGCCCAGTGAGAGAGACTATGGGCACAAGGTGAGGAAGAAGCATGCAACTGGAGGCTGAATAGTGTAAGCTGGTCTCCTAGGAAGCAGGATAATAGCTGAGGCGGAAGGCCAGACCAGGCAAAGTGCAAGACCACAGGGAAACTTACAACAGCGAGTCTGGTCTCAGCAACCGGGCCAGGCCTTAGGAACAAAGCTGGCAGCGGCTCAGAAAACTGCTGTTGTTTTGTACAGAGGCCACCAGGGGCCAACTTCCAGACAGTCAGGGGCCTATGACCTGCCACCTGAAAGGGACTTCTGATGATCTTTGCTCAACCTGTCCCCAAGTCCTTATCAGTCAAGAAGGCCTAAGATAGGCCCCACAGAGAACCGGATGCCAGGCCACCAGATAGGGAGGCAGTCTGACCAAGCTCAAGAGTTTCAGTGTTGAATCCACACTGACCGAGCCTGGCTCCACTTCGCAGTATCACAAAGCAAGCCAGCGGAGGCTGAGGTACACTGCCACTCTTAAACACAAGGACACCTCTGGACTGCCTGTTCTGAGGGGACAGAATTTGTGCTCACCGCTCAGCAGGACCAAAGCGCCAGTTTGCCAGGATCAGCCTATGCTCACTAGCTCCTGGCTAGGGGTTCCATTTCTTGAGGCTTATTATGCGACCAAGTAAACAAAGGCTGCTTCTAGAAGCCCAATCACTGGTAAACTGCGTGCCAGAAGCAGCCCATGGTTTGGGTTCCAGGTATCTAATCAGGTCTCTTGCAAGCCACTTCCTCTCGGACTCCTTATGGTGGCTCCAGGGCCAAATGAGCCGACTTTCCACAGACCAGCAGGAAAGTGCACCCAACTGACACTGGGAACATGGTGTGGTCTGCTCCAGCACCAAGCGACCATGAGAGACTTGGTCAGATGTGGCCTTCCCGACACCCTTCCCACAGCAGCAAGCAGCTCTCTGCCTCGCTTTGTTCTGGACACAGCAGCTACCCTCTGTGCCCCATCACGATGCTTCCCCGTGAGCCAAGAGCTCAGTTCTGAACCAGCAGCATGTGACCAGCTGTACCGAGAAATGAAAGGCCTCCTTATCCGTCCCACAATCTAGCACCACCAAAACTGCCTAGCCTCGAGGCTCTCTGCTGCTGAAACTCAATTACATCCAGGCTCCCCAAGCCGACAGCCTTCAGCCTCGGGAGCTGAAATGCCAATGTAGATTGACTTCCCCACTCATCTCCCCGTGAAGCCACCGGCAGACCTCGAAATGCTGGATTCTCGCACTGACCGCAGTGTCTAGTATGAAGTGGCTCTTCAGATTTGAAAACTAATCTTATCACAGGGGTCCCTTGGGGACAGTGTCCTGCCACAGATATGCTGAAGCAAGTCTGACGTGATCACAGTGTGCTGCAGACTGTGTCCAGCCTCAGAAGCAGCTCAGAGGCAAAGTGGAGGGGTGGACGGGACTGCCTCTGCGTAGGCTGTTCCACGCTCAAGGCCACCGTCCTGCTGGCAGTGAGTACAATACACACAGACAGCTAAGTCCTCTAGGAAGCTGACACTTCTGCAACTGACCAAGGATCAAGTGGGAGAAGACTAAGGAAAAGGAAACCTAGAAACGGGCCCTAGAGGAGCTCCCTTGACCTCTATGGGCTGATCCTGGCAAACTGGCATTTTCCTCACTTTTCTTCTTATACTTTATTTATTTATGTATGTGTGTGTGTGTGTGTCTTTGTACAGGCTCACCTGTGCACATGAGCCACTGTGCACATGTGGAGGTCAGAGGACAACCTGTCCTCTCTCCTGTCACGTTTGTCCTGGGGAAGGACTCTGGTCACCTGTCAGGCTGAGCAGCTGTAAAGAACGAACTGTGCCATTTGAACCTTTGAGCTTTCTGTCTGTCGCAGGGAGGCATGCAAGGCTGTTGCCATTAGTTGTTCATCATATTCCTTAAGAAACAAAAATACATTATTAAACAGGGGACTCAGTGCCAGGGCAGAATCCAAATGCTACTGTCCTGAGAACCTGAAATTGTGTCAGTCTTCTCCATTACTCAGGCTCTCTAGTACTCCCTTTGGCATCATTACAAGATCTCCTCAAGAACAGGAAATGCAGGGAAGACACAGGTCAAAAGGAAAGTTCAGGGAAGATAGAGACAAGCAGAGAGCACGTCACTAGCTTTTCAGAATCAAAATTTTCCTCTCAAGGGCAAGCACAAGTCAGGGAGCAAAGGCACTGGCCAGCAAGACCGATGACCTGAGTCTGATCCCAGAAGCCTGCATGGTGGAAGGGAAGACCAATCCCTAGACATTGTCCTCTGGCTTCCACATGTGCATCCCTGTGAGGTGCTGAGACACCTCACAAAGCCAGGTGAGGTGGCTGCATGTGACCCCAGCACTATGGAGGCCTAGGCAGGGAGAGCCCGGCCACTAGGCCAGCCATCGCAGCCTAGGGAGCCGAGGCTGAGGTGAGACTCTGCCAAATGCAGAAAACTTCGCTTGTTCTTAACTCCGGTGCGGCTGGCTTCTAAGATAAGGGATGCAGACGTATTCATGCTCCCAGACATTTAAGGGAAAACAAAAAGCTAGTTGCGGCCAAATGCTCTCTGTGAGCTTGGGCTTGGCAGCCACGTTCCTGGAAAGCAGGATGCTGCCTGCTCTGCTGATGGCCTTTCCCCAGGTCCTGGCTGTGTTTCTCGATTAGAGCCACTGTCCCTGAAAAGAAGTCCCCCTCTCTCGGAAGATGGAGAAAGCTGTGCTGGGTGTGGTGACCCATGCTTTTAATCCCAAACTCAGGAGGCAGAGGCAGCCAGATCATTGTGAGCTCCAGGTCAGCCTGGTCAACCTAGCAAGTTCCAGGACAGCCAGGGCTAAAGAGACCCTGTCTCCAAAATAAAAAGCAAAATACAATTTAAAATGAAGGAAGCTTCTAATATGGGGTTGTTCCAGAATTTACGTAATATTCTTTTTTTTGTTGTTTTGTTCTGTTTTTTGAGATAGGGTTTCTATGTGTAGTAAGCCCTGGCTGTCCTAGACTCACTTTGTAGACCAGACTGGCCTTGAACTCACAGAGATCTGCCTGCCTCTACCAACCGAGTGCTGGGATTAAAGTCATGGGCCACCATGCCTGGCCCTACGTAGTAGCCTTTATTATGCTATCAACAGGAAACAAGTCAATAGCTTCCACCGAACTTGACCAACAAATTGCTGAAGTATCCCAGCAGAAGCCAGCTAGCTTCCCTATCACAAGCTCTACAAGCTCTCTCTCAGTGGGCCAAGACAGGGAATACCAAACATCATTGAAGCTTACCTCATTTCCAGACACCCCAAAAGGGCTGGCCTCATTAATTAAGCCATAAAAAAAACACAATTGACAGCAAATCAGACTGGACAATGAGAAATGAGTTATTTTAAGACTCAGCATGGCATTTATGAACGGATAATAACCACTCTGAAATTGGCTTTTGTTTTTGCAATTTTCTAATCTGATAATAACCTTTCTACCTCCAGCTGTATTTTTATCAATCCTGGCTTCCAGCAACCAAAGCCATACAAAGAGCACAATCCCTCTGGGTGCTGCCTTCCAGTAACATCTGGCTGGTCCTCTCAGTAGTACACACAGTGGCGTGACTATCAGTAGCATTCTTTCCTTCTGCTCTAATGCTAGGGTACAGTCAGGTTTGAACAGTCTCCTTTCTCAAGGGTAATCCTAATTTGTCAAGGTCACTGTTAAAACTACACACACACTACCTAGTCTACAGTTTTAATTCAAAACCTTCCTTTGGCAGAGTTAAAAAGCAAGCTGCATCCTACTGCAGAGGACACTTGTTTTCCTTTCTTTTGCTTTGAGACAGGGTCTCACCACGTAGCTTCAGCTGGCCTCTGCCTCAAATGCCGGAATTAGAGGTGTGCGCCACCACGGCCACCTCGCAGATGACACCTTACACTTTACCTACAATTCTCCAAGTGTCAGCTGCTTTCATAAAAAGGGGAGCAAAGGGCCAGGTGGTGAAGGCAGAGGCAGGGGGATCTCTGGGTTTGAGGCCAGCCTGGTCTAAAGAGTGAGTTCCAGGACAGCCAGGGCTACACAGAGAAACCCTGTCTCAAAAACCGAAAGAGGAGGGGGCAGGTGACAAAGTAGAGTAACACTGTTTAAACAGTGGTTCCGGTCTATATCAAACATCTAGAAAGGCCTGATTTAGCCTCAAAAATCTCAAGTCCATCTTAACAGCTTTCCCCAAATTCATTTATTTCAGCGAGGCAGAGAACTGGTAGTAATCATCCTAATTTGGTAATATTCCACCTTGCCAACAAAAATCAAAACTGACTCAGTAGGTAATGAACTATCCCAGCCTTAGTTCCATTTCACGAGGACAAAGCTGGCCTCTGCGTGCTGGCAATCAATCCTCCAACACACGCGGGCCTTGAGCGTTAGGAGCCAGGACTCTCTGCTTGAGTTATCAAGTCCCTAGACCTGGAATCCAGCAGAATCCTGCACCTGCACGCATGTGCACACGCACACACAGGCACACACACCCAGCTTACACTAGGAGTACACTAGCAGGCCCCCCTCCTAAAGCCTTAAGAGGAAAGGGTGTTCACAGCACCTATGTGGTTAGTCATTCTTGCCGGGTCACTAGCTGGTTCCAGCAATGAAACCAAACCCAGCTGCAGTGATCCGTTCAAAGCCAGGCTGCCTTCAGCCCTGCCACGCGAGACCCGGGAGGTTCCTAAAGACAAGCCCAGCAACGGGGGCGGCTAGCAAAGTGCCAGCTACACAAATGTGAGGACACAAATTCAATGCCCGGAACCCACAGCAAACAGCCAGTCAGCCAAACTGTTCTCAGGGGGGGCTCAAGACACAAGTGGCAATCATGGAGGGGGGTGGCAGCTATGTGAGAGCATGAACTCAGCTGAGGTGTGGTGCTGAGCGTAGGAAACCAGCAGTGGGGAGGCGGGAGCAGATCACCAGCCTGGACTGCACAACAGGCCCCAGGCCAATCTGTGTCGTGGTGAGAGAAACAAAAGCAGCAAATGCTCTGACACACGCCCAGTGCTCACAGTAGGGTGCTTTGGCGCCGGCTGCTTGTCACTGCTCCCCGCTGGCCCCCCAGTGGCTCTACCAGGTAAGATTGCTAAGCAGGGTTGCAAGCAGTGAGGAGAGAAAGGCAACAATCCCTTACGCTTCTTTACACTTTTCTTTGAAGTAATTACACTCTCACAAATCTGAGCCATTTTCTATTGTTGCTCTTAGAAGCCACAATCATCTTTCAAATTTTAAAGGTAAAAAATGTAATTTCAGCTGGGCTGAAACTGAACTCTGTGAGTTCAAGGCCAGCCTGGTCCATAAAATGAGTCGGGACAGCCAAAGCCACACAGAGAAACCTTGTCTTGGAAAACAAAAACAAAAAAACAAACAAAAGACACGTTCTTTCAAACTCCAAATGGTGGAGCCTTGAGGTGGCTCAGTGGTTAGGAGTCCTCACCATGTGCTCTGCTATTCTTCAGAGAACATGCGCTCAGTTCCCAGCTCTCGAGCTGTGACTCACACATATGTATCATTTCAGCTCCAGGGGATCCAACCCCTTCTTCTGAACTCTGGGACACTTTCACTCATAACCACATTACTCATACACATATTTTAAAGTGAATCACTTAAAAAAAATTCCAAGTGGTTGAAAGGAAATCCCATTTTAGAGACAAACCATTAGTTCATCTCTTAGGAAAAAAATGCATGCCAACAAAGCAAGTGAAACTTCCTTCTCCTCTGAAGACCTTAATGTCTTTAGTGTCAAGTTTAGGAGAATATCCCCTGTATTTCCCAGGCTGTGAGCAGTGCATGGGTCTCCATAATCACCTTATATTTCGGTGCCCACACAGCCAGTCAGTCCCTCCAAAGTTTCTTAAGTCCATCTTGAGGAAATGCTTGTAAAGACAGAGGTAGGTTGGTAGATAGGAGTGCGTACATGCGTGGGGATAGGAAAGTGGGGTTTGTGAGTGTAAGTGGGTGGTGCCTTACGCTATCACTTTTTACTGTGACTCTGTCAGTCAGGGTCCCTCACTGAAGGGGAAGTTCTCCCTTTTGGCTAGGTTGACTGGTCTCAGGATCTGCCTGATCTGGGGTTTCAGGCATGCACAGTCATGCTAGACTTTTTTTTTTTTAACATGGGTACTGGGGATTTGAACTCAGATCCTCATGTTTGCATAGCAAGTGCTCTTATCCACTGAGCCACTGCCTCACACCAAGAGCAGATAATGTCTAAGGAGGTCTTGCTCTATACCAGGGGCCATGCAAATCCTTCCTCTTTTTTTTGATTTGTTCTTCTGTGTGATGCTAAGGATTGAAATACAGAGCCCTTGGTGTGCTAGGCAGGCACACTACCAAAAGGTTTGCCCAGTCTTTTAAAAAGCCATGTATGTTGGAAATCTGTTGGAAGTTTGCATCTGCAAGAGCAGAAGTGAAGTGTCAGATGGGCTCATATTTAAATTTTCTATGGCTGTTGTTTTTGACGAGGTCTCACGTAGCCTGGGCTGGCCTCAAATGTGGAATATAGCAAGAGTGGCCTTAAATGCCTAATCCTTCCCATGATATCACACGTACTCACGTACTGATATCACAGGTTAGTACCACCATGGAGCTTATTTTGAAATCCTGAAACTGTTCACTAATTATTTACCAATTCATATTCCTGCTAACATTGTCACTGTATAGAATAACTTGCACCCTTACCAAGAACAAACATCCTCTAGTAGGTGGGGGAAAAAAATCTCAGTTCTTCCATATTCATTTAATATTTCTATGTTCCCACCCCCAACCTAGTTCTCTCTTTCTGTGAAATGGCCACCCAGGGACACTACTCAAGACGCTTCACTTTGGCTCTGGAGCTTCTGGGTTTTATAGCTTCCGGAGGAAACTTTCTTCATTTTGACTGATAAAGCATCTGTCTTAAGAGCATACAGAATGCCGACAGTAATTTAATACACATTTTGTTTTCAGATCTCTGTGAAAAGACCAAAGTTTTAAACCTGTGGACTGGAGTGATGGCTCAGCAGTTAAGAGTACTTGCAGAGGACACAGATTCAGCTCCCAGCACCCACCTTGGGAGCTCATAACTCCCTGTAGTTCCAATTCCAGGGGCTAAGAACCCTCTTTAACTTCTTGGGCTCCTGCACATGTGGCCCACACTCATACAGAGGGATATACAACACTGACCTTTTATTTTATTGTTTTGTTTGTTTTTCGAAACAGGGTTTCTCTGTGTAGCTTTGGCTGTCCTGGACTTGCTTTATAGACCAGGCTGGCCTTGAACTCACAGAGATCCGCCTGCCTCTGCCTCCTTCAGCACTGGGATCACAGGTGTGCGCTACCGCACTTGGCTCGAATATATATTTTTTTAATTCTTTAAATTTTAAAAAAGTTTTATATAAACTGCTATAGACAATCAAATCTTTGTATGTTCTAGCTACAGTAAACAGTAATCTATCTAGATTTTTTCCCATCCAAATCATTTTAACTAGGAAGCATAGTTTACATATCTAAATTCCATTAGTAGCTACTGGTCACTTGTTTTCTCTAAGAGCACAGATTCAGATTAATTCTAAATTGAGGAAACTTTTTGAGAACTCAAAGGGCAAAAGTATTAGCCTCTGTTTTTCAGCAAGAAACTTCCTTATAAAGACATCAGCAGACTTAGCTTTGATATAGGACAGTAAAATCTGCTAAGTATAATCTTATATCAGGATTCTATTTATAGTGGGAGTCTGAGGCCCAAGAAAGATACATATATTTTTAAAAACCTAGGTTGTAACAGGGCAGGGTGGCACATGCTTACTTCCGGTTCAAGGCCCAGACTGTTTTAGTGGAAGAACCATGTCTGTAAATCAGTTAAGTGAAAACCAGGACAGAGCTTGAGCACGTATGTATAAGGGAGGAAGAGCGTGGCAGGAGGCTTCCCCACAGCCACTTGGGATGGTCTTCATGGCCTTCACAAGCTGACTGGCACTCGGAGTAGAGAGCAAGTTCTAAGAAGGTGAACTCAGATGAAGCATGAGGCAAGGGAGTGAGACAGGAAACCCAAGACCACGTTCAAGATCTGTAGAGACAGCAGCTGCCATGCTCCTGACAAGGGAACCCAGCCACATGGCCACCCTGTGTTTTCCTTGGCTGTCCTGGGCTTGCTTTGTAGACCAGGCTGGCCTCGAACACACAGAGATCCACTCAAGGATCACTTGCCTAGTGTGAACATTGCTCAGCCAGCCCTCCTCCCTTGCTGTGGTTGTCACAGGTACTTGGGCTGAGGGGATCCTAAATATAAACTGACAGGGCCCAAGAGCTCCACAAGAGAAAGATGCCAACAACCGGCCAGTTGGAATCAGTCACTGAGAGTCATACCAACCCTGAAGCAGGCACTTCAAGGAGAGCCGAGACCCCAAACATGCAGTGCAGGTCCCTTCACTCACTTCACTCCCGAGCTGTAACATGAGGGGGCTCTTGCCCATTGTCTTCAAGGAACTTTCTAGAAGGCTCTAAGTTCTACTAGAATAGAACATACATAGGAGTTCTCATTTTCCACTTAGCACCAGACATTCCTGGCAAATATTAAAAGTCAGGCAAAGGATACCACGGTGTACTGCAGATGACCAATGTGCTGAAGACAATCAAGTCAAAACAGTTCCCAAACTGTCCTAACAGTCTGAGCATGCTCAACTCACACCAGCAAATATTGGGAAACCTTCCAGACTTGTCTTGCTTGGCCCAGCTGTAGAAACATCCCTTACATCTGGTCCCGGGCAGAGCTGCAGAGCCTAAGCAGATAATCAACATTTCAGAGTGGGGGTGGAGGACGGCAGGCATCCAGCCTCACCCAGCATCCTGCAGCCTTCCTCCTCTGATGCCCAACTGGACATAAACGGCTATCTCCACTGGCCCTGCTCTGACGGAGAGAGCAGCAGAATCCCACCGGGCTCTCAGCCTCAATGTTTCAGTCATCAATTCTATACGAACATCTCTCCAAGGACTGACTGAGTCTTTCATGAGACCCAGAAACAGATAATCCCGTCTTTCCAGAGATAAAATTGGCCAAGAAATGAACCTCCTCCTTTCTCTGGCCCTTTGTGGGGGAAAATGTGAAGGAAGGCCATCAAGATGCCTCTCAGCAGGTAAAAATGCTTGCCACCAAGCTGGCAACCTGAGTTCCATATACTGGACTGACATTTGTATCACTCACACACTCACTCACATACAATAACATTTTAGAAAGTTTAGGAAAAGAAGAGTTAGGCTAATTTTCAAGAGTTACTGGCATACCAGCCTCTGTCACTAATACCAGATCTCCCTGTCTTGGGCCCTGCAGACATGGTCCTGAAGTTAGCCCCATGCTGCTCTTCTCAGAAATTTCCAAATTCATCTTATTTCCTAGTTAGACTCCACTGACCTGATTCTTCACTTTCTCTCTCATCAGGGCCTCCCATTCTGTCTCCATCCTAACTGGTCAGGTAGGCAGGGCTATCTTGTCTCACCTACCCAAGGACACACACCCACTTCTTCCTATCACTCTATAGGAACCTCTTCCATCAGTCCCTCTCTGCTCCTCACCCATACAAAGCATACCCAATAAGGCATAATCCTAAACTCAACAGACCTGTCAGTTCCCTAATTCTGCCCATCCCTCCCAATTCCCACACCAAACTTATTTACTCTTGCCCATCATGGGATTGCCTAAATGGTCACCTGTAATGTTCCCTCCATTCTCAAAACTGCCTTAGTTTGTACATCAGAAAAAAATCACTCTAGCTAGGAAGCCAAAGGCCCTATGAGTAAACCCAGACAGCTCTCTCAACCTAGTTAATGGACTTCTAGCATCTTAACTCCATTTCTAGTCCAGCCCAAGACCATGAGTCAGCATTGATTCTTGTCCAATATTTTTTTTTTCTTTCAACAGAATCAAGTCTTTGGAAAACTCAGGAGAAAGCAGCCCTTCACATGAGCCCACACCAAGCAGCAGCGTGATCACAGAAGCACACTGGAAGCAGCTAAGGCTCTAAACTATACCATGCAAGACATTTGTCCATGAGTCTAAGCACCACCGAGGGAGACACGTTAGGACTGAGCAGAATCTGGGCACACAGACTGCTTCACATTAGCACAGATGGCCCTACATGGCTTGTTCCTCAGCAGCAGCTGGAGGGAAAGGTTGCGGGGGGAAGCAAGCTACCTACAAGCCAGCATCATCCCTGAGACTCTCTTGACCCTCCTACGAAGAGCCGTGCGGGTGGTCCTGTGCAGTCATTATTGGGTGCATTCAAGTTGGAGCAGTCTCCCTAGAGACCACAGATAAAAGCAGAGGGAAGCTAGAGGCTGGCCGCTTGCACCACTCTGCCCCAAGGAGAACTGACAGCGCTCTCTTATAGACTGGCACCCTCTGAGCCACTTGCTTGCCTGTATGTCCCACACCTTGCTTCAAGTATTTGTTTGTTATGCCCACTGGTGTTTTGTCTCCGTGTGTGTCTGTGTGAGGATGGTAAACATCTGGTAGCCGGATTACAGACAGTTGTGAGCTGCCATGTGGGTGCTGGGAATTGAACCTGGGTCTGTTGGAAGAGCAGGCAGCCCTCTTACTGCTGAGCCATCTCTCTAGCCCCAAGTAGTATTAAGCTTCTGTAATTTTAAGACAGGTGTGCTAGGCAGTGGCTTACCTTTTTAATCCCAGCACTTGGGAGGCAGAGACAGGTGGATCTCTGAGTTCGAGGCCATCGAGGGCTACTTAGTGAGAGCTTTTAAAACAAAACAAAACCTATCAGTAGTAGTAGCAACCAGAGTCTCACTCTGGAAGTGAGCTTTATGTGCTTTTTGGTGCAAAGCTGGCTAAAACGATTTCTCTTTAATGTTTTTAAAATTTATGCCTTATTATTTTACAATTATGTCCATCCAGGGGTGGAGTATATATACGTCAGTGCAGTTGTCCTTGGCATGCAGAAGAGGGAACAGAAGTTACAGGCAGTTGTGAGCTGCCCAACTTGGGTGCTAGAAACTAAAACTCTGGTCCTCTGCATGTGCAGTATGTGCTCGTAACCTGCTGAGCCAGGGCTCCAGCCCCAAACATCATTTCTTACATGAGGATACCGGATGAGGTCACACTAACTTCTTCTGTTACTGTTTGGTGTTTTACGATCTCACTCCGTAGCCCAGGCTGGCCTTGACCTTGTGGGAGGCCTCAGCTCCCAAATGCTAGAATGAACCTGCTCTGGCCTGGAACTCACTTATATAGACTAGGCTGGCCCCAAACTCACAAATATCTACCTGCCTCTGCCTCAAGAGTACCAGGACTATGCACCAACACACCCAGCAACTGTCTTTTTCACTAGTTGTGTTCAGTGTATGCACATCATCATCTTCCCAAATTCTGCTTTTTCACTGTATGTTCTAATATGCAGGGCTAATGAACCTGGCTTACACCAACCTTCCTCTCTCTCCTCTCCCTCTGTTGACCTAAAATTTTGTAAGATTCTAACAATACTTAACAATAATTGATTAATTCAGTTTATTACTTTTTCATTTCAATACAGATCTAAATTTTAACCAACAATACAATTTATAAAGGGCTCAGTGTTACAAAATTAAATCACGGTCATATGTATGATGATTAAGCACAGCTAAGTTAGCAGGAATCAATCAGTTACTTGATTTTGAGTCAAGGAAATGAACCTTCAAGGTCAACCTCATTCTAACTGAGCAGGGACCCTCAGCGAGGGAGTATGCCCGGCTACCAGTTCTAACAGCTGAAGTCTAGAGTTAGCCTAGACCAATCCTGCCTCAGAAGTTCCTATTATGTCATCTGCAGCCAATCAGAGCGTGGAACCGGCAGGAAACTACACAGTTGCACTTCCATATAGGTGCTTGCCTAGCAAGCCCTGGAGTCCATCTCCAGCACTGCATAAAGAAGGCATGGTGGTGCATGCCTGTTATCTGCTGGGATTGCTCAAAAGATAGAGACAGAAGAATCAGAAAGCCAAGGCCTGCCTTGGACTGTATCTACAAACAAACAAACAAAACCAAGAAAAACCAAAAGGCAAGAATTTTGATGATTTGAGCAACTTTTCTGTCTTTATTCTGAATTAATTAGTGTATAGTTTCTAGTGAGCTCTTAACTTTTTTTTTAACTTATTTTCTATATGCAGGTGTTTTGCTGGCACGTGTGTATGTCCCATGTACATGCCTGATGCCACGGAGACAAGAAGGCGGCATCGATCCCCTGCAGCAGGAGTTACAGGCAGTCGTAAGCTACCATGTAGGTGCTGGAACCAAACCCTGGCCCTCTGCAAGAGAATGAACGCCCTTAAGCCGCTGGTCCAGCTCTCCAGCCTCTCTGGTAAGCCTCTGGAAATGCCTGCCCGGCTTCCAGGAGCTCCTCTGTAGCCCGCAGGTTAGAGGCACGGCCACCAGTCACCTCCAAAGCCACCAGTCACCTCCAAACAGCAGACTGCAAGTGGACGACTGGTCATTTCTTCTGAAGTTTTTCTATTACATTTATTTATTCAGAGTTGGGAAGGCACACCTGCCATGGCACATGTGTGATGTGGCCTCAGAGGACACCTTGCGGGAGGGAGTCAGCTCTCTCCAACAGGTAGGTCTTGGGGAGGGAAGGCATGGTGGCAAGCACTCGATGAGCCATCTTGTCAGCATTCTGGCCTTTTTTTTCTTTTCTGTTTTACATGTATGGTGGATGCTCTGCTGCGTGTACGGCTGTGCACCACGTATGGTGCCTGTAGAGACCGTAAGAGAGCACCGGATCGCTTGGAACTGAAGTGACAGGTGGATGTGAGCCACCATGGGGGAGCTGGGACCTGGGTCTCTGGAAAGGCAGCCAATGCTCTTACTGCTGAGCCCTCTTCAGCCTTCACCATTACTTTTAAAAGAAAACTGGGCAAATGATTTACCAAAAAATTAGAGAAAACATCTTTAACACACAGATGCCCTAGCCATCCTTTCATCTCAGGGTTCATTATGACTGATGAGAGGAGACTAGAAGACACATGATATGAAAAAGTTTCCAGCAGTCACAGCCTATGTGTGTAGAAACACATAGACACATACCTGAATGCACATGCAAGCACATGTTCCACAATGGCCACTCTGGGACTTGAGGCTCACTAGGCTAAAATGGCATGTAACATTAGGAATACATTACATGCGCTACAGGGAGGGGATGGAGAGAGATGAGACAGAAAAACAGGCAAAGCGGAACAGGAATTCAGCAAGCGGTACAGTGTCGGCTCCACGTGAGCACCCGTAACTGGTTAATCCAGTCCACAGCTACCACTTCAAAAGCAATTAACCTGTGCCAGGCCCTTGTTCTGAGAGGCGTCCCTTCTTAAGGTCAGCCAATCCATTCTTTCAGATACTTCACATGAGGAATCAGAAGTGGGCTGTGGCTGCCATGGCCACATGGCACAATGAGTCAGTGCTCTGCTCCTGATCTTCACTACACTGGTCCTACAGTGTTGTCCTGTCAGGTTGTGGCCTGATCTAGGCCCACAAACACTAGATGCAAAGTTGGTCCCAACCTGGCTCCAGCATGCCCGTTCCTGAGGGTCTGCCCCAGTACTGTCTCAAAGGCCAGGCATAAGACAGAAGACAGGAAAGAGGGACAGCCGGGAAAGCAGCTGGACTGAAGAAGAAACCTGGATGCATAAAGGAAGAAAAGAAAAGCTGCTTTTTGGCAGATCAGAGGAAATTAAGCACAAGGTGCATTTCATAACCAGACTGAGTACACAGCATGGAACCAGACGGTCTGATCTAATTCTGGAAGTGCTGTGAGCCTGATGGCTGCACTGGACTCCTCTGACGTTCCAGAGAAACAGGCGCTGTGAAATTGTGATCTTGTCTGTCTGTTCACAGGGCTGCTCACTATGGGATGTCCTGCCTTCCCAGATGACTGGCTGAGTGCGTGTTGGGTTATCTTCTAGCTCCTGGGAGTCCTTGGAGAATGCTGTCTGCCAAAGCACAACACCAAACAGACTCAGAGCTTCCTGACCATTCCCGTGCGACTAGAACCATGAACCACTGCTCAGATGACTCAATCCACCAAACTGTCCTCCATGGCAGCCAAAGCTAACAGGAAAGAGCATGTGCTCCAGAACAGCTTGGCTGGGCCTATACCCTTGGCCTGTCAACTGAGGACCCAGTGGTAGAAGCTTACCCCTCAAACCATGGAGAGAATGGGACAGGGTTCCATAAGCTATGAAGTGCAAAAGTATTACAGTTAGCTACATTGCCTTATTTGTTTGTTTATTACTTTTTGAGACAGGATCTACTGTATAGTCCTGGCTGACCTGGAGCTCACTATGTAGACTAGACCAGCCTAAACCTACAGAACTCCACTTACATCTGCCTCCTGAGAGTCGGGATTTAAAGGTATACATAGCACCAGCACCCAGCTTCCCCTTTGCATCTTTTTTTAAAAGATTTATTTATTTATTTATATAGTATTCTGCCTACTTGAATTATAGATGGCTATGAGCCACCATGTGTTTACTGGGAACTGAACTCAGGACCTTTGGAAGAACAGCCAGTGCTCTTAACCTCTGAGCCACCTCTGCAGCCCCCTCCCTTTGTCTCTTAACGACAATCTCCAAGATTTTATAGCACTGTCCTCAAAGACCCTATCATTTTGGCAGTTGTTTTATTTAAAGAAAATTTAGATTTTTTTCTTGAGAAAGTATACAATATACAGTTCATTTTTCTCCAAAAACTTTATGGGGGGCTAGAGAGATGGCTCAGAGATTAAGAGCACTGGCTGCTCTTCCAGAGGTCCTGAGTTCAATTCCCAGCAACCACATGGTGGCTGACAACCATCTATAATGAAATCTGGAGCCCTCTTCTGGAGTGCAGGTGTACATGCAAACACAACATTGTATACATAGTAAATAAATATAAAAAAAAACTTTATGGAAGACCTAGGAAGCCAGCTCAGCCATTACGAGCAATTGCTACTCTTACAGCAACAGCACTCACATCAGGCGGCTCACAACCTCCTAAAGCTCTAGCTCCAGAGAGACCCAATGCCCTCTCCTGGCTTCTGCAAGTACCACCCCCAGACACACCCACATACCATACACACAACATGTATACACACCCACACATGTACACATATCTACCCACACATCTATGTTATATACACCACACACACACATACATTAAAATAAGTCTTAAACCCAACACCCTGGGGCTGGAAAGAGGGCTCAGAAGACCTGAGTCTGGTTCCCAGCACCCATGCTGGACAATATACAGTCTCACCTAACTCCAGCTCCAGGGGACCCAATGCCTCTGGTCTCTTCAGGCACCTGCACTCACATGCACATATCCACATACACATGGAGACATGTACTTAAAAATGTATCTTAAAAAAAAAAAACAAAAACCTTTAAGGAACAAAAAATAAAAATCTAAAGCCAGGAGGTGGTGTCGCACACCTTGATTCCAGAGATTGGGAGGCAGAAGATATCTCTGTGTTCAAGGTCAGCTTGGTCTTCACAGCAAGTTCCTGGACAGCCATGGTTACATAGAAAAACCCTATCTTGAAAAACCAAAAACAACAAAACAAAAACCCCCAAAACTTTATGGGAGCAACTCTAATCAAACTGCAACCTGTGACCTTATCAACTCAAGCAGAGATCAGTGGGGTGCAGGCCTGTAGCCCCAATACTTGGGAGGCGGGACTGAAGGATCATCACAATTGAGGATAATTTGGGCCACACAGTAAATTCAAGGGTAAGCTAGAATGCTGTAGCAAGACCCTCAAAACACAAACGAGGAGGACACAGGGGAGGGGCAAGAGCTATCTTGCCATGTCCAAGTCACAGTTGTGACGTGTGAAGAGGCACCAGAGCCCTAAACCACAACCTGCCACACGGGCCCGCCCTCCATCTGCGTCCTGCTGGCACTGTCTCACTGAAGCCCTTTGACTACCCTATCTCCCTGGTGCAAAATCTGTTCCAAGAGATCCTGACTCCAAAAACCCCCAGGCTACTGGAGAGGTGCCCCAGTGGTTAAGAGCACTTGTTTCTCTTGCAGAGGACCTGAGTTGAGTTCGACATCATGTGCACATTTTAGATATACAAGTAATTTAGATAAAGACGAAGTAGTTGTGGCAACTTACCAAGAAACAAAGCCATTAACTTGCAGAGTCAGGACTCCCGCTGCAAGCTTGCACGCCTAACCAGCGTGTATGCTGCCTCCTTCAGTTGCAGCCACAAAACAATCTGGGGCTAGCAGGAGCTTTTACAGTACTCTGAGTTTTAGGAGAGCCAGCCACTCAACCACCAAGCACACGGCTGGGAAAACACAGACTTTACCCTATCTACCTACAAGGAGGCTCCCAACCATCTGTTACTCCAGCTCCAGGGGATCCATGGCCTCTTCAGACCTCAGTGGGCATCAAGCATGCAATATGGTATACATACATAGGTGCATGCATGCCAAATGCTCATTACATATATATATAAATAAATCTTTTAAAAAAAGGAAGAAAGGAGAGAAGGAAGGGAGGGGAGGAGGGGGAAGGAGCAGGTTCAGGGAGTACAGAAAGGTGCAGGCAGAGGCTGCCCGATACACAGAGCAGGCGATCAGCACCACTGCCTATTATCACAGCTCCAAAAAAGCACATCTGAGGCAAAAAGCAGCCTGCTAAGGATAAATGCACCACATCATGAAGGTTTTCTTGTCATTTGATAAGGCTATTACAGCAGAGAGAAACTCAGTTCTCCCCCAACACTCTCTGTATACCCTCCGCTACACTCATGGCTCTGTGTGTGTGTGTGTGTGTATGCAAATGTTTGTGCATGTGTTTGTTTGAGACAGTCTTACCAGGTAGTCTAAGCTGACCTCAATTCAAAATCCTCCTGCCTCAGCCTCCCTGTAAATAAGTGTTTGTTGCATGCACTAACCATACAATGCCACGACATGGCTCGGCCCTCCTCATATGCTCTGGGAATATATTTCCTTCCTCGGGGGAGTGGGTGACAATCATAATTCCGTGTTACCTGGTGGCTTTCTTCATCACTTGACCTTCCTTTTTTACTGGGTCCAAGGCAGTGTAAGATTTACCTCTATGCAAAGTGCCCCATGGGTCAGTCCCATGACCCCATGGACAGTCTAAATGGCTCAAGGCCCCACTAAGCAGGAATTGATTACAAATGTAACACTTAGCAAAAATCAAACTCTTATTCTTCTCAAATTATTCCATAAAACAAGCATTTGGAATTAGTGGATCTCCATTTCACAATTTACTACAAGTCTGTTTACAAAACCATTTTAATGTCAGTCAAATCTTTCTAGTTCTGAGAGGAGCAGCAAGACACCAAGTCCCCATCTGTATCCTTCATCACAGCTCAGGAAGCAGAATAGCACCCAGCCTGGCCTCAGGGAGGATAGAGGATGGGAGGGATCCAATAATCAGCATCAAAGCCAGCAAGGGAACACAGCCAGCAGGGAGTTAAGTCTGGGGATTAATCACAGAAGGGTCTCCTAAGCAACTGGGGATTGGGCTGACATCCCTAGACGAGTGGAATTGCTCACCGATGGAGGCACGGAAGCAAAGGAAATGAGCAAGGAAGTGAGGCAGGGCCACAGCCACAGCCAATCCAAAGCCCAAGGACTAGGGCATGAGCAGGGAGAGGCAAGGGCGGGGCCACACCGGAGCTCTGCTCTCTGGAAGGGAGTGACAACGGAAGGACTGTGTGCGATCTGCATGCGTATACGGCACTGGTCAGATGAGAACACCAAACAACTCACTCAGGATTGTAGTGAAAAGAGGCTCAGGGGTGGGCTGGAGAGATGGCTCATCTGTTAAGAACACTGGCTGCTCTTCCAGTGGACCCAGATTCAATTCCCAGCAACCACAGGACAGCTCACAACTGTCTGTAACTCCTGTTCCAGGGGATCCGACACCCTTACATAGACATGCATGCAGTTAAAACACCAATGTACATAAAATAAAATAAAAAAAGAGGCTCAGGAGATCAGTCAGCCAAAACTTAAAAACTTCAGTCAAGGTCCTGACAGCCTGGGGTAGCCTTTGCCACTCTGGAGGGCTACAGGTAAAAGGAGGAAGATGCTGTTCTTACGGATGGCACTGGGATCAAAAGCTGGAAGGATGGGGCTCCAGGATAAGAGGGAGGTCGATGAGGTTGAAGGAGAACACATCAGGTGCATCAGGTTCAGTTCTCATCTTAGAGTCTGAGACTGTTGGTGACCTTGCCGTGTGGGTATCAGAAGATGCTCAAGGTTCTGATTCAGTAACTGATATTACTAGAGGAGAGAAGTGGCACCTGGAGTCCAAAACTAATAGAAAGAGCCCAGACCTCATGCTGGAAGATGGAATATTCCTTGAAGTCACGAACCCAAATGACACTGAGCAGACAGGGTGTGAGTGTGAATGTAAGTGTGTGTGTAAGTTTGTGTGGGTTTGATTGTGTGTCTGAGTGTGTGAGTGTGTGGAGATATCTGCTTAGGGTCTGACTTCACAAAATATCTCTCCAGAGAAAGTTAATTCTGTCTACTATTGATAATAAAATTCTTTAAATTCTGGCACCCTAACTGAATCTCATCAGCAAACCAAGGAACTTGGAAATGGAGGAAGGAAAATAATTGTTCTCTGAAATGAGCAGCTCAAGGTCTCTGCATCTCCTGAACACTAATTCAACTCAAACTTTTTGACGAGGCTAAAATAGGGAACTTTCACTGAAGATTTATGTCCCCAATACTTTGGGACACTCATTCATCTTCAGGGCTCAATGTGACAGAAACTATTGCCTTCCATTTCCTAAGTAAGGACACCGAGGCAGAAAAACTGCATGACTTACTTGCCTTAGGCTTCACAGCCAGAATGAGCAGACGTGGAAACCAAACAGGTCTGGGCACCTCTCTTCCTGGCACAGGAGACCAGGAAAGGCAAGCACCCATGTTCCCATGCCCTGGGCCTGCTTCCTTTGAAGTCTCTCTTACTGCTTGCATTGAGTAGCTACTATCTTAGCCTCAAGACAACTCTATCGGGTTTGGAGGTTTTTCCTCCTTTGAAGACAAGGTCTCAACTCTTCAGGTCAGGCTAGCCTCAAACGCCAATGCTCTTGCCACAACTTCCCCAGATAACCATGACCTCTAGAGAACAATTTTTTTGTTAATTCAGTCCTTTCTGCCACAGTTTCTTTAAAGATTTTATGTTATCTTTTAAATTATGCATATACACGTGAGTGCAGTGTCCTGAGGCCAGAAGGCATCAGATTCCCAGGAGCTGGAGTTACAGGCCACTGCGCAACCCAACACAGGTGCTGGGAACCAAACTCAGGCGCGTTTCCCAGAGCAGCCTGTGCTGCTCAGCTGTCCCAGCCATCTCCAGCCTTGGAAGAGATTCGCCTATTGGTCAACATCTGCTCATTATCCCGAAGTTTTACTTTACCTACTTAGAGAATTGGGATCAAAATGTAAACTCAAGGTGAGAAAAAAAAATAAAACCAAATGTTTGTTTTCTACCAAACGCCTACAGTGTGTTGTCAGCTCAAACCCACGGAAACAATGGTAAACAGACTCCCGTAATTTACTAAACAGTTTTCCAAGCCCAGTTTATCTTTAAGCCAGACTCACAATGCTTCTCCTTGAGAAATAACAGTGCTGCAAGGTGATGACTTGCCAGAGAAGGTTAATAGCTGAAACTGTCAACTAAGGGCTCTATGTGTGCTCACAGGAGACATTATGCTGTCCTTACAGATGGCACATTTCCATGCCCTACACAGAAACGGGGCCTGATGCGATCACGACAGAGGAGAGGCAGTAGTCAGTCATCAGCACATGGAAGACACGGTGTTTAAACCCTCATTCGCCTCAGCAGTAGAGGCCTGATGGTCCTCCATGGTTGTGTGGTATTGGTTTGGTTTGTTTGAGACAGTCTTGGTGAACCTGGTCCTCATTATTGTAGCCCACGCAGGCTTTAAACTGGTGCCTCCTGCTTCTGCCTCTTAAGTGCTAGGATGCTAGGATTAAAGCATACACCATCATATCCAACTAGTTCTCCATCATACGTGGGGATGTGTGTGTGTGCACGCTCATCACGGTGACGGAGGTGGTGCTAGACTGCAAGAGAGTGGACCTGGCAATCCCAAAGGCGAGGAATCACATGTGGCTGCAGGCTGGCCAGCCGAGTGCCTGCCACAGCGGAAAGAGCGCATGCTCCCACTGCAACCCCGGGCCAACCCCAGCTCTGCCCCTCACCAGCTGCGTCCTCAGACGAGCTACGATATCCTCCTGAGCTTCCCTCGTGTTTCATCTGCAAAGTGGGACATGGCTACCATGGAAGGTTCTAAGAAAGCCCCTGGCATGGGCTTCTCCTTGGCTGGCTAGTCCCTATTTTAGTCTAGCCTCAGTTTCCTGGCCTGTGACCAAGAGCTGGTGTGGGAGCAGAGCAAGCAGAGAGACAGTAATGACAGGGTGCTGTGGGCATCACAGAAAGGCTGATGCCCACCAACCTCCCAATTCCAGCTCTAAACAAATCCTGTCTATTAATGTGCCTAAGACCTGTGGGTTGATCAAAAGGTGACACAATCACATGGGGGGCGGGGGAGATGCTACAGAAAGTCAGTACTACTTGGTAGAATGAAACCGATTCATAAAAGGCAGGTTGTCAGTTTTGTGAGTTGATGCTTTGAAATGGTATTCAGAAGAGGAGTGTCGGGCCAGCAGCTATATCCCTCATCCTGTACCCATCCCTGTGGCTCCAGTAACCTGGCCTCTGGATGCTGTGTCTACTCCATGAAAGACATTCAGGGGATCAGACTCAATGGGGTGACTACTGGTGTGCTAATGTGAGAACTGGGTTCAGAGTATAGACAGGGAGGCTTAGCAGCCACGCTTAACCAAAAGGCAAGAGGCTGTTCATTTCAGCTTGAACCATGATGACCAGGCAGCCAGCAAGGCTGGACTACCCCCTCAAAAGGAAAAAGCCTTTCAAATGAATCTGTCAGACTCCACAGGAGCTCTGGGGAATTCTAATACCCCAGAGAAGAAGGTTAGCCCCAAGTCTGTTGTATGGAACAGCTGGTATCTGCTCTTGTGTTGTTCTCTCACAAAGGCTCTATGACTTTATGGCTTCCAACTGCTTGACCCTGAAAGAGCAGCCTCCCTATCCCCTGCTGTCTTCTGAAAAAGCTGTACTACCTGACCTCATGTCCTATGCCTATCACCTGAACTACTCTGTCACCCTACAAGAATATATCCCTAGGAAAGGGAGTAGGGCCAGCAAGTCAAGGTGCTTGCTGCCAAGCATGGCAACCCGAGTTCAATTCCTGGGACCTACATGGTGGCTGCAGAAAACTAACTCCTGTCAGTTGACCTCCTACCTACATACATGCACACACACAGACAGAAACAGACACTCACATGCACACACAACACACACACTATAAATAAACAAAAGTGTCATTTAAAAATTTAAAGAATATATCTTTTGTGAGCAGAAACTTATTTATCGACTGCTGTGTCCCAATGCTGGCACACAGTAGACACTATTTATTGGATAAATGACTAAATGAACACAGCACATAAAACCTAAATAAGCTATTTCTGTCCTCCTTGGAAAATTCCAAATAGATCTGGCCTGGGGGCACACACCTGTAACCCCAGCATGTGGGGGTTACAGGCAGGAGGAGCCTCAGCTACACAGCAAGTATGAGCCCACTCAGAGCTACAAGAGACTATTCCAGTGAAAACAAGAAAGGGAGGGAGGGAGGGAGGGCTGAAAGGAGGAGGGAGAGAGGGCTGAAGGGAGGAGGGAGGGAGGGAGGACCCCTAATAGGTGAGTGCATCTTAGAACGTGAGCGTCTATGAATGTCGGTTCAGAAGGCAGCACCCACGGCTGCTATGAGAAGGTGAAGCCAAATTTACGCCCAAATCAACTCTAGAGGACCAAGAAGGGCAGAGAAACACCGGGCAAAATGTTATTCCTATGAACATATGTTCCTTTTAGGACTCTGCATTCCAATACAGCTGCCAAGGAAGGGCCCTCCCAAGAAAGGGAGGAGACACACACACACACACACACACACACACACACACACGGGGGGGGGGGGTCCTCAATATTTCAGACCTCTATCAGATAAACAAAACCTCTTCTGCAGACAGCTGCATTCCAGGATCCAAAAGAAACGGGCCCTGGCTCCAGGAGACCTCTGGCTCCAGGGCTTCATGTGCGCCAAAGTCCTGGCAGCAGAGGCCCATGGCAAAGTGGGACAAAGGGCTAGAACATAGGATGCAAGGCTAACACTTACCATTTTCATAAGACACTTTTTTTTTTTGTGAGACTGGGTCTCCTGTAGCTCAGGCTATCCTCAAACTTGCTTTTTACCTAAAGATGATCTTGAACTCTTAATTCTCCTGCCTCTACCCATCTACCAAATGTTGAGATTATAGGCTTGTGCAACGACACCTGGTTCATACTTTGAGAATTGAACCCAACTGAATTCAGTTGAACTCAATTCAGGACTTCCCGCATGGTAGGAAAGCACTCTACTGACAAAGCTACTCCCCAAGTCCAGCCCTGGTCTTTCCCCTCCCCCAACTTCTGAGTCAAGGCCTGGCTGGATAGCTCATATTCCCCATGAGTAGCTACAACACATCTTATTCTTAAATAGGAGACGTCTGAAACTGTGTTATGCACAGAAAAAGCATGTGATGCCTCCTTCACAACTAATAGAAAAAGCAATTTATCTGACAAATTAGTTTTTGGGTCTAGCACTCACAGGTCAAAGGCTGAAATGTTTTTTTAACGCTAAGGGAAAAAAGCATAGGAGTGAGTGTAGAGTGGGGATTACTGTTTCAAATACAGACACTAAAACCACCCTCAAACAAAACACCCCCTTCAAAATGACACTTCACAGGACAGGGCCCTGGTTGCTGGTGGAGAGGCCCACTTTCTGCAGACTGCACAGCTCTCCTGAAATGAGGTCTGAGCACAATGCCAGTGAGTGTCCTGGACGAAGACTGTGATCCACCAACAAAAAAACTGCCTTCCCAACATTCTCCTCAAACCTTTTTAAGATGTGTTTATTTATGTATCCATTAATGATCGGGTACTCTGTCCACACGCACACATGCATGCCAGAAGAGGCCGTCAGATCTCAGTATAGACGGCTGGGAGCCGCCATGTGGGCACTGGGAATTGAGCTCAGGACCTCTGGAAGAGCAGTCAGTGCTCTTAACCTCTGAGCCACCTCTCCAGCCCCAAACTTCTTATCTTGTTTTAAATCAGCTCTTTTGAACATTTACATACATGCAAATTCTGGTCTATGCACACATAGGGTACACATGTTCCAAAGGGCTCAGTGTCCCCAAAGAAGCTAACTTTAAAAAATAAATAAATAAAAACTATTTTATTTTGTGTGCCAAGGCACACACATGTGGGTAAGCCTTGGGCCAGTTCTCCTGCCTCTGCCTCCGACGTTGCCACGGATGTGCTGGGGCTGGGATTACAAATGTGAGCCACACTGCTCCATCTTCTGGCCTGGGTTCCAGGAACTGAATCCGGGTAGTCTGAGGTGTGCAACCAGTGCTTTTACCTGCTCAGTCACCCTGTCCACCTAGATGCTGACATTCTTTAAAGGGTACCTGCTATGGTTTAAATACGAAGTAGTCCCCCAAAGGGCTCGTGTATTGACGCTTTGGTTCCAAATGCATCAGTGTTCACAGGCGTGGTGTTGAGAGGTGACTGGGTCATGAGGGTTCCAATGTCATCAACAGAGTAATTAATCCCTTGGTGGATTCATGTCCAACCCTATGTGCCCTATGTGAAGGTGCCCATCTCCAAGCCCAGCAATGGGGAGGCTATGACAGAAGGACAGTGACTGCTGTGGCGGGCCTGGGATAGACAGCGAGTTCTAAATCAGCCTATGACAAATCGAGACCTGGTTGTCTGAAAAGGCCAGGGGCTGGAGAGATGGCTCTGCCCTTTAAAAGCACTGGCTGCTCTTCCAGGGAACCTGAATTTCATTCTCAGCACCCACATGGCAGCTCAAAGCTGTCTGTAACTCCAGTTCTAGGTGGGATCTGACACCTTCCTCCAAGGCTACTGCAGGCATCAGGCACATATGTAGTGCACAGACATACATGCAGACAAAACACCCATATCCATGAGAAATAAATTTTAAATTAAAAAAAAAAAAAGGCAAAAGAGGTAGAGACTAAACATAGGAAATAAGCCAGTGCAGGAAAGTTCTGGCTTCAACAAGAGCACATGTACTTTCTCCTAACACCGCCTCCATCCTACCTCACACACCTCCATCTCCCCTGACTCCCACCCGGCACCACCACCATCCTGGCTTCACAGACTCCATCAAGAGATCAGCCTCTTGGCCTGCTATTGTAACAGCCTGCCTCACTGCAGGGCCCAGTGAGGCCTGCAGGGGAACTAGCCAACCTTGGACTTACACTCCGAAACTGTGAGCAAAAATAACCCTTTTCTCCTTTAAGTTTCTTAGTTGGGTACTTTGTCACAGTGACAAACACAGCAGAATTTTAAACTGGGTTATTTCAGGAACCCCAGCTTTCTCAGAGCTGCCTCTAGTGAGTAAGGCGTGAGCAAGTTTGTTTGGAATCAAAAAACTTTCTCAGGAAAACCACTAAGAAGCCAGGCCAGCAGCTCACACCCCCTTTTTGTGGGTGCAGAGCTCTCGTGTTTTGGGGTGCCCAACACAAGGACCTTCCAGCTTCAGCCCCTGGAGCCAAGACAGCAGGCATGCTTTGTTGGGATTTTGATCTCGGCTTGCTTTGCATTCATGAACAGGTGACACTCCCTTCTGCAAGCTTTGGTAATTCTTGAAGAGCCCCTCCCCCCAAGATACATTATTTTATCCAGTTTCCCATGAAGGCTAACCCTTTCCTCACCATTCTCCAGACACTCAACACACCAGTCTTGGAGTCTCAGCGGTTCTCATCCATGCTGTGACTGTTTAATATAGTGACCCCCAACCATAACATCATTTTGTTCCTACTTCATAACTGTAATTTTGCTACTCTTAGGAACTGTAACGTAAATATCTGATATGCAGGACATATGATATGTGATCCCTGTGAAAGGGTTCAACACCCCAAGGGCTCTCCACCCAAAGGTTTAGCATCCTTGAAGAGCACATGTACATTTTCCCTCCCAGTTTTTAATTTTACTTTTTAATTGATAAGTTTTTGCTCTCTGCTTTCCAAACACGTCAGTTTAAGCACCTCAGCACTCAGGAGGCAGAGGCAGGAGAATCACTGCAAGTTCAGGGCCAGCTTCAAGCAAGCTCCTGTCTCAAAAGAAAAATAAAAGTGATTATCATATAAATTACATATAAGTCCCCCCAACCCCCCAACAGCTGGGGCCTGCTGTTATCACCCCACTTTCTGTAACCCCGAGAAATGACTGGCGGCTCTGAAGATCTCACTTTCAAGTCTTCCCAGTTACCAAATTTTTCTTCACACATGTGGCAAATTGGGGACTTCTTCCTAAAGTGGCTAAAGGCACAGTAAATGGGCACTGAAGACTGAGCGCTTGGTGGCTCTCCTGGCGGACGGCCTCCGCCACTTTTTCTAAACCAAAAGGTACCATTCTATTTGGAAAATAGTCCATGTTAGAAAAAGATACTTTTACACTATTATTTCCAAGATGACCAGATGGACAAAAGGAGAAATTACAATCTGCTGAGAAAACGGCAAAATAATTTCTAGCTGTAATCTGACAATTTGCTGTAATCAGACAACTCCCTTAAAGGTTTAGAAAATGTCCATCCCATTTGCCTTTCTGAATGAGGATTAAGCATCATACTCAGGGTCCTCTTTCTTGCTTAGCTTCTTTAGGAGTATAGATTTTAGTATGTTTACCCTACGTTATATGGCTAATATCCACTTTTAAGTGAGTATATACCATGTGTGTCTTTCTGCTTCTGGGTTACCTCACTCAGGATGATCTTTTCTAATTCCCACCATTTGCCTGCAAATGTCATGATTTCCTTGTTTTTAATTGCTGAGTAGTGTTCCATTGTGTAAATGTACCACAATTTCTGTATCCATTCCTCAATTAGGGACATCTGAGTTGTTTCCAGATTCTGGCTATTATGAATAAAGCTGCTATGAACACGGTTGAGCAAATGACCTTGTTGTGTACTTGAGCATCTTTTGGATATATGCCTAGGAGTGGTATTGCTGGATCTTGAGGTAGCACTATTCCTAATTGTCTAAGAAAGAGTCAGATTGATTTCCAAAGTAGTTGTACAAGTTTACATTCCCACCAGCAGTGGAGGAGGGTTCCCCTTTCTCCACAACCTCTCCAGCATGTGTTATCACTTGAGTTTTTGATCTTGGCCATTCTGATGGGTGTAAGGTGAAATCTCAAGGTCATTTTCAGAAAGGCAAACGTGATAGACATCAGAAGAGGGAGAAAACAGGGAACTGGACAGGAGCCTACCACAGAGGGCCTCCGAAAGACTCTGCCCAGCAGAGTATTAGGGCAGAATGGAGGAAATAGTATGAAAGAAGGGGGAGATAGAAAGACCTGGAGGGGGGCTGGAGAGATGACTCAGAGGTTAAGAGCACTGACTGCTCTTCCAGGAGTCCTTAGTTCAATTCCCAGCAACCACATGGTGGCTCACAACCATTTATAATGTGATCTGATACCCCCTTCTGGTAAGCAGGTGCACATACAGATATAGCACTCATATACATAAAATAAATAATCTTTAAAAAAAAAATGAAAGAAAGACCTGGAGGGGACAGGAGCTCCACAAGGAGAGCAACCAAACCAAAAAATCTGGGCCCAAGGGTCTTTTCTGAGACTGATATTCCAAACAAGGACCATGCATGGAGATAACCTAGAACCCCTGCACAGCTGTAGCCCATGGCAGCTTAGTCTCCAAGTGGGTTCCCTAGTAAGAGGAACAGCATCTGCCTCTGACATGAACTCAGTGGCTGGCTCTTGATCACCTCCCCCTGAGGCGGGGGGGGGCAGGGGGCAGGGAGGGAGACTTACCAGGCCACAGAGGAAGACCATGCAGCCAATCCTGATGAGACCTGATAGGCTAGGGTCAGATGGAAGGGGAGGAGGACCTCCCCTATCAGTGGACTAGGGGAGGGGTATGGGACGAAAAGAGATAGAGAGGGTGGGGTAGGGAGGGGACAAGGGAAGGGGCTACAGCTGGAATATTGTAATAAATAAAAATATTTTTTAAAAACTTTCCAAAACAAAAGTCTAGAAAATGAATGACTGTGAGCTATCTCAAATTCATTATCCTAACTGGGATCTATTAAGTGAATAGTTAGTTCCCTTTCAAGTCACACTGAAGCACATAGAGTGCAGAAACTCTTCCTAGTAAATCATAGACCAGTATGCCTAGAAAGTCTAAGCCGCCAAGAAAATAAAGAGTTTAGCCTCAAAATACCTCTGGAATCTACTACAGCCCATGTAAGAGCTGGAGCTCTGCACGTGCTGACACACACACAAAAAGAAGTGATGGGCAGCAGCTCAGCTGTCAGGAGCGCTCACCGCTCTTGCAAAGGACCCAGTTCAAGTCTCCACACCCACAGGGAAGCTTTCAACTGTCCATAACTTCCGTTCTAGGGGATGCAGTACATTTAAGTTCACACGGGCAAAACATTCATACACATAATAAACCCTTCAAATGACAAGGAAAGAGAAACAATGCAAACAGACCACACCAGGTCTTTCACTCTTCTGTGGTCACAAGACACAACCTAAATGTTTGACCTGCATAGTTTGGTAGAAGCTCATTAAAATCAGTTTGTATAGTAGGAATGTAAGCCACCTGGATTAGAAACAAGGCATTAAACCAAGGAAAGCCAGCTGAAGACATAGAGTGCAGCAGGAAGTCATCCACACCTGGACAATTAAGGGCCAAGCCCTGACTCCCTCTGTATTTAAAATCCACAGTGTCGACTCTGCATTAATTTTAGATGAATCTCACGGTAGGTTTTCTGTAATTACCAACAGCTTGCATTACCAGCTCATGAGACGGCTTGAAGCGATCCAGTTTCTTGAGCAGTGCCTCCCAGACACTATGCCCACCTTTGTGTGCGGGCATGTGCCACTGATGGGCTAAGGACTCCTAGAACTAATAAGAAATGAGCATTTCCCCCCCCCCCCTTGAAGAACCAGGTTTCAAATTCCCCAGGCCCCTGGGAGAAAACGTAGATGGCAAAAGCAGATGATCAGACTTAAATTTCTGGGGCTGAAGCTGTAAGTCAGCGGGAGAGCTCTTGGCGAGCACCAGCCCCGCCCTGGGTGTACGCCTCAGCACCGCAATGGATCAGGGGGTGAGGGCAGCTAGCTATATGACAGGGTTCTGCTGCAGCAATGCCAGCTACCACCAGCTTTAGCACACGTATCGTGATGCCCCTAGAAGAATGGTCTTTCTGACAGCAACAATTTGTCTTTACTGCCTCTGGAAAGGGGAGACTAAGACACAGAGCTCAGCGTCATACAATAAAAGCTGTACAAGGGTGAGTCCTAAGCCAGCAGAAGGTTGCCACAGCAGAAAAGGGCTGGCTGAAGCCCCAAGGTACTTCAGGGAGGAGCGGAGCCACTGGCCAGAGCCACACCACTGGGAGCACACACAAACAAACACACACATACACTATCATCTACTCCTGGAAAGACAGACTTCCCTTCTCCTCCTCGGAGGATAAAAACACTCAAGGTGCCTAGCATAGTGGTGCATGCCTTTAATCTAGCACTTGGGATGCAGAGGCAGGTAAATCTCTGTTAGTTCAAGACCAGCCTGGTCTACATAGTGAATTCTAAGACAGTCCTCCTGACCCCCCAAAAACACTTGTTGTAAAGAATCCATTACATGTTTGTTGCCGCTGTTGATTGTTGTTTGAGACAGGGACTCACTGTGTATCCCTGGTTGGCTTGGAATTCATTTTGTGTACCAGGCTGGCCTCAAACTTGCTTCTGCCTCCCAAGTCATATTTTGACTAAAATGCGGAAGTACGGTTTGATGGCATCCCTTTAGGTAGTGGTGAGTAGTCCTAGGAGTTTGGCCAAGACACAAGGAGTGAAGCGGCCCTGGGAAGAAGACCTCTTCTCGGGCCTCCACTGCCTCACCAGTACTTTTACTCCCGGAACCCGGCCCAGATGGGAAAACAGCTGGCTATTTACTAGACATAAAAGAAGGAACAAAAACATTGAAACACAAATTGAAAATCTGAAACATACGTAAGTATTTAGCTAAATTTAAAAAGAGAGAGAAAGAGAAAATGGAGGAAAAACTGCTATACTGATTTATAAGCTATTAGTTTGGGAGAAAATAATCTAATTTTATAATTAAGAATTTATCCTGTTTAAGGCTATCCTAGGTACTGAAACGCTTGCTTTGTGATTCTTCAAAGGCACCTGAGCCCTTCGCCCTTGGCAGGTAGGGGCAGGAGGATCTGGAGTTCCAGGTCTTTCCAGGATATTTGACTACAGATGTCCCCAGAAGACTAGAGCTGCCCGGGTGGCTGAGCGGTCCCGGGGCCGCATTCAGAAAGCTAAAGGCTGACTCCTAAGAGGTTCTCGGCCTGCCCGCTTAGTCCCTCAGCACAGCCACCATCTTGTGTGGGTGTCATTGGATAGCCAGCCCACCTAACTCAAGGCCAGGCTAAGTTATAAGTCCTTTAACAAGTCTCAAAGAACCGGCCTGAAATCATCCCAGTAGTTAGACACTAGAGAAGTCTTTCTTTCTTTCTTTTTTTTCTTTTTTCCTTTTTAATGGGGGGGGGGGAGGGGACGGAGGCAGGGACTAACTATGTAACCTGGCCTCAAACTCACAGCAATCCTTCTGCCTCAGTTTCTCTAGTGCTGAGCTGACAGTCATAAACAATCATTTCTAGAGCCAGTTTCTGATTCCTTGCATAACTGTCAGGGTGCGTCCATCCCTCCACACGGCACTACACTTTGACATTACCCTCGGAGGCCAGAGTAAAGCCTAACCTGACCTCAGGTACCTGACCCCAACACATTGTAGACTACTTTAAGACCAGGAAATTGAACCTTCTGGCTCTTACTTTAAATACCAACGTAAGCATTTGTATAAATGAGCTCCTAAAACAGAAACACAAGACTAAAAATACACAGTCTCTCCTTAGCTTGTCACAGAAACACCCATCTCACCCAGCACTAACTGATCCACAGGATGCCTGCTGTGTCCATTCTTCAGTGGAGTGCCAGGCCGGGGCTCCCCACTATGGCACTGAGGAGGAAGCCCAGAGCGAGCAGGCTGCAATCCCAGACAAGGAAGCTGGAGCCAACGACAACTACAATTACCACATACAGGCCACAGCATCGAGGTTTAGAAATAGCCAAAACTGCAATTACTCCAGTGTTCCTCCAAAGCTATGGATCAAAACAAAAAAAAAAATAGGTTCAGAGATATGTGTTCAATTTTATTTCTCAAGATTAACACTAGCATCATAAACTCAGGTAATCCTTGGGGGGCCTCTTGACCATCGCCCCAGGAAATTCTCAGCCCTCGGCTTATAACACTTGCTGCCAAAACACCTCTGCTGCTTAATGCAGAAGCTATGAGATGTCTTTTTCCTTCTCTGAGATTTCTGGGACAACAAATCAGATCTCCTGAAATAAAATTCACTTCAGGCTATTAAGCCTCCTAGGAATACACTCTCGATCACAGTCAAGCCTTGAGACAAAAGCCAAGTCGAACAAATGAGTTTGGTCTCCGGCTCAGAGCATGATCAATAGTCATTTCTGCTGGGAGTTTTAGTCTAAAAAAAAAAAAAATTAATGTTCCTGCTTTACTATTAACCTCCTGTCAGGATCGAACGCTCACCCTATTCCTACAGGATTTGGGCTACCCTGGGAAATTAAAACAAAAAGCAACTCCTTTCCCCTGGGCTTTCCACTATACTGACTTATTTTCCACTTCACTCTCACCTCTGAACTTCACTGGGGCAACAGCTAGACCCTCCCTGAGGACAGCACCTCCAGGCTCCACACAGCAGGTGCTGGAGGGTTGGAGGAGCGGAGGTAGATGGGAGCCAGGGGCTAGGTCAAATTAGTCAGTGTCGCCTGTCTGCCTGATGTGTGGCAACGGATGTGCAGGAACTGGCAGCTGGGAGCTCTTCAGTTTCCCTGGAAGCAGGTGCAGTGGTCCAGGCGTGTGTTCAGCATGTGCCAGGTTCCGGGTTCAATCCCCGGTACACTCCACCTAGGTGAGCCACTGTTGTGGAATGATGCCCAAGAAGTCAACTCTAACACCTGGGTACTGAGGACACCAAGGAGGCTCCTGGGCCCTGAAGGGAGCAGTCCCACCATTTGAATTCTAAGGAAACAGTGACTCAGACTAGAAGGGAACACTCAGCTGCTGACTTTAGGGTCAGAGCCAGCTAGCACGAACATTTGTTCACCCAGGCCGATGCCTCAGCTGCAGGTACAGCTGACCCTCCGGACAGCCTTACCTCAGCCACACTGACAGACAGCTTCTTCCTATTTAGTACCATTAAGTGCAATATAAATACACAGGAGCACATATACTTCCAGCTTCTTCCTATTTGGTATCATTAAGCACAGTTTCTCTCTCTCTCTCTCTCTCTCTCTCTCTCTCTCTCTCTCTCTCTCTCTCTCTCTCTCTCTCTCTCTCTCTCTCTCTCTCTCTCTCTCTCTCTCTCTCTCCCTCCCTCCCTCCCTCCCCTCCCTCCCTACTTCACACAAATATCTGCATGCTTTATTACAGCTGCCAGAGGACCTGTTTTCAAATCTGCCAATTGCTGCCTGGGTCTGGCAGACCAAGTCTCACTAGGGGATCACATGCTCTCCTACTGTGCTTTCCATCAAAAATTACAATGTTTTCTATCTGTTTGCACCATCAGGCCCCACAGAGGGGAAATCCCCAGAGGAGTTTTCCTTGGGTGGGGCTATACGACCCCCTCCTTCTTGACTGTGCTTCCAAAGCAAATTACCAACCCCCACTTTTTGAGCCGCAGGGTTTCCAGTGCAAAGCAGCCTTGCTCAACTCAGAGCTTGCTCAACCTCAGACGCAAGTCTGTAGACACTGGAGCCCTCCCTCAGTGCCATTTTCCACTTAAAAGTTCCTTCCTGGTCAGCACTGTGCTAAGACATCTACCTAGCAGGTCCCCTTGTTATCCGAGTCTACACTTTTTCTTTATACTCCTCTGTGTCCTTAAAATATGCAGCTGGTGGGGGCTGGTGAGGGCCCAAAGGTTAAGAGCACTGGCTGCTCTTCCAGAGGTCCTGAGTCCAATTCCCAGCAACCACATGGTGGCTCACAACCACCTATAATGATATCTGGCCTGCAGGCAGAACACTGTGTACATAATAGATAGATAGATAGATAGATAGATAGATAGATAGATAGATAGATAGATAGATAGATAGATAGATAGATAGATAGATAGATAGATAGATAGATAGATAAATGAGCGAGCGAGCGAGCAAGCAAGCAAGCAAGCAAGCTTTTTTAAAATGCAGATGGAGGCCATCTTAACCAGATTTGCAAGTCTTCCAGAAAGCTTACAGTGTGATCGTTTTGAGATACCTCTTCTCTTGGACCAGGGATACAGCTCTGAGGTAATACTGCTTAGCATCGAGCCCTGGGCCAATCCCCAGTGTTCTAGTTCCGTTTCCATTGCTATGACCAAAAGCAACATAGAAGAAGGGTTTACCTGGCTTGCAATTCCACGTCACAGTCTATCGCTGAGGAAAATCATGATGAGAACTTGTCGTCAGGTCTGTTTTCTGTGCCACACGGAGTCACCTCCAACTAAGGAACTCACTGCACAGCCAAGCCACAGCAGGAACCCTGGAGGACGCTGCTTGCTGGCTAGCAAGCAGACCTATACCCAACCTGCTTCCCACACAGCTAATGACCACCCACCTAGGTATGCAGCTGCCCACAGCAGCCTGGGCCCTCCCGTAGCAATTAACAATCAAGACAGGCTCCACAGACAAGCCACAGAACACTATAATCTAGACAGTTCCTCAACTGAGGCTCTCTTCCCAGATATCTCATGCTTGTGTCAAACTGATAAACTAACAGTTACCCTCCCAGCCCCCACCCAAGGGGAGCACCTCTTCTCTGGTGTCTGAGACCCTGGTCTACAAAGAGTTCCTTTCTTCCACACAGACATTACCCAGAAAACCACCAGCGATAACTCACACCAACTTTCTCTCCTAAATCATAAAGCTGTAGATAGAATTTACCCACCATCTTGACCCCATGTACTTCAATCTCGTCCTCAAAACTTCAAAGTCTGGGGAATACCAAAGTTGATTCTGTTTCCCTGATGCTTGGCAGTGGATCTGTGGGTGCTGGCAGCCGGGCACTTCCCAGCTCATCTGGAAATGGGTCTGAGGAAGAAAGCCAGTCTGCCAAGGTGCACAGCCAGGTCCACATACAGCTGTACCTTCTCTTCACCAGGGACACTCCCAGGAGCAGAAAGCCCGTTGTCCCTAGGATGCGACCTTCCTACAGGGCCCCTAGAAGATAGAAGCCAGGGTGAAGAAGGCAGGAGGGCTAAATCACATGCTCAGAATGTGATCTTATTTAGTCTTTCAAGGGTTGCACACAGACATCACACAATCGTATCAGATTGTTTTGGTTTGGTTTCATTTTGGGTTTTTGGTTGTTTTTTGTTTTTGTTTTTTTCGAGACAGGGTTTCTCTGTGTAGCCTTGGCTGTCCTGAAACTCATTTTGTAGACCAGGCTGGCCTCAAACTCACAGAGATCTGCCTGCCTCTGCTCTCCAATTTGGGGATTAAAGGTGTGCACCACCACCCAGCAGATTGTGTGTGTGTGTGTGTGTGTGTGTATGTGTGTAATTTATTATTTTTATCTTTTATTGTATGAAGGAGGTCAGAGGACAACCTACAGGAATTGTTTTGTTTTGTTTTTTCCTTCTACCATGTCTGGGGCCCAGGGATCAAACTCAGGTTGTCAGACTTGGTTACCGGCAGAGCCATCCCAGTGGCCCATGTGGCTATGTGTGGTAAACAGATCACAGATCGGAAGGAAGGAGGTAGGCAGTCAGTGTGGAGCCATTAGAGTCTTTCAAGCAAAAAGACAGAGTGCTGGCCAGAGAGAAGATGGCCAAGAGATGCCAACATCAACAGCACACAGCAAGGATGTGGCAGAAGAGCAGAGACAGAAGAGCTCAGCCCCAGTCTGCCCTGAGAACCACCAATGGCCCCCAGCAGAAAGCCTCTGTGCAAACCCTGCAGCTAGTTAGCACACCTCCCTTAGCACCTGTTGTTCAGAATTCTCACACAAATTTAAGGCTAATCTCCAAGTCGCTGAAACTGCCAGCCACGTTAAATGTTTATCAACCCAACCGACCATCTTACCATGCCCTGGGGACAAAGAATTGCCCCAGACACCCTATGCCCTCTGCAGCTGTTACCTCCCAGTCCCTGGGTACCCTCTCCATAGTGCACATCACCCCCAAGGCTGGGGGCGTCCTGCCTTCTGAAGCTTCAAGCACATCACTTCCCTAGCCCCTCTGCCTCTCAGTGTGCAGTGAACGCACAGGAGACACCATACCCTCAAATCCAACTTTTCTGAGGCCAGCACTAAGGACTCTATCGCCTGCCGATGGCTCTCCCTTTCATCACATAACCAAACTCCTCTTCTGTCAAAGAACTGAGCTCAGGAAATACATGCAATATACACTTTCATTTCCTGCTCAAATTAGCTGTGCTGGGGCTGGAGAGATGGCTCAGCCCTTGAAGGCTGGGCTCTCAACCAAAACTAAAAATTAGTCACGCTAGGTTCTAGCTTAACCCCACAGCCAGTGGTTTCTGGTCTGGGTTTTTCTGTGTTGGTGAGGATTGAACTCTGGTCCCTGCCAGTTAGTGCACATTAGGCAAGCTCTATGGCTGAGCCACATTCCCAGCTGAGAACTGGGGCTTGCCCTGTCTAATATGACCACATTGAACTATTTCAACTAAAAGTACTTAAAAGTTAATAAACTGAAGCCTAAGTTTTTCAGTGGCATTACTACCTTCCAAATGGTCATCACATATGGTAAATGGCGATCATTAGAAAGCCCAGTTACAGACAGATCTGTTGGACAGTGGCTCACTGCTTTAGAGTTATTTGCAAAATCAATTTGAATTGTCCCTTTAAAAGTAAAAAGCCCAGCTGGCCATGGTGGTGCATGCTGTAACCGCAGCACTAGGGAGGCAGAGGCAGAGGATCTCTGTGAGTTTGAGGCCAGCCTGGTCTACAAAGCAAGTCCAGGAGAGCCAGGGACATGCAAGAAAAACCCTGTCTTGAAAAAAATAAAATAAACATTAAAAAAAATAAAAGCTTATCATATAGAACTCAATATGTGGACCAGGCTGGCCTCAAACTCACAGAATCCTCCTGCGGGAGTGCTGGGATTACAGGCACATATGACCATGTCCATCTACTCTTCCCCCCGCCCCTTTTAAGGTTTCATTTATTTATATTTTGCGTGTATAAGTGTTTTCCTTACATGTATTTGCACTGTGTGCATGCCTGGTACTGCCAGATGCTAGAAGAAGGTTTTGGATCCTCTGGAAGTGGAGTTACAGACAATTTTGAGCCACAAGTGGGGGCTGGGACCCAAACCCTGGTTCCCTGCAACAGCAGCTGCCCCCTTAACCACTGAGCCATCTCTCTGGCCCTTTACATCCACTCATTACAGCCACATTGATAACAGTTTCCAAGGAGTTCTCATTTTGGATTGTGACTTTCAACACAAAGTATGCAGAACATTTCTTCTCTTTGATCACATGTATCACATGAGCTTTTAGTTCAAAAATACACACAGTGTGATGGAAAATGCACCAAGACCCTCCAGTGTGAAATCATCTGGGAAAGAGTTGAGCAAAATTCAGCAAACATGACAGGCAGCACATGCCTCCAGTCCCTGGGAGGTGACGCAGGGGGATCAGAAATTCAGGCCTTATTCAGCTATATAAAGAATTCAAAGCCAGGCATGATGGCACACGCCTGCAACCCCAGCACTCAGGGAGGCAGAGGTAGGAGGATCTCTATGAGTTCGAGGCCAGCCTGGTCTACAAAGCAAGTCCAGGACAGCCAAGGCTACCCAGAAAAACCCTGTTTTGAAACACTAAACCCAAACAAACAAAAACAAAAAAGAATTCATGGGCAGCCTACAATGCTTAGTTTTCTATTTCAAAGGGGAAAAAAGCATTAGCAAAATGTTGCTGATTATTGAAACTGCGTGATGAATGTGCAGGTTTTATCATATTATCTTTTTAATTTGTATTGTATTTAATTCTTTCCAAGCTAAAAGACTTTAAAAACTAATTCAATGATATACAAATTTGAGTACAATTAACACTTTCTAAGAAACCATAAACTATCATATGGTTGGGTTTACAATATTTTATTACTGACTATACCAAACTAAAGAACCAAAGCAGTCAGCCTTCATGACCCCAGGGTAAAGCTGGGGTCCCTGTGAATGAAAAATACCACACCACGCTGGGCGATGTTGGTGCAGCATTTAGGAGGCATAGGCAGGTGGATATCTGGTTTGGATGCCAGCATGGAATAAACAGTGACATTTCAGGGCTACACAGAGAAACCCTATTCCGGGAGGGAGAAAAACAAACAAAACCCACCAAATCTTATCAGAGATGGGACTCAGAAAGGTACTACACATAACAATATCTGATCACCTAATAATAAAGCCACTAGTTTTTGCTGCCTCCTAAGGACAAAAATAAATAAGTAAACTACTACATCCAAATACTAAAGCAGACACTAGGCCAGAAGGCTCAGAGGGCAACAGTGCTTGCTACCTAGTCTGATGGCCTAGGTTCAATCTCCAGGACCCACATGGTGGGAAGGAAAAATAACCAACTTCAAAATTTATCTTCTGACCTCCACACATGAGCTTTGGCACAAATGCATTGTATGTTGCACACAGGCAAATTAATAAATGTAATTTAATTTTTTAAATCAGACACTAGCACCAGCTTCCAGTCCAGCTGGCTTCATACCAAACCCTGGCTTCCTGCAGGCAGGCTGGCTCTCTCCAGAAGCAGGTGCACTGCAGAAGTCCACACAAGCTGCCCAAGAATGCCCCAAAGACCTGCACAGCAGCCGTCCATCCACCTTTACCTGCACCCTGCCTGGGTCAAGTTTCCCACTGCTGAGTCAGCAAACCCTTATCCGCAGCTCTTCCTGTTCACTCCAGGAACCAGTTTACTCAATCCTCCCAGCACAGGAGACCCAAGAGGTTAAAAAGCCTCCCCAGGCGTCCCAAGCACTGCCTGGCTCCTGACAGCGGCCCTGTCCTCTCTCCCACACCAGGCACACACACACAGGCCGTGCTGTCTGTTCATATGTGTCCACCCTGGTCAGCAGGGTCACGCTGCCCACCAGCAGCCCCTCTCCTTTGATACTCTTTCCTGGTGCCCTGTTTGTTCCCTTCGGAGGGAGTCACACTCCCTACTGTTTTGTGCGGATGGCACACACAGTGCATCTGTTGGCTTGTCTATTGTCTAGACCACATAAGGTGCCGTGGCAGGTGGAGACCACATCTGTTCTGCTCCCCATCATTTTTCCAATGCTGAGCGCAGTGCCTAGAACAAGGGAAAATTCACATGCTTGGTGACTGACAGCCACTGCTCAGTCAGTCCTTTCAGTAGGACTTTTTTAATTCTACTTTAAACCCAAACTAATAAATAGTAACATTTTTAAGAATACTGCTTAAAAGACAGCATTGGGTATGTAAAAGGACAAAGAATTGGATAAGAGAGTAAGCCAGCTTAGGCAAGCTTTAAATAGCAAAGGAGAAACAACATTTTTACAAAATGCATACTGTGAGTCTGACCAGCTACTTGGGGATACCGACAGTGGTTGATCTCATATCCCAAATAAGCTTAGAACTGAAGCCGGCCCCTCGATCCTATGCCGTTCTCAACTGAGAATACAGTATCGAGGTGTTCAACGCCTCAGTTCAATAATCTCTTCAAGAGAAAGCTCTCAGGGCCAATGTTCCAGGCAAATCCAACAGACAAAGGTTACTTCAAAGCCCACCTGGGTCGCCCATCCTGTGAGATCCCACACAAGAGGTCAAGTTCATCTCTCAGTAGTCCCATTTATGCTCACAGTGACCTGCCAGCGGCTCTGTTCACCAAAGAAAAGCCCTTCCTTTCAAGGACTTAACTCTCCTCTAACTACTTGGAGGAGTTATTCTTCAGGTTTAACCAAATTACCCCAATTTGCTCAGAGTTGAACAGGTTCAGGCTGGAAAGTTGTGACCTCAGAGTGCAAGACTCTTCCCTTTCGACCTGGGAAAGTTCTCAGAGTGCGTGACTTGAAAGGGTTCCAGAATGAGAGAGACACACATGACCATGACCACAGAGCTCATGCTGGGTGCAACAGAAGCCTGAGCTCTGACCCCTACTATAAGCTTCTGACCATGCCCTATGTCCCAGCATCATTACTTAAACTCTCTGAACCTCGGTCTTTTCATCTTAAATTAAGAATGACTGCTCAGTGTGGTAGCGCGTGTCCTTGGTCCCAGCACTCAGAAGGCAGAAGCTGGAGGATCTCTCTGAGTTCAAGACAGCCAGGACTACATAGAGAAGCCCTTTCTTACCACAGAACCCCCACTTCACCCCCCAAAAGAAAGAAAACCATAATATTCTGAAGTTTGAACTAGGTACAAGTTTAGATCCTGGCACACAGCAATTCTCCATAAATAATAACTGGTCCCAGCTGGGCATGGTAGCGTACACCTTTGACTGAAGCACTTAGGAGGAAGAAGCAGAGGAATCCCTGTGGGTTTGAGGCCAGTTTGGTCTACAAAGCAAGTCCAGGACAGCCAGAGCTGTTACACAAAGAAACCCTGCCTCAAAAAAAACAAAAAATGACAACAACAAACATTAAACTGTCCCATTGTATTGATTGCTAATTGTTCTACTTTCCTTTTTGAGACTAGGTCTGACTACGTAGACTTGACTATCCTGACAGTCACTATGTAGTCGAGGCTGGCCTTGAACTCGTAGACAGCTGCCTGCCTGTCTCCTGGGTGATATTCTCTACTTTTCAAAACACTATCACAAACATTCAAGTGAGACTCTGAAGGTCTTGAATGAAACTCTAAAATGATGGTACATGCCTGTAACCCCAGCTACTTTAAAAACAAAATCAAGGCCAGCCTGGGCTACAATATAAAGTCTTGTCTCAGGATTTTAAGAAAATCCTGACTAAAGTAATTTCCTTTCAACCACTGAATATCACAGATCCTTGGGTTCCGAGACTGTGTTGGGATGGAGGCGAGAGGACAGGTAACTAAAAAAGGAAGTCCTATGCCAGGAGGCAGAGACAGGCGCATCTCTGCAAGTTCAAGGCCAGCTTGGTCTACAAAGTGAAAGTCCTTGGGGGTGGAAAGTTGGCTCAGGGGTTAGGAGCACTTGTATTTCTTGCAAAGGACCTGGGGTTCGATTCCTAGCACCCACATGGAGACATCCCACCTCCTCAAGCACCAAGCAGGCATGTAGTACAGACATACATGCAGGCAAAACATTCACACACAGAAAATAAAATAAAATTTTTAAAGTCCTCAATTTGTAATAAAGATGGACCAGGAACTCAGGCATGGTAGGTGATGTCAGCAGGCCTTCTGCCAGACCTCTAGGTACTAAGTGCAGGGTTGTTCACCTCATCCAGTGCCACTCAAGAGCTTCTCCACATTCATGCCTGCTAGCATTCCTCAGTCTCATTTCATATTATACCATCAAACACTATAAGGAGTTTGGAAAGGGACAATACACAATCTTGAATAGAACCTTGAATCACTTTAAAACTCACATACAAGAATACATCAGTATGCAGCTCTAGTCTTTTTACATCAATCTTTATTTTTAACTGAGTATTTAAAGGTGACAAAAAACTTAATGAATAGACAGGACAAAGGGAGCTGACTGGCCACGGCTCATTAGTTCCTGAAGTTAATGCTTCTCATGGGGACAGCGGTCAGCTAAAGGATAGTACTCCAAGCAAAAAGGAAACCGTTCCTCCGGCCAGGATCCCAGTCCATGAATTACCACCAGGGCACCGAGTGGCAAAGCTTGCTGGATGCTCCAAGGCTTTACCCCAGAGCCACCTACAGCTAACTGTTCACTCTGCCATTTGACAGCATCAACTGTTGTGGAGGCTCACTGTATGCCAAGCACATGAATGACTTCATTGAACCCTCCTCATAACTGTCTATAAATAATGACTTCCAACGTCCATCTAAGCTAAGACCACCAACTCTAAGACACACCAATATTTGACACACCAAAAAAACATTTCATGTGGCATTGCAACACTCCGTAAGTCTTGATCATTGATATGAGTGTTAAGATAATACAGACTGCACTGTCTTGGTATGGCTACACCATGAATACTGTCTCTACAGGTGATGAGGCCGAGGTACACAAAGTCAGCAATGTCCCGAAGGTCACAGAGCTTGTGAGCAAAGGCACTGGCATGCATTCCAAGAAAGGCTGATCATCTTTCCCTGGAGTTCCTAAGAGTCTGAGGATCCCCCCAAAACTGCACCAGGTAGGGGTGGGGTACTGGATGCTGACTGTTCACCATTACGGCACAGAAGCTCCTGAGCTGGGGCAGAGCCTGACCTGCCATGTGGTTGCTGCTCTATATTAACTCTTACAGACTCCACTAGGCTCCCAGGAAAAACAATATGGTACAATGGGAAAAGCACATCTTGGGATTGGACAGCAGAGGTTGGAGGTCCAGCTCAGTGTCCAGCGAGCCTGTCATCGTGGTGACGTCATGGAGCGATTCTGGGCCCCTTCCCTCCTCCGCAATCATTCTACCCTCATAGGCTGCTCCAAGATCAGACTACAGGAAGGATGGGAATGCAGGAATGTGGGATGATTGAAAAGCCATCTTTTTCAGTGGTGGTGATGGTACACACATTTAATTCCAGCACTCAGGAGGCAGGAGTTAATTCCAGCACTCAGGAGGCAGGGAGTGTCAGGTGGATCTCTGAGTTGAAGGTCAGCCTGGGCTACAGAGTGACTTCTAGGACACCCAGGACAACACAGAGAAACCCTATCTCAACAAACAAACAAAACAAAACAGAAACCCAATCTCGTCAGTGCCAGTCAACTCTTCTTTGCGATGGAATGAAAGAAGCTAACATCCCCTGTGACCTCGACTCCTACGTGGGACCCTTAGGAGACATTAAAAGTCAAACAGGAGAAAGAATTCCTTGAGGCGCAAAAGAAAAGGAAAGAAAAGAAAGAAAAACAAGAAGGACCCACAAGACAAGGGCGGAGTTCTTTAATGATCTTCCTAACTTAAGAATAAATGAATTGATAAGAGAAAGGGAGAGATACCTCACATCAAAACACACCCCTCAGCCCAGGTATGTGTAGCGCACGCCTGTAATCCCAGCACTTGGGAAGGCAGAGGCAGGAGGATCTCTGTGAGTTCTAGGCTAGCCTGGTCTACAAAAGCAAGCGTAGCTAAGGCTACACAGAACCCTGTCTTGAAAACAAAACAAAAAAGACACTAGCAAACAAGCACAAGGATGAATATAATTTTATATAGAACCTGACACAGAAACTAGCCTTTGAAGATTCAGTTTGATGTCAAAGTAATGCATAGGGAAAGGACTGTTTTTATTAAGTAATGTTCTGTGCATTTCTCCCCTATGTTCTTAAGAGCCTCAGAAAACAAGAGCTTTCGACTTGGAGGGAACTCTTTCCTTTTCTCCCTACCTCAACCATATCCACAAGACCTAGCAGATTCTAGCACACCACAAACTCTCAATAAAGTTATCAAATAAATAAATATTTTTTGGCTCTAGGCAATTTGTTCATAATGTCCTACAGTTATTCTATCTAGAAGTGTCATCAAGCTGGGGATATGGCTCAGTTGGTGTACGGCTTGCCTAGCATATATGAAGCTCTGGCTTTGACTCCTACACCACACAAACCTGGTGTGGTAATACAAGCCTGTAATCCCAGCACCCAGGAATTGTCAGCAGAAGGACCAGAAATCCAATGTCATCCTCAGCTAGGTAACAAGTTTGAGGCCAGCCTGGGATACAAAAGACTGTTTCTTACACTCACACAGAGCCACTGCTGCTTTTCCTAGAAGCAGTCTAAGAACAGAATCTCTAATAGCATGCAGTATGATGCTGACATAATCTATAGCTCTCATTTCTCATCATTTAGCCCAAACCACTCCTTAACTTGTCCTCCCTCCTCATCTGTCCTTGGACTACCTGTCAGTGAACTTCATTACCACCATGTTCTGGTCGGAATCACGTTGTCCATTTCCCTTTGCAAAGAAAGATAAATGAGCCAAGCGCAGTCTCCCAGAGCCGACCACCACCCCTCCGCAAAGGCTTCATGTCCTCTCCCAGAGGAGCTCAGGTAGCAAAGACCCCTGCAAAATTGTAACTCCGCCCTCTCGGCCTCAAGAGGATTACCTGGAAGACTCTGGAAACATACTGAAATCTTCTAAAGGTTGGGAAAAACTAACAGAAAAGGCAGTTTCATCGGCCAGTACAAGATACACTTCCCTGCATGTCACCCCAATCCGAAAGGTAAACCTTCAAACTCCCTTCCCCAAGGGTCATGGATCATCTGTCCCTCCATTCTTCCTTACTATTTTCCACATACAAGTCACTGTTTCTCTTCGGGTTTAATCTGGCTCCCCAAATGCCTGTTCTATATCCTTTGAGGAGAATAATCAAAATACTTTAAAGACTATTCCTCTCGACGGAGCGCTGGGCAAGACACTTGGACCTCACGCAGGAACAGAACACACAACCTGTGTCCTCAGGGATCCCCACAGTTTTTCTTCAACTGTAAAAAAAAGTATGTCGTCCTTACACAGTATTTATGAAATCTAATGACAAAGTGCTCCTTAGCTCTACCAAAAAAAAAAAAAAAGGAGAGAGAGAGAGAAAAAAAAGCGAGGGTGTTTAACAGACTTTGCCCTTAAATTTGATGCCGTGTAACCATAACAACTGATGGTTTAGGTAACCATCAACCCACTGAGGGGCTAAGTTTTCCAAAAATCGTTTCGATGGGGGGAAAAAACTCCCCTGCACCAACTCCTGCGCGGAGTCGGCGCTCCGGGGTGGCATGTGGTGCAATGGAGCCGGCGGTTCCGTCCCTGCTCCGGTTCCCGGGTCTCCGCCACCGTCATGCCCGCGCTCCCAGCGGGGCAGCCGGCGTTAGGCCTCGGCCCAATGTCACTTGTTAACCTTCCGATCTCCCCGGGTTTCGGTGCGCCGCCGCCTCCCTCCTAAAGCACACAAACCACCCCTGGGTCCCCCACGTCCGCCAGGAGTTGCAGAAAAAAAAAAAAAAAACAAGCGAGGCGCCGACAGCCACGGACAGACTCGCGCGAAAGTAACCGCGCTCCTCCACTCCCAAGCTTCTCCCACGGTGGCCGAGGGGGCGGCGGGAAGCCGGGACCCCGCGCTCAGGAGTGACAAGTGTTCCCCTCCAGCGAGCGTGGGGACGCCGCTTCCCGGGACCGACACACCGAGCCGCGGGCGCTGGGCTGGGGCTCGCCGGCTGCACCTCCTCCCCGGGGCGACCCCGCCCCGCCCGGCCCCCAGACAGGCAGGGTCGCGGCGGCCCCGGCCCCGGCAGCGTGGAAGGGGCTGCACCGGGAGCCGCCGGCGTCCCGGAGCCGGGCTGCCTCAGCCCGGGCCTGCTCCGCCCGGCGCTGCCCGCGCCGCCCCACCTGGCCCCGGGCGCGCTCACCCCGGATCCGCCGGCTGCCTCATCCTACGGCGCCGGCGCTCGTCCTCCGCGGCCGCCGCGGCTCCGGCTCCGGCTCGGGCTCTGGCAGGGGCCGCCGTGCTGCCGCCCGCCCGCCCCCGGGCACCGGCCGCCCCGCCCCGCCGGCGGACCCGCCCCGCGGCCGCGGCCCCCACCGCCAACCACAGGGCGGAGGGGGCGGGGCCAGGCGCGCGCCAGACGCGACTAATCCAGCCGGCGCCGCGCGCCCGCGAGGGCCCAGAAGGCTCGGCCAGCGATTGATCAGGGCTGTTAAAGGGGCTGCGGCGCAGCCGACTGGAAAGTAGAGGCGGCGGCGAATTTACTGCGAGTTACCTGGCGGTGTCTCAGTGGGAGGGACGAGAGGTTTCTCTCTCCCAACGAGGCTGAGGCGCTTAAAGCAGTTATTTTTCTTTTCTTAATTTCCTCTTCCTTCAATGGAGCAACAAGTGTCTCCAACTGAGGGAGCCTGGGGTTGGGAAAATAGGAGCTGGCTGGCTTGGCAGATTCCTACGAATTGGGGGTCTTAGGAGGTAGCCGATTCCAGAAACTACATTTCCGAGCTCCGCCTCCTCTACACCTGACCATAACAGCCAATCCCAAACTGATCAGTAGAATTAGCGCCTTGAACTCGTGTGACGCAAATATATACTGTTAGATTATGATCTTGGGTTTTTTGATACATGGTCTCCTGTATACCACGCTACTTTCAGCCTTGACATGTAACTGAGGGTAGCCTCGAACCCTTAGCCTCCTGCTTCTACCTCTCAGCGCTAGGATGTATGGGTGCCACCACACCTGGACAACATAACTTCATTACCTTAGAGACACTGTGTCTGGGGACAAGAGAAGGAGAGTGACTTTTAAAGATGAGTTTTCACTTAAACCGAGCTTCTTGGAGTGGTGAAGGCTATTTTTACATTCATCAATTACTTACAGGGTAGAGAGAGGGGGTGGAGGGTTAGAGGGCAGGCAGAACCCTCAGAGCATATTGGCAAATTGTGACAGTGCCCTCTGCCTATCGGCTTTGCCTTCTAAACGAGTGGGTCCCAAACTTCAGCATCAGACCGTCTCAGAGGATTTTAGCATTCAGATTCTTAAGTCCAACCAAAGTCTCAGATTCCATAGGACTGAATGGATCTGGGACATTTATTTTTTTTTCAACATTCTTTCCCCAGGAGATTGCCGACAGGGAAGGCTCCAAAAGCAATACTCTTTTGAGTCTATCATAGCTGTGAAATTAAAACTCAACTGTCAAAAGTAAAGTTAGGCTCCTCTGTGTAATCAAAGTCTGTAATATGTTTCTGGCACTTGTTACTTAGTAAATCTAGAGACCACAAAGGAAGCCTGTTCCCTGCATGAGGCATAGCAAGAACTGAATTTAGACAGGCCCTAGAAGCAACAGAGGACAAAGCAAAGGCCAGGTGGTGGCCTAGTACTTAAGGAAGTCACCCTTGTTCTCTGACCAGTGAGACAATGCATAAACATTTAATGACAAACACACCCTCGCCCATACTCAGCACTCTGACCAGTCATAACCCCTGATGTATACCCTGCCCTTTGGTGTCACATTCCAATGTCATTCATCAAGCCCTGCTGCCCACACTCCTGGCCCAATTCCTTTTCCAGACCTAGTGTCCCAGACACCTGTGTGACCCAGAAGTCACTGCCCTGGATTTGGAGGTCAAGTTCCACTAGAGGAATAGAGTGGATGTAAGGGATACATAAGCAAAGGGGGTGTACTAGATTGGCTTACACAGTACAGTCTGTCTTCACGGCTATGGAGGCTGAGAATAGAGAGATGCTCCAGCCTTGAGGCTGAGTGAGTCAGTAGTAGCCCCTGTCTTTCACCAAAGGGCTGGAGGATTCTTGGAGAGACACTGGCCTTCAGTCCATGTTGAAAGTCCAAAAAAGCAGGGTCCTGATGTCAGTACAGCGGTAGTGTTTGTCATCAAGAGGCAAAGACAGGCAGGTGAAAAGCATAAACTCCTCCCTCAGACTCCTCATATCTCAGCCTCTGCAGAGGGTTCCATACAACCTGAGATCTCTCAGGGGTATGCACAGAAGCACTCCTGGTTGGTTCTCGAGCCAAGCAACCTGGCAACCAAATGAACCATTACAGCTCACTTCCACAGAAACTCCCATTTTGCTCCAATGTACTCCGTGTTTAATGGGTGTGTCAGCACACAGATCAGCCTTATCAGCCTCTCTGGGCTGCAGATGTAGCTGCCTGGAATTAATGTTTGCCTCTCTCGGTCTCCCCAAAAGCAAATGAATTATTGCTGAGTGTAATAATCACACTTGCAGTTTGGAATCCCAGCACTGAGGAGGCTGAGGCAGAAGGCTTGCCCTGAGTTTGAGCCAGCTGGACTATATATCCAAACCCAGAAAAGACAAGCAGGGATCAGAGAGAGAGAGAAAGAATTGCTGTCTCTATAGGTGAGGGTTATAATCATTAGTACACACCCTCAAACCCCCTCCTATAGGAAAGTCTGTTAGAAAATTAACAAACCCTGCCCCAGGGACTTGAGGTCCAGATGGCCAAGTTTACTGCCACTCTTTTGCTTCTGTTAAACTGCTTACTTGCTCTACTTCCTCCTGAAACTGCCAATCAAGATTCGGGTTTTGTTTTTTGTTTGTTTGTTGTTTTTGTTTCTCTTTAAAAGCTCCCTGCTGAAGGCAGTCAGGGCTGCTCTGTAAGAACTGTCCTCTCCGGGCAGTTGCTGGCTGCCTTAGGACTCTCAAATTCTGACTCTGGTTTTGTTGAGTGTTTCTCCCTAGAAACACTGGGAGGTCTGGTCTTTGCCCCGTGACACTGCATGGCAAGGCATGGTTATCAGTGGTGACACAGCTTGAAGCTCTTGTTGGCCACACGTCCAGACAAACCATCACCCTGGAAGCAAAACAACAGAGAAAGGGTGACCACCACCCTCCTTGCCCGTGCCTCGCCTTCCACGAATAGTAGACTGATCAGTTCATCATCGGCATGACTCAAACTAAGGACAGTGAGGCCCAATGAGAACACCTGGAAGGGGCCCTTCTATTTTAAAAATGAGGATCTCGAGTCATGGAGGTGACTCACTCGATACGGATGCCCACTTCCAAGACTAACAACCTAGCTCAATCCTGGGATCCACCAGTGATGGGAGGAGGGAACTGACTCTCAGAGGTCAGCCTCAGACGCCATAGCACAAGGTACTCACATAAAGTAAACACACATGACTTAAAAGGAGGGGCTGGAGAGCTGGCTCAGAGGTTAAGAGCACTGGCTGCTCTTCCAGAGGTTCAATTCCCAGCAACCACATGGCAGCTCACAACTGTCTGGTCTGTAACTCAAATTCCAGTGGATCTGACTCCCTCGTACACACACACATAAATATGCCAAGCACCAAAATGTACATAAAAATAAACAAATTTTTTAAAAAAAGAAAATATGGACAAACAATAGCATAGTGTGGATGCTTCCTCTTAAGAGGTTGCTGTGTGTGGTAACCTGGTGTGGTAGACATGATTATGATTGTCTCTGGTGTACAAGTGTAGAGACTGAAGCTCACAGAGGACCAACCCGTGTGTGGAAGACAGGGACAGCCAATTAAAGGGAGAGCCAGCGCTCCTGACCCTGAAGACTAGGCCCCTATGAACTGCCTGACTGTTGTGCTGCAGGGCCAGCCAGAACTCCTCCTGCTGCCAGGCACAGCGTAACTTCAAAAGGCAAAAGAAGAAAATAACACCAGTCAATGCCAAAAGGAAATTTAATACAGGCACACAGCTTTGGAGTTTTAAGTCCAGTTACCATCTGCTTGCCCTTGATTTGAACAGTTATATAATTAAAACTCTATCAGATTGCTCATCTATGGAAAAACATAATGCTTTTTAAAACATGGGTTTTCGTGTAGTCCAGGCTGGCCTCAAATTCCCTATGTAGCCAAGGATAGCCTTGAACTCATCCCCCTGCCTCCACCTCATTCATCAGTACCAGGATGTGCATCACCATGCCCAATGTATGCATTACTAGGGACTGAACTAGGGATCCAAACACAGTAAGCAAACACCCTACCAACTTTGCTCACCTCCCACGCCATCCCTAGAAACAGCCAATTCTGTCTCTTTGGGCTTGCGCAAAGATCCAGTTAACTGAAGACCATATGTGCCTATAAAGATGGCCCCAACTCCTGATGGTTCAACTGATGATTTTTATAATTAATGGTTGAGGGGCGCAGCTGTGCCGCTGCACGAATGTGGAGGTCAGAGGACAACTCACAGGAGTCAGTTCTCTCTTTCCACTGTGTGGGCAACACAGGTCCAACTCAAGTCATCAGGCTTGAGGACAAGAGCCCTTACCCACTGATCACGTCTCTGGCCCTCACTGATAAGAGTCTTAAATGTTACCATAGGACAAATGTGAAAGGTGTTTAATAGAAACGATACTTCAAACTTTGACATCTCTCTCACATCGGCAGCACGTGGCATAACACTTTTTCAGTCCTGGGCAACGGCAGCAGGTGGCAGCTCCCACTCATCCATGTGACTGTGAGCAGAAATGGCCGACACGCCACAGCACGCTGTGAGGTTAAGCTCTGAAGCTTGGTGGGTTAGGCGTATTTACTGTCCGTTTGTTTCACCTACAGTGTAGCCTCATCATGAGCCAAGGAGTATATAGACACGTGTTTTGAGCTTTACAAATGAGAAAGGAGGGTTTTATGCAGATGATGGGCTGTGGTGCTAACTTTATGTATCAACTAAGGTTCCTTACTTCATATCCACACATTTTAGAACGTAGAATCTAGATGGCATAGCATGTACAGAGTGGGCTAACACGTTCTCCCTACAGTAGAATCTTTTAGATTCATTTTGCGTGCAAACATGTGTATGTATATATGCATGTGTGTGCCTGGGTGAACATGTGGAAGTCAAAGAACATTCACGGGTGTCCATTCTCTCCTAACATGTGGGTCCCAGGGATGGAACTCAGACCATCAGCCTTCATGGCAAGCATTTTTGCCTACAGAGCCACCTTTCTAGCCATACATTATAATTTGTTTGTTTGTTTTTTTGTTCGTTTGTTTGTGTGTTTGTTTGAGACAGGGTTTCTCTGTGTAGCCTTGGCTGTCCTGGACTCATTTTGTAGACCAGGCTGGCTTTGAACTCACAGAGATCTGCTTGCCTCTGCCTCCCAGAGTGCTGGGATTACAGGCATGCACCACTATGCCCACCTCATACATTAGAATATTAAGTCTAATATTATAATTATAATTATAATATTATAGTTATAATTCTGTCTGTTCCCTCCCCTCCTCCTCCCCCAAGGTCCTGTCATCCCAGACATCTATTGTACAGTAAGTCTACATGAATTTCAATATTTGAATTATTCCTGATCATGAAATTTCAAGATAATCCTTCTCTGGTGAATCTATAAACAACAAAGCTACTTCCATTTTTGTTGATGCCTCGCACTTTTGGAGGAAGAAGCGGTTAGTAAAAACTATGGTCTGAGGATAGAGCTGGATTGGTAGAATGATTACCCCACATATGGGAAGCTCTGGGCTTGATCCCAGCACCACTAGGCACGATGGCATATACATGTGATCAATGCACTTCAAAGGTGGAAACTGGAAGATTATAAATTCAAGGTCAGCCTCAGCTACATAGTGAGGTTATAGGCCAGCCTGGGACACATGATACAGGGGTGGAGGGGAAGAAGAAGAAAAAAAAAAGGAAGAAACCTTGTCTTAAAAAAATAAAAAAAAAGAAAAGAGAGAGAAGAGAGAAAGAAAAATGGGGAGACTGAGAAAAGAGAACTGAGGGGACCCGGGGAGTTTCCGCCTGATCCAGAAGATGGCCACCTCTTCCCCGGAGCTGGATGTGAATAAGGAAGGGCGTGGTGCTGATTCATTCCTAAATGGAGGCTGGAAGCAGAGGAAACTCTGGCCTGGTGGCTTCTGGCTTTTAGCTTCTAAGTAGGAATGAGGTTAATCTCTTGAGAGCGGATAAGGAGCCAATAACCAGAGGCTTTGTAGGAAAAGGTGGATGCTGGGAAGGCCCCTGAGGGGAATGAAAGAGGGAGCTGCCACTGGCGAGGGAATGTTCTAGGCGACACCAAGGACCCTGTATCCCTTATGATTCAGAAAGCAATCTAAGGAAAGAAGGGGAGGAGGTGTCTTAGTCTGAGGGTGCCGCCTAGCATGATGGAGAAGCCATGCCAGCAGACAGGTGGGTTGCCTTGTGTCCACAGTCAGGAAGCAGAGATGCAAGCTCTCAGCTCTTTTTCTCTTTCTGATTCATCCTGTGACCCGCCAACATTTAGAACGGGGCTTCCTACCCCTGTTAATTCAGCCTAGAAACCCCTCACAATATACCAGAGGTTTGCCTCCTGGGGGGGGGGGGTCCTTCACCTTTTCAACTTGACAACCAATACTAACCATTGCAAGCCAGTACGTTTTAAGACCACAGGGCTTGGAGGCTGTATGACCAGACCTTGGGCCCCTGGCCACTGGGTCAGACCTGAAGAATTCAGGGTCAGTGACTAACAGGGTCAGGACTAGCAGATACCTAATGTAGGAGAACTTAGAGCAGGGCAACTGAGAAGATGTGTCCCGGGTTCTGTGTTAGATGGTGACAGAAGGAAACCAAAGAGCTGGGAACAGGAGAGGCTAGACGGTCACAGACAAATTCTGAGCAGTGACAGGGTCAAGGGTGGCCGAGGAGGCAGAGCACGTGACTTCTGAAGACACTGACTCTGCCTTAACTCTGACTACTCTGCAGACATTGATCTGAGGCCTGAAACAGCTCTATCTCACTCCATGGGAGCAACTCCTCATGGTGAAGGTGTGGTAGGGAAGGGCTAACTTCTCAAAAGGGAAAGCCTGATGATAATCAAGAGATGAGCATTTGTGGGAAGGCTTTCTGAGGACAGTCTTCAGATGACTGTAATTGTAGATACCTCACCTGAAGGTCAATGGTCATTCAAAGAATTCCCCCTCCCTCCCTTTTTTGGAGACAGGGTCTCTTGTCCAGCCTAGGCTGGGTTCAAACCTTCTATGTATCTGAGGATAACCTTCAACTTCTGGTCCCTCTTACCTCCATCTCCCATGTGCTGGCATTACACACGGGTACCACTGTGGCCGGCTTTAAAACACAACTCTAACTCCAGAGACGGGCTAGGTCAGAAGTACAGCCCACCTCTACAGGTTGGTCTCCAGCCCTCCTTCTCTGAACCCTACCCACCCACATCACCCTCTGGACTGCAGGAGAGGGGACATTGACTCAACAAGCCACGAAGTGGCCCCTGCACCCGTGTAAACACAGAGGAGGGTTAGGTGTGTCCTGCTCGCTCTTCACTCTAAAATACAAGCACAGCTAGAAAGAGGAAATGTTCAGCTCTCCAGAAGAGCAGAACTGTGGGCGGAAATGGTGGACTCCCTAGGCCCTGTCACTTTCACGTGGCTGTTTATTTAATGCCTGCTTGATTCAGAAGACAAAGATGAACCACATCTGGGTGAGAACTTAGACAAAGAAGATGTTTGGGTCTGTTTGGCCCCAAAGCTAAGTGTGAGACGAAAGCTCATGTGTGAATGCATTATTCGGGTGGGTGTGCACTGGATGCGCTCCTGAAGCTCAAGGGATGGAGCAAGGATGAGGCAGGGACACTTGAGGTGGGTTGTTAGGGTGGTGGTGTTCCTGGTTTCCTGGCTTGTGGGGAGCTGACTGAGACTCGTCTCAGGACAACCTCGGATTCAGAGGAATTCTTCAGAGGTATTTACCCACCGTCTCCTGCACTTGCAGGCTTTGCACAGGATTCTCAACCCTGCTTGGTGCAGAGTGGCTTTCGCCACAGTGTCAGCAGAGAGCATGGGACAAGACCTAAGAGCTCTCTCTCTCTCTCTCTCTCTCTCTCATACACACACACACACACACACACTGGAAGCAAGGTACAGCCAACTGCAGCTGCCAGAACCAGTCATGGATCCGAACGCTCCAGCAGGTTCTGGAAGATTCGCAAGTGGGTCTGGCACAGACACCATCTTAAAAAAGAGAAACCTTTTGCCAGGAGTGAAACCTTTGGTCTTCTTTTTTGTTTTGGACCCAGATTTGGAGGTGGGGAAAGGCTGTCATCTGTAAGTAGGATAGATGAGTGTGTGAGTGTTCTCAAGTGCCTTTGTATGTATGCACAGGTGAGCTACCCAACAGCCACAAGGCTTTCAGAAAAACCATATGCTGGAAATGCCCAAAAACACCACCCCACAAAAGAGGAACCAAATCTGCCATGGGAAGGCTCCACACCCTCATCTCCAGCCCTACCCTGCGGGGTCGGTGTCCCCCACAACAGCAGGAAACTGAGTTTTGAGTTCTTCTGTTATGAATATGCTAGTAACTTCTATCATCAGCACAGATGGGAGAAAACACCCACTTTCTTCTAACCTATTCACGACTGCTAACACCGCCGTATTTCCGAGCGCGGGCTCCGAAGCATAGCTTTACAATTGCTATTGTTGACACTATATAAAATCTCCTACTCCTTACTTAAAATTCAACTCTGAAACGCCAAGAACCACAGAATGGCATAAGGCAAGGGCCCCGGCGAGGCCTCAGACGTAATTCACAGCTCTTCACTCGCCACTGGAATGAGGGGACTTAACTTTTCTGAGTCTCTGGATGGCATAGCGGCTGGTCTCTGTCTCTACCGGTTTAATGACAGTCGCCATGTTGTAAGAAGCTGCGTGGCTCCTCCATCCTCAGGAGAGCGCTCACCTCTCCAGCAGCTGATGTCTTCTCCTGGTCTTTTGTGGTACCCAGCCTCTGAGACAGTATCCTGTGATCCCTCAGAGGAGCCATGGCTGGTCTTTGCGGTAAAAAGACTAGACATGGGGCTGACAGTGAAGACAGCACCTTTCAGGATCCTGCCTTGCTGCTTTGGATTACTTACTCCCAGGAAGCAGCTGCCATGTTGTAAGGATACTCACGCGGCCGACAGTGTGTGTGTGTGTACACATGTGTGTACAGAGGGCCGACGTCAACTTCAGGTGTTTTCCTTGATCATTCCCTGCCTTAATTATTTGTATAGGACAGGGTCTCATTATACTGCCCAGGGTGGCCTTGAACTCACTATGTAGATTAGGCTGGCCTTGAATGACCCACCACCTGCTTCTGCCTCCTGAGTGCTGAAGCCATGCCTGGCTTCCCACCTTATTTTTTTGAGGTAGATATTCTCTCTGAACCTGGAGCTAAATGATTGGCTAGACTGCCACTGAACTCAGGAGACCTGCCTTGCCCGGCCCCCTCCTCCCACCCTCAGTGCTAGGCTTACAGGCACATGCTACCACGATCAGCTTCTACAAGCGTTCCAGAGATCTGAACTCAGATCTTCGTGCTTGCGATACAAGCATTTTACCGGCTGAGTCCCCCCCTCCCAGGCCCCTTCCTCACATTTAGACAGCAATCTTGTGAGACTTCCACTTCAGAAAGTCCAGAAAACTATTCCCTTAACTTCTGACCCGCTTTCATGTGAATGAAAACGGTTTACCATCATCTTATTTTTTGCCTGTTTTAGGTAGGATCTCGTGTAGCCCAGGCTAGCCTTGAATTGACTATATAGCTAGGAATGCCTTTGAGCTTCTGATGCACCTGTCTCCTCAGTGCTGGGATTACAGGCATGTGCCACCACACTCTGTTTAAGTGGTACCTGGGACTGAATCCAGAGCCTCACCCAAGCCAGACAAGCCCTCTATCAATTGAGCCACATCTTCATCCCCGTTTATCATCATCTGAAACCACTGGGTTTGGGGATTGTTCATGTACCAGCAGATAATTAATATACCCTATAGCTAGCTTTCACCAATGGACTAAGGCAGAAGAAATATTCTGGCACTTGACCCAGGCCTTAAGAGGACCAAAGAGCCAGGCAGTGGTGGCACACGCCTTTAATCCCAGGACTTGGGAGGCAGAGGCCTGCAGATCTTCATAAGTTTGAGGTCAGCCTGGTCTACAGAGTGAGTTCCAGGACAGCCTAGGTTACACAGAGAAACCCTGTCTCAAAAAACAAAACAAAAAAGACCAAAGGTTTCACTCCTGGCTTACAACCAGCCCCATGTGGTAAGAAGCCCAAGCCCTCTGGAGAACCCTCGTAAGAAGGAAGTTAAACGCTTCAGCTCCAGATAGAATGCCCAGTGAGTGTCCAGCCAATAGCCAGCACCAGTAGCCACCTCTGGATGAACCATGAAGGTTTCCACCGGGTTGGACCCTAGATAATTGCATCCTTATCTATCACGACATGGGACAGGACACACAGCAGAACCCTGCCAACCCACAGTCACCCCAGGAAACAAGATGGCTGGGGGTTCAGGACTCTGTCTCCTACCCACTCACTCTTCTTCTTTCCCACAGACCCAGGCAGCTGCTTCCTTAGGAAGTGCTCCTGAGGTTTTCTGTCATGGGGCTTTGAAGGGGCTTTGAAACTCAGGTTGGAGGTGAGCAGCTGAGGCCCTCCACCTAACAGCTGACACCTGCTCTATTTAGCCAGAGGGAACCGGAATCAGTCCCAACAGCTCCCCGGGACCCACAGACAAAGAGTGGAACAAATGTTGTTTGCCCTCTGTCTTAGAAGGGGTTATTACTGCTGTGAGGAAAGGCCACAGCCAAAACACCTTGAGGAGGAAAGGGTTTATTGCCCATCTCCGAGGGAGTCAGGACAGGAACTCAAGCAGGGCAGGAACCTGGAGGTAGGAGCTGATGCAGAGGCCAGGGAGGGTGCTGCTTACTGGCTTGCTACCCCACAGTGTGCTCAGCCTGCTTATAAAATTCAGGACCAAGCCCAGGGATAGAACCACCCACAATGAGCTGGATCCTCCCCCGGTTAATCATTAATCACAAATTAAGCAAATGCCCTACCTACAGCCAGATCTCATGGAGCCATTTTCTCTGTTCAGGTTCCCTCCCCTCTAATGACTCTAGTATGTGTTAGGCTGACATAAAACTAGCCAGCACACCATCAAATGTGTTGGGTTTAAAACAATTTTTTTTATATATTATTATTAGGTTTTTTGAGACAGGGGTTCTCTGTGTAATAGCCCTGGCTGTCCAGGACTCCCTTTGTAGACCAGACTATCCTCAAACTCATGAAGATCTGCCTGCCTCTGCCTCTGAAGTGCTGGGATTAAAGGTGTGCTCCACCATACCAGGCATGAGCTAAGTTTCTCTGTTTATCAAAGAGCCTCCTCCATTACTCCAGCAGCAGAGCCTTGAAGCCAGCCTAGTCTACAACAGCCACGGGTGAGATGAGATGGCTATCATTCCCACTAAAAACCTAAACTCATTGAAGTCCATAAGTCAGAAAGCTATGGCTCCTGGTCACAAGTTCAGCTAACTGGTGAACTCTGGTTCCCTTCGGTTCCAACCCCTGCTGCTTCCCATCTTGCCTCCTGCATCACACTGAGCAATTGTAGAAATGACGCATTTAAATTGCTACTGGCAACAATAGCAATGGACCCTTCCTGCCTCCACGCCATCATCTCTATACCATCCTCATGATTAGTAAAGCCACGTTTATTAAGCTAGGAAGCCCTGGACTTCAAAAGTCATCCAGTTTCCCGAGGCTGGAGGGCATGAGATCACTTACTGACCCAGGAGACTACTAGGGACTCAGCAGGAAATATGGTTGGGCCCTCCCAGGACACCACCTAGTGGGAAGTACCAGTCTTCACTCTGGTTTTTTTCCCCTCTCTTTTAGCTCTGATTAGTATTATTATTGTGTTTCATTTTATTTTCTCTCTGTGTGTATGTGTTTGGATGTGCGTGCGTGCGTGCGTGCGTGCGTGTGCGCGCGCAGGTCAGAAGGTTCCGGGGTTGTTTGGCAAGTGCCTTCATCTGTTCAGCCAGCTCCCCACTCTCTTCCCTCCTAGCCCCACTTTCTTCTATTGTTCTATTTCCTTGTTTCCTTGTTCTCACCTTTCAAAACCCATACTGCTGGCATAGTCTGGCAATGCAGCAGCTCTCGCTGCCCTTTGCAAAAGAAAGGCTGCTTTGACTCATGAGTCACCAATAAAAGCCAATTACATCTCTACCACTGTTCTTTGAAGTTTTTTCTCTCTCTCTCTTTTTAAACACATGGTTGTTCGCATTTTAATTGAATCTATTCTTTTCATATAATTTATTTTTATTTTTATGGACATTGGTGTTTTGGCTGCATGTATGTCTGTGTGAAGGTGTTGAATACCCCTGGGACAGGAGTTATAGACAGTTGTGAGCTGCCATGTGGGTGCTGGGAATTGAACCTCGGTCCTCTGGAAGAGCAGCCAGTGCTCTTAACCACTGAGCCATCTCTCCAGCCTGTAGCTTTATCTCTTGATGCATCTCCTGGCACCCATCAACTCATCCAGGACTCTCTGGCTTGGTCTAGTCTCTCTTACTGTCTTCAGGCTCTGGTGAGATATCCAGCCAGAGTGGTCCTTTCCATATGTAACAGATCTAATGAGACAGGACCTTCATCTGGGCCCTGGTGCCAGGAAGCACAGCTGGACTACGGCAGGGGTGGGGGGCAGGCCATGAGATGGCCACTGTAATCCTTGAACAAATATCCCCACAGCCCTGCACTCCTCATCTGGAAATGAAATGCTTACGAGACTGACCTGACGACAGAGTGTGACACGTGTCACCTGTCCCTTTTCCTTTTCTCGTGTCCACCATTGCTGTTTTAACAATGTTTGGGCAACACAGAAATATCTGAATGTCAAACAAAACCTGAGAAAAAATGGCGCTCCCTGACTTCCTATCTGGCTATAAGGAACAGCGAAAAGATGGCTACACCAAGCGAGATCCGCGCCTGATTAATTGTGACTTTGAAGGGCTAGACAACCAGAGACCTGTGGGGTGTTCCTCAAGGTTCCCGCTTGGCTGAAATGGAATCGCAGGAACCTTTTAAAGACCTAGCTACCAAAGTCACGTATCGGCTGTAATTCTGTTTAACCTCATTGTGCACAAAGACCTCCCCAGGAGACGGTATGAGATCTTCTGCCTTTTCTTACTCTCTGGAGGTCAGCCCATTCTTAATTCCAGCCTTTGTGTCAGTTTCCTCCTCCTCTTCCCTCCCCGACCTGTTTCTCTTTCGACAGACTCGGGCTTAAGTTCTTTTTTCCTCTAAAGATGAAATTGAGCCTGTCACCCTGGTAACGGGTTCTTTTGGCCTTGGGTTGTAAATTGAGAGCGGACTGTGTCCCTCTGGCTCCTCTCTTGATGTGGTCTCTGCGTGTCCTTTGTGACACTTGCTGAGAGTGATTCAAGCCATTACTGGTGTCCCCAATCCAGGTCCTTGACTTCCAGAGGATCAGGGACCAGCTCTCCTCCTTCCCCGAGGCCAGGACATCATAGCCCCTATAAACACTTGTTGCTTACAGAATGCTGCCCATTAGAACCTCCTTGAGCCAGGGATCCCCATAGAGCTGTGTTCTTTTCTGTAAGAGGGTGGGGATGGGATGGGGTGGGGGGTGGGGGGCCAAGCGGACTCTGGCTATTTGCTCAGCTCGTTCCTACCACCTTGTGGTCAAATTGGGTAACTACTCTTTTCAGCCATGTGCTCTTTTCAGCTGTCATTGAATTTGAAATAAGTGCCCCTGCCTCTGCACTCCCGCCTCTGAACTCCTGACATCAGGAATCCGCCATCAGATAGGTTTTTTGTTTCGTTGTTGTTGTTTTTATACAGGGTCTCTCGGTAGCGCTGGCTGTAGCCCTGGTTGTCCTGTAACTCACAATGTAGACCAGGCTGGCCGGGAAGGCCTGGGATTCACAGAGATTTGCCGGCCTCTGCTTCCCCACAAGTTCAAAGGTGTGCCCCACCATGCCCAGCATCACCAAACAGTTTTTTGTTTTGTTTTTGTTTGCTTGTTGTTTTCGAGACAGGGTTTCTCTGTTTAGCCTTGGCTGTCCTAGACTAACTCTGTAGACCATGCTGGCCTCTGCCTCTGCCTCTCAGAGTGCTGGGATTACAGGTGTGCACCACCGAGCTTGGCTGCATTACCAAACAGTTTTAAGCAACAACTCTTAACAGGGAAAAACAAACAAGCAAAAACCGTATTGAAGAATTAACCCAACAATGGTACAGCTGTGTAAGTATCATGAATATCATTCTGGGGCACCTACAGTGTGTCTACCAACCCTTGGTTCCCAGTCACAGGAGTATCCCAAAAGCCTCCTTCCTCTCAGGTGAAAACATGTGACCCGGTGTCCATCCTCTAGACCTTGCTGGAAAATTGCATCTAAGGTGTCTAACCTTCAGAGAAGAGCCCAGCTGGCCCAGCGTTGCAGGCGTGGGCGGCAGAGCCCCAGTGCCTGCCTACCACCATGTCAAGGGAGGGAGGGTGGAGGGTGAACCCAGGGCACCTGCAGTCGCCTGGGTAACTCTCCCCGAACAGGAATCTTACGCAAACACGCCAAGCCGAACCTCCCAGACGGAGCGACGGCAAGCAGCCTCTGCCGGCTGTTGGCATAACCGGACTGTTACTTCTACCCAGAAATTCTGACATGGGTGTTCAGGCCGAGCTTGGTACTCCGTAACTGGCAAAAGCTCAGTGGGCTTGGGGGTGTGGGAGCTCTTGAACAATGTCTGTGAATTGAAGAAGGCATCAGAACTGCCTTGCGGCGTGGAAGTAAAAATTACATAATGTCGTTGTTTACATTCAGTCATAATTATTTGTGGACCCCGCCAAAAAAAAACCACAACAACAACAACAAAACACCCTTTCAAGTTTTCTAAACCACAGGTCTATGTGATTTTTTTTTTAAGACAGGGTCTCTATGGAGCTCTGGCTGGCCTGGAGATCAGGCTGGCCTGGAACTCAGAGATCTATCTGCCTCTGCCTCCCAATGCTGGGTTAATGGCATGTGCCACTACGACCAGCCTGAATTGTGATTATTTCGACTGTATTATATTCTATGCATGGGGATGCCTGCAAATAATTAATTTTTATTCTTTTTCTTTGACATTTATTATTTATTTGTGTGTGTGTGAATAAAACTCTAATTCCAGGAACTCTAATACCCTCTTGTAGTCTCTGTAGGCACCAAACACAGACATACGTTTAGGCAAAACACTCATAGACATTTTTTTAAAAAAGGTACAGTTCTGTCATGGCTTGAACACCTGTGTCCTTTCCAAGTTCACTTACTCTTCAGTGGAACAGTATCAGGTGATGAGGTCACGAGGCTCCATCCTGACGGACAAGGTTAGCGCACTTACACGGGGCAGTTTGAAGCAGGACCTATAGACCCTCACTGTTGAGCCTGCCTGCTCTTCTGGGTTTTAGCTCAAACGTCCTGGGCAGCCCTTCTCTCTCTCTCTGAAGTCCCGACGACCTGTGCAGCTGCTTCCTGACCTCCCCTTCGGAGCGTGCTGGCTTTCTTGGGTCCTAACTCAAAAGACATGGCTTCCTCTCCTCCTTTTCCCCCATTTCTCTCTTCCCAGCAGCTGCTGGGGTTTACAGTGTACTCACCCAGTTGTTTTGCTCTCAAACTGTCCTCCAGAGAGAGAGAAGAGAGAGAGGGAGGAAGGAAGAAAAGAAAGAGAAAGAAAGAAAAAGGGTTTGAGGGAGCTTATCTCTTTTGTCCCTTCAGCTATGAATCTTTCTGAGGGTTGCCACAGGTTTTTTTTTTTTTTCTATTAAGGTTTTGTTTTTGTTTTGATTGAACCAACCAAACACAAGTGAATTCATTAGACGCCTAGCTTAATGAGGGGGTGACCTTTGACTTTTCCCAAACTGTGACAGGCATGACAAAAATGTCACATGTGGGGTAGTGTCCTTGCTTTTAAAATGAAAAAAAATTAAATAGCTGGGTGCTGTGACCCCTATAATCCCAGAAACTCAGAGGCAGAGGATGGCAAGTGGGAAGCCAGTTTGAGATTATATATATATGAAGTCTAAATCCTCCGTCTGCATATAGAGACTGTCTCAACCAGGGGTGGTGGCACATGCTTGAAATTCCAGCACTTGGGCTGTAAAGGTAGGAGGATCAGGAGTTCAAGGCCAGTTTAGGATACACAGTGAGTTCAAGGACAGTCTGGGCTACGTGAGAGGAAAGGAAGAGAGGAGAGAAGAGGGAAGGCAGGGAAAGCAGGAGGGGAGGGAGGGACAGGGGTTGCCTGTTTGTGTTTGGTCCTTGGCAGGAAGTGCCTTTTCTTGCTGTGCCATTCTTCACTGGCAGCAGAAGCCAGCCTCTTCAGCCTTCCCACACGCACTGAAGACCACAGGTTCTCCTGGAATCCTGAAAGACTTCAGCACCAGGCTGGGGCTAGGCGTGCAGCTCCTTACCAAGTTCTCAGCCTCTCCAACATACAGCTGCCCTCTTATTGGACCACTCAGCCTACATATGTAATCTAAGCTAACAGAGCCCCTCTGTAATATATATCCAATCTAACAGCTCCATTCCTTCAGAGACCCCTAACTGATACAACAGAACACACTCTGCCACATAAATAATGAACCTCTGATAAAAGCATCAGCATGAAACAACCTTAAACACATTGTGCCAGAGGAAGGAAGCCAAACACTACTGACACCATAGGATCACACATAGATGAGGTCTCAAGAAATGCAGATTCATGCAGACAGAGTTGGGGCTGGAGCTGAGAGGCATGGCTGAAGGGACTTGGTGGCGGTTAGAAATAGCCTCAGTGTTGTCATAAAAGCGGTGATGGAAACTAAACGTAAGTGGAAGCTAAATGGAAACTCTCTCTGGGGGTTGTCAGGTCCAAATTCTGGCCGTCAGATAAAAGGCCGGTATTCCCTTGGAACGTGTGAAGCCCCGGTTCTGGGCTCCTGCAGGAGATATCTCCTTGTCACTGGCAGAAGAGACAAATGTCCATCTGTGGTCTACCAGTGTGCATGCTGGCCTCCAGGCTCGCTCAGGATCACAAGCACCTAGCTGTTCTCAGCCCTCTCTACCATAACAGTCTCCAGCTTGGAGCTTCCCTCCCCCAGCTTCTCATTCTTATGCCCCTCCCCCCCAAAGCGCTCTCTCCTTTGTCTTATTCTCTTGCCCCTCTCTCTCTTTCTTTTCCTCTCTCTTTCTCATCCTCTCTTTCATCTCCTGGCCAGGCCCAGTATAACAGCAGTCCACGCTCAGTATACTACTTTCTCTGCTCTGGACTCTTCCAGATGTCCCGTGGCTATACAATATAGCTACAAGAGAAACCTTCCCCAAACCATACCTTGGAGTGGTCCTGTATTTCAATACACTTTTTTTTTTTTTTTACTCTTCTGGGAAAAAAAGGTAGGGGTCAGGCAGGGGCAGGAGAGGAGACTGGAAAGATGGATTGGAGAGTAAAGTCCGTGCCACGCAAGTTTGAGGCCAGCCTGGTCTACAGAGCGGGTTCCAGGACAAAGCAATAAATTTTAAAGTAGACTAATAAATATGAGGCGGGGAGAAGAGACAGCATGAAACATGGCGCACAAGACCTTCCTTGGCTTCTAGCTGGCAGACACAGGCTGCTTGAGGCTGTTTATCAGTTTATCACCTTGCAAGGAGAGAGGTTTGGTCTCTATTCACTAGAGAGCCAAGCGGGAAGCTATAGAAGGGGGAAAGTCTCCTCCTGAGATGCCGGGAAGATAGAATTGAAAACATAAATTACACTCGCTGCCGGGCTTTGGAGATGCTGCCCGTGGCCTTCGCCAGGCATCGTATAATAGACAAGGCTTCTGGGAGTTACCTTCAAAAAGAAGGGGCAGGTTGTGGGGGGATTGGGGAGAGGAAGGCGGAACACAGATTAGATTGGTGTGGTGGACAAGACAGGGCTGGTGTGAATTCAGCCCAGGGCTCCAACCCCACAGCCTGTGTCATGAGCTTGCATATTTTTTTTCATTCTCTTCTTCCTCCCCTCCTTCCTTGAGAGGAGTCGGTTCTCTTCTTCCATCAAGTGGGACCCAGGGATCAAATCCAGCTTGTGTTGCTGGGTGGTATGTGTCATAGACACTCCTGGCACAGGCTGGCCGGCCAGGACGATATGGGCATCTGCCTCCATCCTACCCTACTGTCCCAGCTAGCTTCCATACTTCAGCGCTAGGTATCTCTCTCTCTCTCCCTCACTTCATCCTTCTCCTCTCATGTCCTCGTGTGTATGTGTGAGTCTGTGTGTGCCTGTGTGTGTACAAGACCATGCACGCAGGCGTGCCCACTCAAGGCACCTGTGGAGGTCAGAGGACAACTCTCTGGAGCTGGCTCTCTCCTGCCACCTTGTGGTATCTGAGGATAGAACTCAGATCATCAGGCTTTCTAGGTTTGAGAGTGCTTGCCATGCAAGACTGACAACCAAGTTCAACCCCCAGAAAGCAAACTGTAGGGAGAAGAATGGACTCCTGGAAGTTGTCCTCTGATTTACACACACACACACACACACATGTGCCATGGCACAAGTGCACCCACACTCACATGCACATCACACTGGCTCACCATGCACATACAGCACACAAACAATAATAACAAAAAACTTTTTTGTTATGGGACAACATGGGTCTGCAGAAAAGGCTCAGTAGTTAAGAGCCACCTGTAAGTCCAGTTCCAGAGGATCTGAGGTCCTCTTCTGGCCTCCATGGACATCAGGCATGCACATGCAGCCAAAGCACCCATGAACACACGATAAATAAATCTAAAGCAAACAAGTACATAAAAAAGGGAAATGGCCTGGGGCTGGAGAGATGGCTCAGCGGTTAAGAACACTGGCTGCTCTTCCAGAGGTCCTGAGGTCAATCCCCAGAAAACTACAAGGTGACTCATAACCATCTATAATGAGATCTGGTGCCCTTTACTGGTATTCAGGCATACATTCAGGCAGAATACTATATAAATAATAAATAAATAAATCTTTTTTTTAAAAGTACAATGACCCGGAGAAAGGCACAGAGCTTGAAGGGAAGGGGTCACCCCAAATGCCTACCTGGAGGGTTCTACAGCTTGGGTGGTAGAATACATCTGGGTAGGGGTGATGACTCCCTGTGTAGAGGAAATGAGTGAGGCCAGCTGGATACCTGAAGAGACGAGACTTTTACGAAAAGGAACTTCCAGAAACTTATGAGCTCCCCTGGAGTTATCAACTAATCCTGGCAGGAAGGATTTTCAGGGAAAGGGCAGAGAAAATGATCCTTGAAGAGCTAGAAGCACGGGAAATGGTCTGTGGGTTTTGATTGTTTTGGGGTCAGGGTCTCATATAGTTCCAGCTGGCCTTGAACTTACTGTGTAGCTGAGAGTGGGCCTGAACTCCTGATCCTCCTACCTCTACCTCCTGTGTGCTAGGATCACAGCTGTGAGCCTCTGTACTCAGATTTGTTTGTTTGAGATAGGTTCTTATGTAGTTCAAGCTGGCCTTGAACTCAGTAGGTAACTGAGAATGGCCCTGAACTCCTGACCCTCCTGTTTTTGCTTTTCTAGTGATAGTTTCTAGTGATAGTGATAGTGTGTGTTTCTTTCAGAATGAAAGACCTTGTAGCTCATAGAGATGTTGAATACTCAGCAGTGGGAACAATGAATCCCAAACACTGCTCTGTGTCCAGACTAACCAAGATTGACAGCAAGCCTTGAAAGGATCAAACTACTTGGGATTCCTGAGATGCAAGCAAGCCTGAAGTACCTAGACAGGGGCATGAAATCAGAAGTGGGTTTTGTTGTTGTTTTGTTTGTTTGTTTTGAGAGACAGGATCTCTCTGTGTAGCCTTGGCTGTCCTGGAACTCACTTTGTAGATCAGGAGGGCCTCAAACTCAGAGATCCACCTGCCTCTGCCTCCTGAGTGCTGGAATTAAAGATGTGAGCTATCACTGCTCAGCCCTAAGTGTTCTTGTAAGAGAGAAGCATTGAACCTATGACACACAGAGAAGGCAGCAGACAGACAGACAGATAGAAGGTGCTAGACTCGGAGGCTGGAGAGATGGCTCAGTTGCCTAGACTGCTTAATGCTCTTGCAGAGGATCCAAGTCTGGTTCCCAGCACCCTTGCAGGGCAGCTCAAAACTGCCTGGAACTCTCAGCTCCTGGGATCTAACATTTTTCTAGACTGCATGGACACCTGTGTTCACATGTGCACATTCCCACCTGCACACACACACACACACACACACACGTGTGTGTGTGCACATACATGCGCATAATGTTTACTTTCTTTTTAATCTTAAAAAAAAAGATGTTGGCTTTGAACAAAGCAAGTTGTTACATGCTTGTGATCCCAGCACTCAGGAGGCTGAGATAGATGGATATCTGTGAGTTCAAGGCCAGCCTGGTCTACAAAGCAAGTCCAGGACAGCCAGGGATATTACACAGAGAAACCGTGTCTCGAAAAACCAAAAAACAAACTTAACTAGAAAGAAAATGGTCGTATCTTTGCTTGTCTTTCCTGTGTTGTTAGAGGATGGAATTTATCTCACACGAAATGTCAGGAAATAGTCTCTTGCTACCACCAGTCCTAAAGACGTGCTGACGACGATGCCCCTCAGTTGGAAACCACTGAAGGGCCACTGTCCATTCAAAAGGCAACACTGTCACTCCCAGCCTGGTTGCACAGCAGCTGAGTGACAGCTCTCAACTCACTCTCCAGGAAGGAGAGAGCCAAGTGACTAATTCTCTCAACTAAACTTTACTCTTCCTCCTTTTGTTGTTACAGGCTGGAGGAAAGACATAATAAAAGTCCTTAAGTCTGGCAAAGAAAAAAAAAACATGTCATAAAATGCTGTTTGGAACTGGAAGTAATCATTCTGTCTACCGTTCTAAGAAAAATAAACAGACCAAGGAGTGGCCCTTCCAGCAGCCATGGGTCAATGCCAGAGAACCAGAGTTTGAAAGTGTGCCAAGGGGGCTGGAGGGATGGCTCAGTGACTAAGAGCACCAACTGCTCTTCCAGAGGTCCAGAGTTCAATTCCCAGCACCCACATGGTGGCTCACAAACATCTGTGAGATCTGGTGCCCTCTTCTGGTGTGCAGGTGTACATGCAGGCAGAACACTGTATACATAAAATAAATAAATCTTAAAAAAGATAGTTCAGGACATGAACTCAGTGGCTGGCTCTTTGATCACTTCCACCTGAGGGGGGAGCAGCCTTACTAGGCCACAGAGGAAGACAATGCAGTCAGTCCTGATGAGACCTGATAGGCTAGGGTCAGAGGGAAGGGGAGGAGGACCTTCCCTATCAGTGGACTGGGGGAGGGACATGGGAGGAGAAGAGGGAAGGAGAGTGGGATTGAGAGGGGTTGAGAGAGGGGACCACAGCTGGGATACAAAGTGAATAAATTGTAATAAATTTTAAAATGAATTTTTTTTTAAATCTCAAAAAAAAAAAAAAAACCTAGCTAATAAACTCTCAACAAAAAATTCAGGAGTCTACCCATGTCATACCACAATCCAGCGCACTCTCACACACACACATAAGAAGAGAGAGAGGGAGACAGAGAGAGACTAAATGGCCTGTATTTCTTTAAGGGACACTGTGTAAAGGATTACCAATCTTTTGTACAGTAACCAAGGTCTTTATGCAAAATCTTCACTTCTGCATCTATTCTTTGCCTTGAGACAGGGTTTTTATGTAGCCCAGGCTGTCCCCTACTCTCAGTGTACCCAGGGATGACCTTGAACTTATGTCCCTCATGCCTCCACCTGTTGAACCCTGGGCCTCCTGTGCATCGGTCCAGCACTCTCCTGACTGAGCTACACCCCAGCCTTGGCTTTCACCTTAGGAGAATTCCAAAAAGATAAAGTCACTGAGCGAGAGAAGGGTTTCCTAGTCCTTGGGACAAACTGCCCCCCATCTTCCCAAGAGCAACTGTGGCACACCCCTCCCTTGCCAGCTGCTTCCCAGGGCGCCTGTCTTCTCAGCCTCCCACAATTATGACCACTTTGGGCAGAAAAGAATACAAGAATAGTCGCTATTAAATGTGAGAGAAAAATTGCCTAGCTGAGAGCTTTTGAAAGAGGGGCATTTAGTGAGCTTTTGAAGTCTAATTACTGTTTAATCAATCCAGGGAGGCACAGACTCGTTATTTGCCTGTTGCAGAGGCTGGGAATTGCAATGCATGGTTGGTAATTTTGCCAGTCTTGGGAGCGGCCCCCATGTGCTTTTCCAGGCTCCCTCTCCACTTAAGATGAAGCTGGTAAAGTCCTCCCCGCCCCTTATATTTATCTAAGGGGCAGGCCCCTCAGTTGACAGCAGCTTAGCCGAGAGGCTGTGCCCAGGGCAAGCAGGGGACAGGGACGGCTACCACAGCTCACGGTGTGGCCCAAAGCTCCAGGCTCTTAGCTGCTGCATTTTCTGCCATTTCTTCTTCATCCAACTATGGCAAGCAAGGTCTCCCTGGCAGAATTTCCAAAAGTTTGGCTCCATCATGGGGCAGGGATTCAGGTCAGTGGTGGATGTGCTTAGCATGTACCAGGTGCTGAGTTGGTCTGTAGCACAGTGTTTGGATGTGCCTGCCCTGGAGACGGAAGCCACCACTGGGCACCTCATTCTTACTTTTGTTTGTCCCTCCTGCTACTTGGAATTTGGGGAAATGGAGTTCCTTTAGGCCTGACTGGGAACTTTTTAAATGACATCAAGGGTCCTATGTAGGCCATTGTGGCCTTCTAAAAAGCAAGAGGCCCTTTTGGGTTTATGTAAGTGTGTCTGTGTGGTGAGCACTTTCTATGGGCCTCTGGGACACCACAAATCTTAGTTAGGGCTTCTATTGATGTGATAAAACACCAATGATCAAAAACAGCAAACAGTTTATTTCCACTCACACTGCTCAGGTCACACCCCATCTTTAAGGGGCATCAGAGCAGGAACCCAAGGCAGGAACCTGGAGGCAGGAACTGATGCAGAGATCAGAGAGGAGTGTTGGCTTGCTCTTCATGGGTTGTTCAGTCTGTTTCTCTTATACCATCCAGGACTGCCTGCCCAGGGATGGCACTACCCACTGCTCAAAAAAATGCCCTACAGACTTACCTGAAGGCCATTCCTATAAATGCATTTTCTCAAATAAGATTCCCGCTTCCTAGATGACCCCAGCTTGTGTCAAGGTGATGTAAAAACTAGCCAGCACAGCCTCACCCATCTGAGACACTCAAAATCAAGTGTGAGCTGGGTGTGGGGACTCAAGCTTTAATCCCAGCACTCAGGAGGCAGAGGCAGACAGATCTCTGTGTCTCAAGGCCAGCCTGGCCTACCTAGGGAGGACCAGGCCAGCCAGAGCTACAAGGGGGAGTGGAGAATCCTGACTCAGATAACAAGAGCAACAGAAGTAGCACACCTACCTGCAAGAAGGCTCTCACTTTGGAGCAGTTCCAGCACACTCCCACAACTCACAGGCAGCACCTATTACCAGGTGCCTTTCAAACCATAACAACAAACAAACCTCATGTAACCCAAGTTGGCCTTATGTAGCCCAGGCTGACCTTAACGTTGCTATGTGACTGAGGCTGGCATCAAACTCCTGATCTTCCTGTCTCCAACTCCCAAGGGCTAGGATTGCAGGTGTGATGGTTTTATGTGATGCGGGGCTCTGGGTATGTTAGGTAAGTGAATCTACCCACTGAGCGCCCTCAGAAGCACACCTGCCTTTCAAAGCCTAATGGAATAAGCCAACTCTTTCACTGCCTTCCGTAGCTCATTCAGCTGATATGATTCTTAAGACGTCAACTTGAAGCCGGGTGCAGTGGCCCACACCTGTAATCCCAGCACTCAGGGAGGCAGAGGCAGGGAGATCTCTGTAAGTTTGAGGCCAGCCTGGGCTACAAAGCGAATCCAGGACAGCCAGGGCTACACAGAGAAACCCTGTCTCAAAAAAAAGTCAACTCAATACCCACTCTCATCCCAAATGTCACATTCTCAGAGCAATCTTGGTGGCTTGACCTTGCCTCTTGGCTCATTTCTGCACACAAGCTCCTCCCTCCAGGCTTGCCTGCAGTTATTTAGGGGAATCTCAACTGCTTCGCTCCTGCACGCTCAAGGCACTTTCTGAGGGCAGAAACCTTTTCTTCTGCTCATTTGTTCTCACACTAGTCATGAAGGACTGTTCTATATGCCCAGCATACAGTAGGGACTCAAGAGCCGAGTGATCCCCCCAGATGTGGGCTTTGGTATGCTGATGGGCACGTGAGGTATTTGTCAATCTGAGAGCCACATGTCCCCTCTACCAAAGTAAGGGAAATGGCTTCTTTCGGGGAACAGAAAACCTGTTCCCCAAGTTTCTGAGAAATGCTGGCTTTTCTCTAACTGCCAAAATCCTTCTATAGTCCAGCTTGAGCTCATTTCTGGATACACGGGCTGCCTGTGAGATCTAACATGCTGACTCTCAGCAGAGAAAAGAGCTGTTTTGTGACAACCAGGACACTATTTCCCACTACTGCTCTCTCAGAGCCCACAGCAGACAGAGACCCATCTCCCCAGTGTTCCACCTGCTCATAAGCTCTTCTTCACCCTCTCAAGAGAAGAAGCCAGAGAGCAGACATGACCCCGTGGGGGAAGTCAAGGTCATCACAGATGTAGCGTTGGAGCCACAGGCTCTGGGACTTAAACTCGGGCCCACGCCCATACCAGTCTCTACCTATGCCCTCAGCCTCCCCCCCCCCTCATTTTTTTTCAAGACAGGGTTTCTCTGCATAGCCCTGGCTGTCCCAGAACTCACTCTATAGAACAGGCTGGCCTTGAACTCAGAGATCTGCCTGCCTGTCTGTCTGTGTTGGGATTAAAAGTGTGTGTCACCACTGCTGACCAGCTCTCTTTTCTATTTATTCTGAGGAAGGATCTCACCAAATGCTCCAGGTCGTCCTTGAACTCAGCATCCTCATGCCTAAATGCCCTGAGTAGCTGGGATTAAAGGCATGTGCCACCAAACCGGGTTTCCTTCCCTCCTCCTCTTCTGTTCTCTTGACTTTGTCTTGCTTGGCATTGATACTGATCTTGACCTCGGTTCTGCCTCCCAGGTGCTGGGACTGCAGATGTGTACAGTCATGTCTGACTCTAGCTCTCTTTCTTGAAGAGCATCCAAAGATGCCAGGTCTCCTCTACTTGTGTGCATGTCTGTGCCAAAGGACAGCTTTTGCCACGTGGGTCCTGAAAGCAGACGGTTGGTTCATCAGGCTTGTCAGCAAGTGCCTTTACCAGATGTACCTTCTTACCCTTTTTTTTTTTTAAGTCTGGGACCTAATTTAGGATCTCATGTTGCATATATGCATGCAATCTTGTTACAGGATATTTGGCCACAGTGTGAACCCTGAGATTGTGTACTGGAAAAACCTGTTTCTAGTTGTGGTCTGGCTCAGCCCTAGCACACACCTTTAATCCAAGAACTTTCTGTTTATTGTAAACAGGTGGCTGTGGTGTGGCTTAATCCTAGCGTTCAACTTTTATCTAGAAGCTTTGTGTACACAGGATTAAATAAAGTTAACCCTAGGTCAAGAGGCAGAGAAAGAAACCAGCTGACAAGGAGTGAACATAAGTAACATAGAAAGGAGGAACATCGAGTGAGGGTATTTAAGTGTGAAGAAGGAGGAGCTTTTTCCTTCTGGGACATTGGCTGAGTAAGAAGGTCAGCGGGGTGCTTTCTCTGCCTCTCTGAGCTAGCAGGGTTTCACCTCAATATCTGGCTATCAAGTCTTTATTGGTAAAATCAAACGTTTGGGGTTTTCTTTCTTTATAACAACACAATCTCAATAGTTATCTATCTACCTATTGATCCATTCACTTATCTATTTATTTATGTGCTGGTAACCCAGGCCAAACTCAAACTCATCCTCCTCCTGTCTCAGATCCCTCAGTGCTAAAGTTCCGAAGGCCACCTCCCTCGGGTTTCTAGTCTCTTTGACATAGCACACTTCCTCAGGCCTTCTGGTCTTTCGTGATGAAGGCATCTGTATTAGTGATTGGTCACGTTGCCATGATATGACACCTGACAAGAGCGCCTCATAGGAGGTTTGCTTTGGTCATCTGAAGATATTGTCTCTTGCACCAGGGGAGGTATGGAGGCTGGGACAGGAGAGACAGCTGGTCACACCCTGCCTGAGGTCAAGAAGCAGAAGGAGATAAATGAGGGTGCTCAGCTCACCTTTTTTTCCTTTCTTTTTCATTTTTTTTAGATTTATTTATTAATTATACAGCATTCTGCGTGCATATGTGTCTGGCATACCATATCTTGTTATGGATGGTTGTGAGCCACCATGCGGTTGCTGGGAATCGAACTCAGGACCTTTGGAAGAACAGCCAGTGCTCTTAACCTCTGAGCCGTCTCTCCAGCCCCTCCTTTTTTTCATTTTTATTAATTATGTTTTGATTTATCTTACGTGTGGAGAAGGGGTGAATATGTGGAGGTCAGAGGATAATTGGGAGGAAGTGTTTTCTCCTTCCATCTTGTGAGTTCAGGGAGCAAACTGAGGTTGTCAGCCTTGGCGGTAAGTGCTTTTACCTGCTGAATCATCACACCGGCTTCTTCTTTTTACTTAGTGCAGGACCCTCATTCATGGAGTCAAGGGAAGTCTTCCTCTGTTAAACAACTTCCGAGACCCACTCAGAAGTATTTCCATGGCAATTCTAAACCCCTCTGGTTGAGAAAGGAGAGTAGCCCTTACAGGGCTGGGGACAAATGGAAGTTGGTAGAGTGCTTGCCTCACATGCAGGAGGCCTGGGGTCAGAGCCCTGGCACTGCATAAGCTGTAATTCCAGGCCTTAAAAGGTGAAGGGAAGATCTCCAGGACTCCAAGGTCATCTTCAGCTACATATTCAAGGTAAACCTGGGCTACATGAAATCCTTAAAAAAAAAAAAAATCACATTAAAAAAAAGTTCAAGACCAGAGCTAGAGAGATCTGGTGCCCTCTTCTATCATATAGGCATACGTGAAAATAGAACACTCATGTATAAATGAATAAATCTTAAACATTTTTTAAAGGTTTTTAAAAAATCCAAGACCTTTGTGCTAAAACTGTAATTACTTTAAATATGATCCTCAAATTCTTCAGGATTGTATCCTAGGAAGGTAAATGTTATTAATATCGTCGGCCACGAGGGGGCGATCTCTGCAGCCCATAAGCCTCGATGGGCCTTTAAAAACAGTTGTTTCAAACCTGCAAACTTGCTCTGTGTGGATAACCAGTGTATTTGTCAAGGCATACAGCATCCTTGCCAACGGGGCTTCTCATGAGTCATCCAAGTTCAGCTTAGGTAGACACAGAGTGGGCCTCTAGATTTTAAATTTAAAATTTTTTGTTATTGTTTTCTTTTTTGAGACAGGGCTTCTCTGTGTAGCCTTGGCTGTCCTGGACTCGCTTTACAGACCAGGCTGGCCTTGAACTCACAGAGATCCGTCTGCCTCTGCCCCCCTGAGTGCTGGGATTAACAGACGTGTGTCACAGCCCGGCTTGAGATTCTTCATTTCTAACGAGGTTCTGTGTGTCAGCAGGGCACGCTTTGAGTGGCAGGTGTTTGGAGAAGGCCTCTGAAGAAATAGATCTGTATGCAATTAGGCAGCTTCACCGTCGGTCCTGCCCAGCAATGAATGTGATCTCATCTCTTGCTCTCCGGCTCGCTTCATCCCTTCAGCCTTCTCCTTCCTGAACCGCAGACCTTTGTCATTAGCTGTCCCCTCTGCCAGAAGAGTTCTTTATCCAGATATTTCTTCATTAACTCATTCAGCTTCCTTGGGACCTCTGCAAGAGCTGTGGTATGAACTCTCAGCCACTGACCAATCCCTCCAGTCATAGCCTCCCCACCCGCCTTTGGGCTCCCATTGCTTCGTGATAGACCATCTTCTGTGTTCTATCATGAAGCAATCCTGCTTCATCCCCTCCAGTGCTGGGATTACAGGCGTCTTCCACCACCGCCAGCTTCAAATCCCAGCTTAGTGAGGCTCCCAGAACTCCCTACCAATTGAAAGATGCTCCAGAGCCTGCCCCGCACACCCCATTCTCTACTTCCCAGCTCAAATCTTTCCTCCAGAGCCCTCGCCATCTTCTCTCAGATCATATAGCCTACTTATTGTATCCCAAAGAGAATGGCTGCCCACCCAGCAAATTCACCATTCCTTTGTTGGTAGCAGGAAACTGTCCTTCACTGAGGAGCAGGGATAAGAGTCGTTTTCTGCTTTAAAAAACTGTTCTTCAAAGGATGGTGGTGGCACTCACCTTTAATCCCAACACTCTGGAGGCAGAGGCAGGCAGAGATCCAGGCCAGCCTGCTTTACAGAGTGAGTTCCAGGGCCGCCAAAGCTACACAGAGAAAAGCTGTCTAGGAAAAAAAAATGTTCTTCATCCTTTGGTTATTATTATTTTTATAGTGTATTTTAGAGATCTTACCATGTAGCCTTGGCTGGCCTGAAATTCACTATGTAGACCAGGCTTGCCTTGAACATATATAGAGACCCACTTGCTTCCCTCTTCTAAGTGTTGGCATGTTACAGGCACATGCTACAGTGGCGTGCACTAACCAATACCTTTTAATAAATGTCAATATCCATTTTATATACTCCTCCTGGTCATTTTTTATATTTCAAATCTTCTGGGGTAGTTACTTAGTTTTCTGGCTTGGTGCTTTTTTTATTTGTTTATTTTGAAAGGATTTATTTTATGTAGATGACTTGGTTGGCCTCTATGTATATATGTATACTGTGTGTCTGGTGCCCTCGGGAGGCCAGATGTGGACATCGGATCCCCTGGAACTGGAGTTAGAGATGGTTGTGAGCCACCATGTGGGTGCTGGGAATCAAACATGGGTCTTCTGCAGGAGCGGCCAGTGCAGTAACCACTGAACAGCCTATTTCATTTCACTTGTGTGTGGGTGAGATGTTTACATGTGTGTGCAGGTGCCTTCAGAGGCCCGGAGAGGGCTTCAACTCCCTTGGGATCGGAGTGGTAGACTGTTAAGAGCCTCTTGGTGTGGGTGCTGGGATCCAAACGGAGACCCTCATGATTGAGCAGAGAGCACTCTTGACCGCCAAGCCATCTTTCCGGCTATTTATTCCTTTGCTTGTTTGAGACAGTCTTGGCTAAGGAGTCTCGGTTAACCTCATACTCCCTGTGTAGCCCAAACTGGCCTCGAACTCGTGGTGATCCCCTGCCTTAATCTCCTAGGTGCTGTGATGGCAGAGATGTGCCACCAGGGCCAGTATTTGATGGCTTTTTGAAAAGTAGAAGTCACCATGGTTATGTCTTTAGACTGGGCTCTACCGCTCTGCTTTTCTTCATCCCAGCTGAAGCATCCCACCAGCAGCACGCGTGTATGTGCGCATGCACACACACACACACACACACACACACACATCATGAGCCTTTTCCCCATCTGGCGTTGGTTCCACCAGTTTGATAATCTTGGCTGTAAGAGGCCTGGGGCTTGAACTCACCAAGTGTTCAGTGGCTTCCAGCCTCTGCTAAGATGGATATGGTTCGAGAGACTCTAGTTCTTGTGTGTTAGGAGCACGGTGATGACATTGAGAAGCGGCGGGGCCTAGCATTGTGGGTTACTGAATTAAGATAGTTCTCAAGGTGCCCTAAGTTAGTTCTCAAGAGAATAAGTTGTGAGCTGCCGAGATGTCTCAGCTGTTACGAACACTTACTGCTGTTCTCTGGGGACCTGCATTCAGTTCCCAGCACCCATGCTGGGCAACACACAGTTTCCCATAACTCCACTACCAAGGGATCTGATGTCCTCTGCTGGTCTCTGCAGGCAGGCATAATCCATACATGGCATATACTCAGACACATGAAAACACTTATATGAAAATAATAAAAAAAATTTAGAAGAGAAAATTGAGGGCTGGCAAGCTGGCTTGGCAGGTAACGGTGCCTGCCTGGCAAGCCTGGAGACCCGAGTTCAAACTCCTGGGACCCATGTCAAAGTGGAAAAAGAAAACCACAAAGTAGTTCTATGGTCTCCAGATGTGTGTGGTGATGTGTGTACATCCTCATCCTTAACATATCACGCACAGAATATAAGTTAAAAAATAAAACAAGCTGGACAGTGGAGGCACACACCTTTAATCCCAGCACTTGGGATGCAGAGGCAGGTGGATCCCTAAATTTGAGGTCAGCCTGGTCTACAGAGCAAGTTCTAGGACAGCCAGGGTTACACAGAGAAACCCTGTCTCAAAAAAGAAAAGAAAAGAAAAGAAAAGGGCCGGAGCGATAGTTCAGAGGTTAAAAGCACTTCCAGAGGTCCTGAGTTCCTTTCCAGCACCCACCCGGTGGCTCACAACCATCAATGAGATCTGGTGCCCTCTTCTGGCGTGAAGATGTACATGGCAGAATATTGCATACATAATAAATAAATCTTAAATAAAATAAAAAAAAGAACTTTCCCTTTTGCCAAATTTTCTTCTAAAACTATCCTCACAAGAAAAGCTACCTGAAAAACAAATCGGTGTTGGCACAGGACACAGACTGTTGTTTTGGCTTTGAAATGGGGCTCTCATTTAGCCCAGGCTGTGGCTATAGAGCCAAGGGTGACCTTGAACTTCTGATCTTCTGCCTCTACTTTCCCAGTACCAGAATTATATATCTCTCACCAAACTGAGTGTGTCTTAGTTTCATTCCTGTTGCTCTGAGGAAATACTCTGATGGAGGCTGGAGAGAGATAGCTCAGCACTTCAGAGCCAGCTGTCCTTGCAGAAGACCTGAGTTCAATTCCCAGCACCCACATGGCAGCTCATAACCGTCCATAACTCCAGCTCAAGGGAATCTGATGCTCTTTTCTGACCTCCTCAGGGATTAGGTGTACATGTGGTGCACATACACAAACACTCATCTACAAAAAAAGAAATAAATCCTTAAAATTAAAAAAAAAAAGCCTGACCAAAAAAGCAACATAGGGGATAAAGGGATTTATCCCAACTCACAATTGTAGGATTTAACTCAGCTCACAGTCCGTCACAGCAGGGAAGTCAGTCACACTGACAAGAGCTTGAGGTGGCTCGTCACAGCCATGGTGCAGAGCAGAGGGAATGCATGCATGCTTAGCGCCTGCCGGCTTTTTCTACTCCTTTAAGCTCAGGGGCCCAAACCCAGGAATGACGTCTTTCCTCATTGATGAAGGCACTTGAGATAATCTCCCACAGACCTGCTCACAGGCCAGTTTAATCTCGATAATGCCTTGTTGAGACTCTCTTCCCTGGCTGTTCTAGATTGTCAAGCTGACAATCAGAAGAAACCTCTATGCCTGGTTTTGTTTGGGGCTGTGGGTGGAACCCAGTGCTTCCAAAAGTCCACAAAGTTATTTCCTGCATATATTTGACTCTCAGTGGATTGCTTTTCTGAGTGTTTATTGGGTTTGTTGGGAAAAAAAAAATACCCTACTTGCTGCCTTCTTTCCTTTGGAGCTAGTACATGCCAGGCAGGCACTCTGCCAAGCGAGTCACATCCACAGCCTGGGACACACAACCCAGTCAGCATGTGGTGGCATGACAGAGCCTCTGCAGATGGCATGGCATCCAATTTGGGCTCAGGGATCCGCCCTGACTTTGGAAGGCGCTCCGCTCGGTCCTGTTTCCTTTTCCTGAGACCCTGTAGACACCCTGATAGTGGGGAGAGCTTTCCTTATGTTGCAAATTCTGGTTCCAACAACACAAGGTTGAAGGAGAGAGTTGGTATACCAGAAATTTATGGAGCAGTCCCGAGCACCACAGCAGAACCGTCCATGCCAGGACAATCCGGGACAACCAGCACATCCAGACCAGGAAGAAGTAAGGTCACAGCAAGGGACTCTTTCCCAAAATACCAATAAACACTTGGGAGAAAAAATAATCCACAAAGGGTCAAACATATGCAGAAAATATTCCATGTATTGGCTTTTGAAATAAACAGCCAGGAATGTAAAACTCATCGATAACTATAAGCTGTGTGTACCTTCAGTTCTCACCATTTAATGAAGAAGAGAGCTGAATGGAAGAAGGAAGGGAAAGGAAGAACCAGAGAAAGAATGAAAGAGGATCAGGAAGCAGAGGCAGGAGGATCAAGAATTTGAGGCTGGGCTACACAATCTGTTTGAAGTTCAGCCCAGCCTGAACTAATGGACTACACAGTGAGACCCTATCTCAAAACAAAACAAAATAAACAAAAACAAAGCAAAACAAAAAATTTAAAAAGCACGATGGGAAGACAGTGAAGTTGGGAAAGCATTCGCTTTGCAAGCATAAGGACCTGAGCTGGGAACGCCCCCCAGCTCGGTGCAAAGAATCCAGCTACCCCTGCTGCTGGTCCACACGAGGCTCCGCCCACAGACAAGAGAGAACAGCGCGGGTTCTGTGACGCTAGCATCCCTCAGGGCTACAGTTATCCTACTGGCATGTGGGCTGTCTCGGTCGAAGACACTTCACACATCATTAAAGAGTAAAAGTCAATTTTATTTAATACAACATCCCCCAGGGGCCCCACAGCCGGGTGGCTGAGGGGAACAGGAGCGTGATGCGAGTTAGGTATGATATTCCGTGGCAAAATGGAGGCAGCTGCCAACCACCCACTCAAGCTACCTGGAAACAGCCCGGGACCTCGGGACACTGTTTCTTTAGCACAGGGAATAAATAAAGAAAAATTAGTGAAGAAAGTACACATTTCCTTTTACTATTTTAAAAAAATAACATTTGCTGTAGCCAACCGTTTCTCTCCTTTAGGCCTTCAGCATGGAGAGGAGAAGAAAGATCTAGAAAGTGGTTTAAGGATGTCCGAGCACCATCCATTGTCTCCTCCTGTCCTGGCCAGCTGCAGGCTTGTCGTCAAGCGGCCATTCCACAGGCATCACTCCCCATTGTGGGGCAGGCCATGCATGGGACGAGGCAAACCTGAGCAGCCCTGCAGACCTCCAAAGAACATGTCAGCCCAGAAGGAAAAAGAAAAACAGAGAGAAAACAAAACAAAACCACAACAACAGAAAACCTAACCCCCAGACCCAGCCATTCACTCAAAGTAACTGACCACGGAACAGAAACTGGCTTCTGTGTAGGAAGACACATTAAGAAGTGTGTTGTCTGTCCGAGACATAATATTTGGGCTTCAAAATATTCCAGGCTTTATTCACCTGGAACCTTCTCTCACTCTCCCAAAATGAAAGGATGCTCCAGCTTGGAAGGGCAGTCGGGCTGGCCAGTAAACAGCGCCTCTGTACACCCAGCATTAATAAGGGGGGATTTAAGACTGGAAGGCTTGGTAGCCACTGATCCCAGCACTCAGGGAGGCAGAGGCAGGCAGATCTCTGTGAGTTCCAGGCCAGCCAAGGCTACGCAGAGAAACCCTGTCTCGGACAAAAAAAAAAAAAAAAAGATTGGAAGGCTTGGTCTGAAGAATTGCTGCTTTCAGCGGGGGCAGGGCCAGTTCATAAATAAGTGCACGGCACTCTTGGAATACGGGAATCGGCTGCTCTTCCTGGGACATGGACGTCCTCCCACGGGTGTGCACCTGCCTTGGTTGTCTTAAGTTCCATCAAGGGAGCCTTCCATTCTCTGTAGGACAGAAGACCAAGCAGGTTAGGTCACACTCTCAGGAGGAGAGGGGTGTACATTGAAGCAGTACCTCATACAAGAATTACAAAGGGACTGGGGGTGTGGGTCCTCGGGCCCAGCATGCGACAGGCCCTAAGCTCCATCCCAAGTACCTCACACGGTACATGTCTGTAATCCCAGGGCTCAGGAGGTGGAGGCAGGAGGGCCCCGAGTTCAGAGTCCAGTCTAGGCTAGCCTGGGGTACATAAGCCCAAGCACTCTGCAAGCTGTGCCTCCTCCGCAACTCTATCTTCTAGGGCGGCTGTTGTCCCAACTCATCTTTCCTTCACCCCATGCCCTGCTCTGCAGGGGCCGCTATGTCCATCCCTGTGTTCTTGCTGCAATCGGTGTTTCAGGCCAGCACATCAAGGAGCCGTGTGCACCCAGTGCGGTACCCCACAGGCGCTGCACAAGGACAGAACGGAACCATCAGGTACCAGAGATCTCACGTCCAGCTCCCTCGGGACGTCTGCCTAACACAGACACCCTCTCCAGTGTGCCTTTGTTTTTGTTTGGGAGACAGAAACGCACAATGCACTCCGCACTCCGTAGCCTGGGCCCCTCAGCCGTCCTCTGGCCTTCGCCTTCCCGGTGCCGGGATTGCAGATGAGTCACCAGGTCCATCTTAGAGCCTTAGGTCAGCTTTTTAATTTAAAAACTTGGCTGGGGGTGGTGGTACACACATGCCAGCTGGGGGCATTCAGCTGGCAGAGGCAGATGGATCTTTGTGAGTTTTGCTTTTTGACACAAGGTTTCTCTGTGTAACCTGGCTGTCCTGGGAGTGCTTTGCAGACCAGGCTGGCCTCGAACACACAGAGATCTGCCTGCTCTGCCTCCTGAGGGCTGGGACTAAAGGTGTGTGCCACCTGGCCTGGCTTCTTTGTGAATTGAAGGCCAGCCTGGTCTACACAGCCTGTAATCCCAGCTCTCAGGGAAACACAGACTGCTGGCTTCTACCCTACACCCCAGATTCAGAGAGAGACCTTGCTTCAAATGAATAGGCAGATAAGTTGATAAGCAACAACTAATACCCTCTTTGTCTGCACACACCCACACACCCACAAATCCTTTAAAGAAGTAAAAAAGGTCTAGAGGGCTAGTGAAATGGCTCAGTGGAAAGGTGCTTGCCTGATATAAGTCAAGCCTGATAAACTGAATTCAATCCCAAGATCCAGAGGGTTGAAGGAATGAACCAGCTCCCAAAAGTTCTCCCCTGGCTGTTGCATGGCTGTGTGTGTGCACAAGCAAAACACATAGTAAGACTTTAAGGACAGTAAATTCTGGAGAATAATGTGGAGACAGTTGTGCAACAATACAAATGTACCTCGTGCCCCTGAATTCACTTCTTTTAAGAGCCTCACATGGCTAGGCCTGTGCTCCATCATTGAGCCACAACCCTGGCTCTTGAACAATAGGACAGCAGGAAATTTTAGGTTGTATATGTTTTACCATTAAAAAAAAAGAAAAGAAAAGAAAAGAAAAAGGCAGGCATGGTGACAGATGCCTACAATCCAGCACTCAGAAGCATCAAAAGTTCCAGATCATTGTCATCGGGCTGGAGAGATGACTCAGGGCTTAAGAGCACTGGCTGTTCTTCCAAAGGTCCTGAGTTCAATTCTTGGCAACCACATGGCGGCTCACAACCATCTTTAGTAAGATCTAGTGCCCTCTTCTGGTGTGTAGGCAGAACACGGTATACATAACAAATATTTTTTAAAAAATCATTGTCATCTGTACAGATAGCTCTGAGCTAACCTGGGCTGTCTTTAAATGAGACCTGTCTCAAAATAACAACAAGCACAGTTCCAAATGGCAGCTGAGCCACCCACCCACCTCCTGGTTCCTGGATCCCTCTATGCTGAAGAGGACAGACTCTGCTCCAAGATCTCATATTTGTGTGCATGGATCATGTGTGTATATTCAGTTGTGTGCATGTGAACATGTGTGTGCTACGGGGCTCATGTGGAAGTCAGAGGATGGCCTTAGATTGTTTCCCCTTTGTTTGAGACAAAGTCTCTTACTATTTTCTGTTGCTAGCTGGGGCTCCTCACATCCCATCTCTGCAAAAGAATGCTGTGGTTCCCAATGCCTGGCTTTTGCATGGGTTGTGGGGCTGAAGCCCACAATCAGGTCTTTACACTTGGCATGCGTGTACTTTTGCTCGATGAGCCCTGATCAATAACATTGTAGGGAAGCAGTGAGGGCGCTGTGTACTGAGCTGGGAGAAGATCAAAGGAGCAACCTGAACCGACTTTGAAGATGTTGTAGAGTGGAAAGAAATTTGCAGGGCAAAAGGGCTCGGAGATGCCAGAGCCGAGGAACTTGAGAATGGAGAGCCCCAAAGAACAGGAAACATCAGGGCCCGCTGTTCCGAACCCCCTGTGGACATAGGACACCTTGCTTCAAGTAGGACCCATAGACATGGGAGCAAAAGAAGACGTAAAGGTGGCTTGGCATCTAGGGGAACCTAAGGACCAGGTTGGCTGGCCTCCTGAAGGGGAGCCGAGACAATCTCCATTTTGTTTTGCTGGGTCTGGGGGCTCATAGAACAGGATGCAGATCTCAGAGACCCAACTGAAAGGCCAAGGCCCTGGCTCCTCCTTTGCCGGGACAGAACTGCATAAATGGTCCAAGAAAGCTGTGTGACCCGGAGGGCTGGAGGCTTGCCAGGGTTGGCAGCTGCTGCCTGCCATTTCCTCCACTCTCCCAGAGAAGGGAGACGTGAGCCCCGTGTCCAGCATTTCAGCAGGCCCCAGACCAAGTCTCTCCCCCAGACACCTCTGTTCTCCCTCTCTTGAGGCAAACAGCACTTTGGATAAGGCTGCAGGACCAAGTCCACAGACAGGAAGGGCTGGGCCACCAGCAGGGCCCCAGGAACTTTGCAGTAAAGGTTAACACACTCACAGTAGGGACCAGATGTGCCAGCAGCCAGCCACTCACGGTATGCCTGCTCAGAATGTGGTGCCCAGTAACCCCAAAGGCTCTTCTGACCACCTCCCCCAGACCCCGTCCCTAATTCCTACTTCTAGAGAGTACCCAGTGTGAGCACCTGGGGTCTATCAGGACAAGGCTGAGTTCTCTTTATCCCTGCAGCATCTAGGTGAGAAGTTGCCCAGTTTATAGATGTGGAAATGGGGCTGGGCAAGATGGCTCAGCAGGTAAAATGTTTGGTGCACAAGTCCGAATGTTACCTTGAGTTCTATCCCTAAAGCCCACACGCACACAAACACAAATGTCTTTTTTAAATGATGACTGATGAGGAAACAGAATCCTATACACAGACTAAGCAACTAGTGAGGATAATTCAAGTTTAAATATGGATTTTCTATGCTTATGTCAAATTTTCTTTGGCTTTGGTTGAATCCTAGGCTTTCAGTGGTTTCCCCTGTGTTTTTTTGGGGGGAGGGGAACATTTCTGAGCCAAATGAAGTAAATCTCTCAATCGCATCCACTGTTGCCAGAGTGCTTGAGGAAAAGGTCTCTAAAGGAAGCAAGCGGATTTCCTATGATGGCGTGAGGGTTGAAGAGCGTCTCACTTAACCCTTAAGAAAATTCCAGTAGGCAGATGTTATTGTCCATGTCACCATCGTTATCACCACCATCATCACCTCACTACCATCATCACCTCACTACCATCATCACCACCATCATCACCATCACCACCATCACCACCATCACCAACACCATCATTATAACCATCATCACCATCATTATAACCATCATCACCATCACCACCATCATCACCATATCATCACCATCATTATAACCATCATCACCATCACCACCATCATCACCATATCATCACCATCATTATAACCATCATCACCATCACCACCATCATCACCATATCATCACCATCATTATAACTATCATCACCATCACTACCATCATCACCATCACTACCATCATCACCTCACTACCATCATCACCTCACTACCATCATCACCACCTTCATCACCATCATTGCCCATCGTCATCATCACTATCACCACTTTAAGGCAGGGTGCTTAGGTTTGAGGAAGTCACCCTTGGAAGACTGTAGGACTGGAACCCCATCTTCAGCAGCCCCAGCCCCACTCCTGAGCGGGTCCAGTCATAGCTCAGCTCCCGGCTGGGGAGGAGGGAAGGAGCTGTAACTGCCATGGTCTTGTTTCCAAACTCTAAGAGTCAGGGTTTGTTGTTGTTTTTGTTTTTTTTTAATTTTCCACAATCTGGAGACCTTCACAGGTCCAGATTCAACATCTTTCTTTTAAGCACAGGGTGTTCTCTTCCACGTTATCTGTCTGCGTGGGCCACAAACACAATTTATAAACAAGGCAAAAAATGGCAGAGGAAAAATGAAGTCAGAACGTGCCATTGAAGCAAGTCAAACAATACCAAGTTAGTAGCTGGCTACAGTGGCTGTCTCATTGTCCAGATATTTCCTCCAATATGTTTTCAGAAGCAATGGCCATTAAACAAGAGCGGAATGATCGCCAGGTTTGATTTCAGGAAGGAAGCCCCTCCCATTTCCCTGCTGGGCAATTCAGTTAATTTTCTTCTGACCCTCTCGGCTGGTTATTAGGGAAACTCTGCCTGCCTCTTTTATAAACAAAAATCTATTTGCTTCAAGATTCAAAATTCATTTCTCAACTGCTGGGAACCCCTGAGTTCCCGCCAAATTGGCTTTATTATTTTGTGGATAGAACTAACCCAAGTATTCGGAGAACTCGGAGAGCACAGCAGACTTCTGGGGCTCAGGGAAAACTATTCCCCCACTGGCCCAGAGTTTTGAGTCTCTGTCCAGAGAGACCCTTTGGGTGGAAGGCAAAGTAAATAAGTTGGTTCAGCAGAGTGCTGCCTGCTGGCTTGCAGCCCTGCCTCAGGACAGCAACGTGGACAGCCAGAGAACTGGGTTTTTCAGGGTCCCACCCTGTCTATGGAGCGAGGTTGTCGGTTTCAGCTCTAGCAGAACATTGATGTCTCCCTTTCCCCGTCCTCCCCCCACACACAGGGTTTCTCTGTGTAATAAAGTCCTGAACGTCCCGGAACTCAGACTGGCCTTGAACTCACAGAGATCCTCCTGCCTCTGCATCCCGAGTCCAGGGTTTAAAGGTGTGCTCCACCGTGACTGGCTCATATCACTTCTTAACACTGAGGGCACAGCACAGGCCGGGGCTTTTGGAGACCTGACCTCTGTTTCTGGCCCTGGGTGATTCTGGGCAAGCTGTTTTTACCAAGCCGGGCCTTCATTTCCTTCATCTACGAAACAGGCTCCTGAACCCCTTCCAATACAACAGTCCTTTCAGGAGCCTAGGAGGGTGCAGGCTAGAAAAAGCCGTTCATTTCATTCCCCTTCTCCTTAAACGGATAGCCTTCCTCTGTACAAAGAATGTCAGCGCCTTCCTGTCTGTCAAGAGCATAATGAGCTCTGTTTAACAAGAATTCAGACCCAGCAAAACAAAGGAAGCCAGGGGCCCACTGAAGCCTGCAAAAGTCTTGCTGGAAGTTTCTCCCAGACCCAAAAGACCAGTTGAGAGGCCAGTTCCTCGCTTTTTGTTTTGTTTTTTTTAAGATAATAGTTGCCCTGTTAACCCCTGGGCTGCCGGGTGCCAACATACAGGCTGGGAACTGGAAGGCAATGGGTTCTACATGGTTGAACTTAAACCCCTCTTCCTCTCTCCTTTCCTCCCACTTGCCTTTATTCTGCGTGTCCCTCTGTATGTATGTGTGTGTGTGTGTGTGTGCTTGAACATGTGCCTATGTGCATATGTACACATGTTCCTATGTGAGTGTGTGCTTGTGTGCATAGAGGCCAGAGGTCACTCTCAAACATCATTCTTTAAGAACCGTTCATCTTTTTCTTTTCTTTTTTTTCCTTTCTTTCAACAGGGATCTCACCCAGGTAAGCTAGACCGGTTGGTCAGCAAGCTCCAGGGATCCACCTGTCTTCACCTCCCCAGGACTGGGATTTCTACAGGTGTGTTACCACTACGCCTGGATTTTTCCCTTTGGGCTCTGGGATTAAGCTCAGACTCTTGTACTTTAAGTGCTTTACCAACTGAGCTATCTTCCTAGCCCCTCCTCTCTTCACCTCTCTCTCTCTCCTCTTCCCCCTCCTTTTTCTCCTCCTCCTCTCTCTCACAAAGGACTTAGTCTGTAGCTCAAACTGGCCTTGAAGTCAAGTTCCTCTTTCAAGTCTGCAGACTCTCACTGCACCTGAGGCTGTCTTACTAAAAGACCAGAGAGGTTCCCAACCACATGGCAGGATTTCCAGAGTCCCTCTCCCTGGATAGGCTGAGTTGTAACGGTGTAAGGGGAAAGAAAGGAGCAAAACTGGCTCTGGCTGAGACCAATAGAGGAGGCCAGGTTGGAATGCCGAGCTAGGAAGAACCGGACCCTGGACCAACTGGGAAATAGTTCACTGTTCTATAGAACGCTTTTAGAAAGTAACAGCAACAAAAAACCAGTTGCACTCTACAGTCCGGGACATCCTGAAAAACCATTCTGTGGTCTAGGCTGGCCTCAGACTTTCACAATGGTCCTCAGTGTGGCAATTCATACATGAGCTACTACCAGGCTGCGAGGAGCATGTTGTTGTTGTTGTTGTTTTAACAGGGTGTGTGTGAACTGTGTACTTATAGAGTGTCTCTTTTCCATTAAATCTGCAAAACAAAGACAGCACAGTGGTGAGCGCGCAGGGTCCAGCGTGGGCATCACACTGGATCCGCTGCTGACACTGCCCAGGGCAGGAGGGAGGGGGTCTCAGGAGGGCTGCTGAGGGTCCTTTGTCCTGAGACAAGCTTCTGGGGCCCTCCTAGACTTTGTGATGTGCACACAGAGTCCCTGGAATCTTATCTGACATTTTCACCCCCTTGCTTTGCCTTTTTGTAGCAGGGCTGGCCTTGAACTCACTATACAGTCCAGGATAACCTTGAGCTTGTGAGCCTCCCATCCCCCACTTACAGGCATGAGCCACCATACACAGTTCATGGGAGCTGAGAGCTGTGCTAGGTAAGCATCCCACCAACTACGCCCCCACATTTGGCTTTTTTCTTTTCTTTTCTTTTTTCTTTTCTGTAAGACAGGAACTCACTGCATAGCCCTGGCTGTTCTTGAACTATCTGTTCAAAGCTAACCAGGCTTATCCTCAAACTCACAGAAATCCACCTGCCTCTGCCTCCAGAGTGCTGGGATTAAAGGAGTGTAGCGCTATGCCTGGCTTCTCCTGTGTTGTTTTAAAGTTGTTGGGGTTTTGTTGTTGTTGTTTGTTTGCTTTGTAAGTACAGAAAAATAGAAAATAACAGGAAATTAGAAACTTGCAAACAAAAGTGATCTCTGTTCCCACCCTTCCCCCAGCAGGGTTGGAGGGAGACTACTGGGGAGTGTCAAGAAAAGTTATGATGAAAAGGCCCGTGACATTTTCTCCTGTACCCTTTCATATCCAGTGATTTCGTAAGAACTTTCAAGTACCTTCTCAAACACAACTGTCCAAATAGTTATGTCCAAATAGTTAAGTCAAGTGGCTAACACAACTGATTACTTAACCAATTCCTTTCTTTAAAAAGTTAGGTTCTGGGGCTGGACAGATGGCTCAGTGGTCAAGAGCACAGGCTGCCCTTCCAGAGGATCTGGGTTCAATTCCAGCACCTACATCGTGCTTCACAACTGTCTATAACTTTGGTCTCAAGGCATTTGACACCTTCTCTTGGCCTCCTCAGGCACCAGGAACACACATGGTATAGATAGATAGATAGATAGATAGATAGATAGATAGATAGATAGAACACCCATACATATAAACTAAATTTAAAAAAAGAGGTTCTTTCCAGGTTTTTGTTGTTTTAAATAAATAATGTCACCAACTTCCTCTTTGGCAGGGAAACTATTCCCATAGTTGATTCTATTTTGCCTGCCCACTCCCGGGAGCAAGACTGGAGGAAGAGGAGCCCTGAGGGTGGCTCAGGCTCTCGGCCTTCACGGCCCAACTGTCTGAGGGTGGGGCCGGTAATTCCCCTTTCCCAGGTGAGGCTCCTCTTCCTCAGCTCATCCTTTTGCCTGGCTGCCGGGGCCGGGCCACCACTGTGCACAGGGCCTTTGCCAAAAGGCTGGAATCGGAAAGAGTGAGCCCGCCGAGGAGAGCAGGAAGTTCTGCATGGAAGGATAGCGTCCTTGCCTGCACTGGTGGAAGGTAGGCCCCCCCCATCCCCCCACCCGTACAAGACGGAAAGGAGGGGAATGACTTGCCTCTCTGCATGGGACCAGGTCCCCACCCATCCCAGAGGCTCCGTACTGGAGCTGATTCTCCAGACAGCCTGCTGAGCGCCCCATCTTGTGGAAACAGCACAGTGGGGACCTCACCTGCTCTATGGGAAAAGGTTCCCACGTGGTGCTGGGAGGGAGGGAGTTGGGGAGGGTAAAACAGTAGAGAGGCTTGGGGGATGGAGCTAGTGGCTGCTCTTACAGGTGGTAGAGGCCACTGTGAGAAAGCCAAGGACAAGGGTGTAGGGCAGCTGGTAAAGCGCTTGTCTAGAACACATGGAGCCCTGGGTTTGGCCCCCAGGATCACACAAATTACTGTGGCAGCACAGGCCTGGCATGAGGGAGATGGAGGCACTCAAGCTGTGGGGGCAGCAGGATTCCCAAGAGTTCCAGGCTCTGTCTCAGAACATCAAACAAATAAAAACCTGGTTTCCTCAAGCTGACCTCCTCTCCAAACCCCGTCACCCCGGTCTTATGTTTCGTTGTTCCCCGTCAGAGGGAACAGGAAGGGTCGTCCCTAAGGCGTTCCTTTTCTACTCTAGCTTGCCCCACCCCCCAGTCCTGTAAATGTGTAAGTCAGCGCAGGGACAAAGCAGTCGTGTGTCCACACTCGCTGAGGGAGGCCATGACAGCTCTGGGGTCTACACAGCGGGGGAAGGGCCCCCTGTACTCCGGAATCACATACACGCACACGCGCATACACACACACACACACACACACACACACACACGCACGCACGCACGCACACGGGATGCTAAAACTCTGTCTCTGGAGCAGCACTGATAGGAAGGCAGGTCTGTGCTGACTTCTAGATCTTGTTTCTTTGGTGGGCACACTGGAGGGGCCATGGCATAAGGCAGGATTTTGGAATTTCTTTTCCTTCTCATCTCGCAAGCTCAGGGAGGAAGTGCCACGCTGGCGGTACCTGCTGCCCATACAGGATGGGCGGAGCCAACTTTCAAGTGCTCTCTCCCTTCAGAGGGGACTTAGCCAGGAGGCCCTCCTTTTTCTTTCTTTCTTTTTCTTTTTCTTTTTTTTTTTCCTTCTTAAATGTAGAAACAACAGAAACTCACCGCTCCCAGGTCTAGATAAAGGCCAAGATAAAGCCTTGAAACTCAGTGGCTGGAGAATGACCCACCTTTACACCTGGGGGCTTCTTGCCCAGAGGCTCCCCACCCCTTAATTTAAATTGATACAGGGTCTTACACTGGCCCAGTCTGGCCTCAAACTTGCAGCAATCCTCCTGCCTCAGCCTCTCAGATGCCACGGTGCCCAGATTCTTTTCTTTCTTGGTGACTCTGTCATGGCCGTTCTCAGCCCACTCTTGGTATGGGGCGGTAGGGAATGTGTGAAACACTAGGGATTTTTGCCCCCTGATGCAAACGTCCGGGGCTGGGTATGGTGGCACACAACTGTCATCCCAGGGCTTGGGAGGCTGCAACAGGAGGACTGAGCTGGAGTTTAATTTGAACTGTCTTAAAGGAAATGGGGAGGGGGTGGCCTAGGGGAAGGGGGGAGGGGAAGGAATGGAAAGGAAAGATCCTGGAAGCCTGAATTCCAGGCAAAGAGAAAGCAGGCTTGGAGGATGGCTGAGGGGTTGGCACTTGGGTGGAGACCGGGGTGCCCATCTGACTCAGGGTAGAGCTGAAAGCAAGACCTGGTCTCTCTTCCTGCCCAGAGGTACAGGTGGGATGTGCTGTGGTCAGCTCCTGAGGTGGACACAGGGAAGCTGGTGTCTGAGGTAGCCCTCCTGGTAGACAAGCACGGGAGATGCCATCCTCTAGGCCAGGGCTTCTCCTTGTCACCATGAGAACTGTCGGGGGGTGGGAACTCTTGGAAGAGATGACTGCGGAGTATTTGGCAAGATCCCACCAGATTTTACTCACCAGATTCACAGGGACTGTGCTCCCCGCACTGAGTTATAGCAACTGAAAATGTCTGCAGAGCTGGGCGTGTAACTCAGCCCTGGGTCCCCCGACACCGCAGGACACCACCACAAAACAAAACCCCCTAGACCTCACAGATTATCATCCAGGAAATCTGAGGTCAATGGAGTCTAGAGTAAACTTGTCCCAGTTAAATTACTGACAGAAATGTATCCTGCCTTGACCTGGCCTACTTTCTCTTCTAGTTCCCTACTGAGCACTAACAGACACACAAACAGCTGGGCGTGGTGGGGCAAGCCTGTATCTCAGCCCTAAGGGAGGCAGAGGCAGGCAGATCACTGCGAGTTCAAGGCCAACCTGATCTACAAAGAGAGTCCAGGGCAGCCGATTCTACACAGAGAAACCCTGTCTCCGAACAAACAAACAAAGGAAACACACAAACACATGATTTTCCCCTTTTCTGGTAAGATAATTCATTCATAAACTCTAACTAGAGCTACTGACTGAGGCTTGTAAATCGCAATCCCAGGCAAGTAATCTAAAAGAAAACCTAATGGCTTAGAGAGGTGGCTCAGTGTTTGAGAGCACTGACCATTCTTGCAGAGGACCTGGGTTCAAGTCTCAGCACCTTCATGGCTGTTCACAACCACTTGTAACTTCAGTTCCAGGGGATCGGACTCAGGCTTCTGGCCTCTGTGTTACCAGGCACCCACATAGTATACAGACATAGGAGAAGGTAAAGTACCTATCAACTTAAATGTTTGTTTTTGCTTTTGTTTTTTTTTTTAAGACCGAGTTTCTCTGTGCAGCCCTGGCTGTCCTGGAACTTGTTCTCTAAGCCTAAGAGTTAATTGCTGGGGCAAGAAAGGGCTAGAAGGCTGCACAGAGGGTTAGCAGACCTGGAAAGGGTTCTGATGTTTGACTTAGGAGAGACCACTGCCCCACGGCAGCCTTTCCCCTCCCAGCGCCCGCTGGGGTGTGCCTCCGTCTACTCTCTGCAGAGCAGTTCCTATGCCAGGGTCACCCCGTCTGATGAGATGGGAGTCAAAGCCAGACAGCCCTGCTATGGCGCTCTCCATCACAATGGCCCAAAGAACCATCCAGGCCAGGCTCTGGCCAACGTGAACTCCAGAGAAACACAGAAAGGCTGACCCTAAGGTCCAGGACCTCCTGCAAATATCTACAGGGTCTTAGGGTCAAGGGAGAAGGGAGAGTGAGTGGAGGATGAGCATTGGATTAATCCTCAAAGTGATTGTACCCCCACACATCCAGGTGGATAGGTCTAGGGGGGCTGAGGAAATGGTCTCCATCACCAAATGTCAGGAACCCGAAATCGTTTGAATTAATTAATTATTATTATTAGATTGGTTGATTGATTTGGCTTAGTGGCCCTGGCTGGCCTTGAACTCAGGAGTGCTGGGATTAAAGGTGTGTGCCACCACCACTGGCCAGGCATCTGTTTCTGTTTTTTCCATTTACTTAATTTGGGAGATGACGTGCACATGCCACAGTGCTCATCTGGGAGTTAGAAGACAGCTCTCAGGGCTCAGTTTCTCCTTCTACCATGTGAATCACAGGGTTCGAACTCAGCCATTCAGGCTTGGTGGCAAGCGCCTTTACCCACTGAGTCATCCAGCCAGTGCAACCTTGCGACTCTTGAAGTGTTCCGATTATAAGATTATACAGTTGGTTCAGTCCCTTTCTTTGACAGATGAATAGACTGAGCTTGGCCAGGTTCACAGACAGGGTAGAAAGGCGGTGACCAAGAGCTGGAACTGAAAAGATGGGAAGATCCTGGAGCTGGGTGGCGGGACAGTGGCTGCCCAGCAGAGTGAGAGGGCTTACAGGACCCTAGATTAGCCACCTGGAATAACCTTTTAAATGGTTGAAATACTGAGCTTTATGTACATTTTATAACAATACAAGAAGAGAGGGTAAGCTTAGAGTCTAAAGCCAAGACAGCAAACAGCGTGCACCTTCCCTCGCCTACAAGCTCCCTCCTGCCTTTTTGTGATCTCCTGCCCACCCAAACCTCTCCAAGGGCCCTTGGAGGTGGGTCCTGCCCACGGCCTTCTGCTATCTAGGGGAGTGGCCTTCCTTCGAATCTCTCAGGGGAAAAGGGTGTTTAAGAGCCAAAAACTACGCCCTATGAGCCATTTCCCAAAACAGCCAACGCTAGAGCGCCACTGGTTAGAAGACAGCAAGGGACGTGAGAGAGGAATGTCTGCTAAGACCCAGCCCTACACCAGCCAGCTCCTGGCTGCCCACATCCCACTTTGCTTCTGTGTCACTCTCTGCGCACAGACTGTATTTCTGGACTCTCTCCCTCAGCTGTCCCTGGCTGATGACTCCAGGATGTCTGAGGAGAGACCCTAGGAGCAGCACAGGTTTGGCACAATCACAACACTCACAGGTTGGCTCTCAAAGTGGAGTCCCTGGCTAAGCCTAGGCCAACAACGTGCATACGGGTGGTTAGAAACACATCCTTCAACCTAAAGGACTCAGACATTCAGGGCTGAGGGTGGATCAGGCAATCTGAGTTTTAACAAATCTTGAGAACCTAGAATCTAGTCCAACCCCTCTCTTCACAGAGAAGGTGACAGTGCTGGTCAATTTTTTTAGGCCAAGGGGCCACAAGCTGGAGTCATCTGGGAAGAGGGACTCTGCCGAGAAAATGTTTGCCGTCACACTGCCTCCAGGCAAGCATTTTCTTGGTTAATGATTGATGAGGGGGGCTCAGCCCACTGTGGGTGGCGTCAACCCTAGGCAGGTCGTCTGGGGCTTTCTAAGAAAGCAGGCTAAGCAAGCCACAAGGAGAAAGCCAGTAAACAGCACCCCTCCATGGCCTCAACATCAGCTCCTGCCTCCAGGGTCTTGCCCTGTCTGAGTTCCTGTCCTGACTTCCCTCAGTGATGGGCTGTGATGTGGAAATGTAAGCCAAATAAACTCCCCCCACCCCACAACCCCCAAGCTGCTTTTAGTCATGAAGTTTTCTCCTAGCAATAGAAACCCTATCTAAGACAGTCATGGAAGTCTTGGAATGTTCCATGACTTGACTAGGACCACCCAGGGCTATCCCGGTCACACAAGGATGCTAATTCTAACTCCCACCATAGGCAGAGTTGTATTCTCCAGTGGATCTAGCCATGACTGGAACCCAAACCAAGACAGATGAACAGTGGAGAAATGAGAGCCATGAGGACAATTTGCCCCAGCCAGCTGCTTTCCTTGGAAGATTAAAACTGTTTCATTTTTCTTCTCTATGTATCTCTTTTTCTTTCCTTCTCTTTTTAAATTTAAATTAAAAAAAACTTAAACTTTATGTGTATGGGTGTTTTGCCTGCATATATATCTGTGTACTGCGTGTATTCCTGATGCCTCTGGAGGACAGAAGAGGGTGTCAGATTCCCTGGAATTGAAGTTATAGGTGGCTATGAGCTACCATGTGGGTGCTGGGAAACAAGGCCTTTCCTCATAAGAGCAATCAGTGTTTCTAACTGCTGAGCGGTCTCTCCCTTTTCTCTTTCTCTCTCTCCCTTCCTCCATCTTTTAAAGCCAGGTCTCTTGTGGCCAGGCTACTCTTGAACTTGATCTATAGACAATGGTGACCATGAGACTTTCCAGGCTCTACGGCCCCAGTGCTGGGGTCACAGGCATGCATTGCCATGTCATATCATTTCTGTGCATGTTTCCTGCATGAGCCCTACCCTCTAACCTCCTTTTGGAGTAATTCTTCACTGAGATTTCTTCTTTGTGTTAATCAGCCCAGTTTGCTTATCCCTTGTTGATCTGTCTCATTTGCAAGGCCTCAGGCAGGAACCCAGAAGAATAAAGAGGAAAAACAAAAACAAAAAACCAAACTACCCTGCCAGCTTCTTCCTCCCCAACCAAAGACTGCAATTCAACAAGTGGAGTCTAGCTCTTAGTGCTGTCTGGGCCTCTGTATTCTTAAGGCTGGTGGAAGGAAAATAGACCCTGATATAAGAGTTTATGCTCTGCTGGGTAGTGGTGGTGCATTCCCTTAATCCCAGCACTCAGGAAGCAGTAGCAGGTGGACCTCTGACTACAAGGCCAACCTGGTCTACAGAGTAAGTTCCAGGACAGTCAGGGCTATGCAGAGAACCCTGTCTCTAAAACCAAAACATGAAAGAAAAAAAAAAGTTGATGCTTCTAGGCATTCCCCCACTGCCCACTCTCAAGGCCCCATCAGTGATACCAGCAGGAACCCTCCCACCTGGAGAATCAGGGGCCCCTCACTCACTAGGGTTGGCCTTCCGGATCTCACTGTACACCGTCTCTGTAGCTTTCGTTCCCAGAGCTGGAAAAGGGAGCAGGCACAGGTCAGTAGCTGCCTCTGAGCCCCAGGCTGGCCCACTGCTGCGCTCCCTGCCCCCCAACAGAGCCCCTCTCCAGAAGCTTGTCACAGAACACGCCATTTCCCAACTTCACAAGACCCTGACCTAACTAGGTGCTTCGTGAGAGTAGGAGGTTAACAGGCCACTGTGTGAGGAGGCCGGCTGCCGGGAGAAATCTGGGACCTGAGGAACCAAAGACCCCAAGTCCCTAGCCTAGGGATCCCCCAATTCTTTCCCTGCCACAGAGACCCTGCGCCAGCTGCTATGTATAGTGTACCCATATTCTGTGTGAGTGTTACATACAGCCTCAACCACCCTGGACCCCAGGAACCAGAATTGGATCCTGAGGTCTGGGTTGGAGCCTGGCATCAGCAGCAGTCATACAGATCAGTTTGGGACAGTGGCCAATTGCAGACTTTGTTGCTAACATGTAGGCTTACCATAGAGTCTAAGTGAAACACTCTGAGGCCTGTCCTGCCATTAGTTTTTGTTGTTGTTTTGCGTTCTTTTATTGCTTTGTTTGTTTGAGACAGTTTTGTGTGTAGCCCAGGCTGCCCTTGAAGTTGTGTGATCCGGGATGGCCCTGAATTCCTGACTTCGCCTCCCAAGAACTGGGATCACAGACCTGTACAGTTACACCTAGGTGCACTTGGTGTTTTTAATGCTCTGCAAGGTCTTGAGCCTGTAGCCAGGGTCATAGTTCCCTGGGTCAGAGCCTTTCAGAACAGAAAAGATGGCTACCTGTTTATTTCATATACTGATATACATTCAAGGACGTGTACCCACAGGTATTGTGTACACTCACACAGAGTCTGCACACACTGTACATACAGACATGTCCCGTGTACACACTAGTGCTCAGCATCCAGACCCACTCACACAGGCCTGCATAGGTATACCAAGAGAGTCTGAAGAAACAGGATGACACCTGAACACACCCTAGGTTTCTGTCACCTTCAGGAGAGGCCAGGAAGTCTCCTTGCTCAGCTGGATGGGTATGGGCTAGCCGCCGCCCTGCCCATCCCCACCCCAGGCTGAGATGCCCTGCCACCACAGCGTCATGTGGGCATGCTGTCCTCATGGCAGATGCCTGAGGCAGCGCATGGATTCTGACTACACCACAGATACCGTCTTCTCCCCTTGCTTGAGGCCACTCCTCCAGTAACCTCTTCCTTCCTCTGGACCTTGAGCACCTCCACTGCTAAGCCTGTCCTTTCTCTTGCTCCGTTGCTCCAAGACTCTGAACAAACATCACCTCCACAGCCATATGCATATATCCACCCTTTCACACACTTGCATTCTCACTTCCCTCTGTGCCCTGAGCAGTTACACGGGCTCCTGTGGCCCCACGGCAGTTTGGTGACATTTAGTCAAAGCATGTTGACTTCTTGATTTTCTTGGTTCCCACAGCTGTCTGCCCTGGTGGAGCCCAAGCTCTGCTAGAATGAAGCCGGAGCTTAGCACTCCGCCCTCACTCCCAGGCTTTGCAGAGTTTGAGGGGTACCTCGCACTGTTGGCAGAGGTGGAGAAAGCACCAGTCCATGCCCTGAGGCATCTCTGACTCAGACCCTTGAACGTCAGAAGGTCTGGGCACACTCAGCTCCTTCTGAGATCTCCTGTCTATAAAATAAAGAGCATCCCCCAGGCAGTGGTGGCGCATGCCTTTGATCCCAGCACGCGCAGGGGCAGGTGGATCTCTGTGAGTCCAAGGCCCAGCCTGGTCTACAGAGCAAGGTCTAGGACAGCCAGGGAAAACCGGCGTTGAAAAACAAAGCAAGCAAACAAACGAAACAAACAGAAAAAAGAGAAATGAACAAAACAAAACAAAGAGCAGGCTGCTGGAGGAATGAGCGCAAGGGCTGCGGGACTGAAAAGTCTAGGATGGCGGCTGCCCAAGTCCTGTGCGTCAGAGAAAACCCAGGAGTGATCCACATCCCACAGGAGAACTCAGGGCACTCAGAATGATGAAGGCATTGCAGAAGGACTTAGAGTGACTCCCCAAGGCAGGAAATGAGCTTCAGTAGAGTGGCTGAGATCCCAGATGTGCAAGGACACCTGCCTTAGAGAACTGAAAGGGGCCAGCAGGGGAAGCCAGAGCAACTCTCGACATTTTCATTCTGGATAAAAGCCCTGAGCTGAAGATGTGGCTCCGCAGCACAGCACTCGCTCAGCATGTACAAGGCCCTGGGTTCAAGCCGCAGGGCAACCAACCAACAAACGAAGGGCTGGGGAGGTGGCTCAGTGGAGAAAAACACTTGCTGTACAAATGTTAAGAACCTGAGCTGGAATCCCCAGCTCTCCCAAAAGTCTGGGGCGTAGCCTCAGACACCCGTAACCTCAGCAACGTTGGTGGGATGCTGAGGCTTCCTGGCTGCCAGCCTAGATCCAGGACCACTGGGAGACTGTCTCAAAAGAACAAGGTGGTGAGTGATAGGGCATGACATCTGACATCCTCTTTGGCCTCTGCATGTGCTCAGGGACACGGGTACCCCACCACATGCACGAGTGCATGCACACGCAAACACACACTGACAAAGCTAAAAATAATACTGTGATAACTGCTGCATTTCCCATGAGAAGCATGGCCAACTCTTCCTCTGCCCTATCCCAACATGGAGCTAGGAAGGGGGTGAACTGGGGGTGGGGGTTGGGGGTGGGGTTGGGCTGGGCAGCTGAACTTGGGTTGGGGGAAGTCTGGACGTCTTGTGAACTCCACTGTCTCAAGCATTTTGGGGTATCCAGAAGACCTTTCTGGTTTCCTTGGCAACATTCCCATACCCTCAGGACCTCAGTGGCTTCAGTCTGTGGCTACCTCAGGTCAGTCAGGGCACGGCAAGTGTGGCTACCTGTGAGCTATGGTTGCCCCGGGTTTTGCCAACTCAGCAGGTGGGGGCAGGGTGCAACTGCTCATTTTCTTCTTCCTGCTGTGTCGCCGAGGCAGCAGCTGCCTGCTAATGACTAACCCAGGCCAGCAGGCTGTTTGTCTCTGCTGTCAGAGGCGTTTCCTGATGGGTCTCTATTTTGGTTTCTGTTTTTCTCTGTGCTAACACAGAGGTGGCTTCCAACGTCATGGGGTTTTCCCAGCAATTAGCCTTGCAGCAAACAGACAAGCAAACTCGGGTTTAACGAGTTCCTTCCCGCCCTCCTCCATCTCCAGTGGCCACTTGGCTAGCCGCCAGCCAAGGTTAGAGCTGGATACGGTCCCCACAGCCTCTTCCAAATGTAAGGGATGAGAGCCCCTGGGAACAGGGGACCAGGCTGGCAGACACCAGTTCACGTTTAGTCATCATTGGCCTCAAACCCACAATGCCCTTCTTTCTTCACCTAGTAACGCCCTAGTCCCTGCCTGGGAGAGGACTAGGGGCCAGCACAAGGGTCCAGGCCTGAGTTCCTCACTGCCCCTCTGCAATAAGGAGGAGTCTGAAACAAGTCAACACAACTTGTATCCTCTGAAGTTCCCCCTTGCCACCCAAATGACCTTTATTCTAGAATCTTCCCCAGAGCCCTGGCTGGGCACACAGAAAACTTGTGCAAGCTGGGAAATGTGACTGAGAGCTTGGCTACAAGGGGCAGCTGCAGAGCCTGGCGAGGGAAGCCGGAGGCAATTGCCACGGTCCCACCCTATTCTAGGAACTGCCACACTTCCTCCATTTAATCCCTCCACACCCTCAAGAAAGCAACAGAACACTAGATACAAGGACACACTCCCTAGGATGGGAAATGGAGCCTTCTTTCCCAGGGGCATTGATGCTTCCTCCTTTCCTCTTCAGCTTGCTTAAACCCCCAGCCCCCCACCCCCACCCCAGGTACTGAGCACAACACTCAGAATTCTGCCTGCCCAGACTCAGGGCCTGGACTACTGTGGGAGGACGGCAGCAGCCTGGTGCTGGAGCCCAGGGTGACTGGGAACTCCAGGATGCAGAGGAGGGATTTGGTCCCGTGTGGTCTCCCCGCAGGTTCCCCTCCCCCCAGCCCTCTGACAAGGCTCTTCACTGTCCACTGCAGTGCTCTGTAGACTGTGGAGGTCTAGAACAGAAAGGAAGGTGGGATTTCCCATCCAAGCTCTGTGGGCCACTCTGCTTCTGGTCACCCCGCCCTCGTGCTAACCTTCCCCTTACCTCCAAACTTGACTTCCCCTTGGGAAGCCCAAGCCCAGAATGCAGGGTGACTGCGGGATAGTCTAAGCCCGGGCTGGACCAGCGACAGGTGGTCCTGAGCACTCTAGAGTTTCATCTATCTCAGCCTCCACAGGCTTGCCTCTGAGCCTCCCCGCTGCGCTCCTTGGGTATCTCACTCAGACCTAACCTAGTCAGACCTCATCTCAAATACATTTAGGCTCCACCCATATCGCACTTCACCTTGCCCCCCCACCCCCGCCCCCATCTCATTTCTTCCGTGGTGACAGCACATCTGTCTACACTGCCTTTCTTTTCTTTCTTCACGCCATTTTCCTTGCTGGTCCTGAACTTGTCTTGTTTTGTTTTTGAAGTATGCATATCTGTGTATGGTGTGTGTGCGCGGGTGGGTACTTGTGTTGAGGGGATTGTGTGTGCGTGTGTATGGAGGTCTGAGGCTGACACCTGGCAGTCGCCCCCAATAGTTCTCCACTTTCGTGTCTCTGTGGGACTTCTCTGTGTGTCTCTGTGGGTTTCCTGTGGCTTTCTTTTGCTCTTGTTTATTTTGCCCTATTCCGGTTTGTTCACCTTTGTATTGTATTGTATTTCACCTTATGTTTTTAGATGCCTTTTGTTTTCTAATGACAGAGAGAAAGAGAGGGAGTGAATCTGGGTGGGTAGGGAGTTTGGGGAGCATCTGGGAGAAGCTGGGGGGAGAGGAAAGCCCTTGATCAGAATATAGTATATGAAAAAAAATCTGTTATTAAAAAATTAGTTCTTCAGCCAGGTGTGGTGGTGCACACCTTTGATCCCAGCACTTAGGGATGCAGGGGCAGGTACATCTCTGTGAGTTCAAGGCCAGCCTCAAATTGAGTGCAGGACTGCAAGGCTATACAGAGAAACCCTGTCTTGAAAAAAACAAAAAGTTCTTCACCATATTTACTGAGAGCAGATGCTGACACAGCTAGTCAGGCTAGCCAGTATGCTCTGAGGTCTACTTTCTGAGGAATACTGGAATTGCAAGAGGGCCATCCTGTCCACTCAGTATTTACACAGGTTCTTAAGACCTAAGCTCCAGTCCTTTCACTGTTGAGATAAGAGTTCTACCCACTGGGCTACCTCCCCAGCCCTTAAGGTTTTATTTTCGTTTTAAAGAGCCAGCCATTTCCCAACCTGAGGCCTCCCCCAGAGTTCCCTCGTTCATTTAGAATAGGACTCTGAAATCCATGGGGCTCCAGCCAACACCCAGGCCTCTGAGCTTCACCCACACCCTTTCTGTCTCTGCAGACACCTGAGCCTCCTTTCAGATACTCTTGAGACAGGGTCTCCTGTAGCCTGGCTGGCCTCGAACTCTTGATTCTCTTGGGCCACACACCAAAGCTTTGGGACTAAGTGTGGGTGTGTACCACCAAGCCCAGTTCTGCTTTCAGACCTAAATAAATGAGCAAGCCCTGACTTTACAAAACCACCTTGCCCGGAGCTGGAGCTGGGGAGGCAGCTCAGTGGTTAGGAGCACTGGCTGCTCTTCCAGAAGTCCTGAGTTCAATTCCCAGCACCCACAGGGTGGCTCCAACCATCTATAGTGTGATCTGATGCCCTCTGCTGGCGTGCAGGCGTACATGCAGATAGAGCACTCATATACATAAAATAAATAAGTAAATCTTTAAAAAACAAAAAACCACCCCTGCCCTTATCCAGCTGCCTTCCTTCCAACCTTTAGCCCCTGCTTAATCTATGGCTCTCAAAGAGGCCGTCTTTCTAGTACCCAGTCTACCCCATTCACAGCACTTACAGTCACCTCAGGCTATCTATTCTTCAGTTTTCCCAGGTCCCACTGAGGCTATACTTCCACCTGGACCAACCCATGCCTTAGGGTCTTGCACAGTGGCTGGTACCTTTTATGCCTTCATCCACTATCGCTTACCAAAAACGAGTGAAACACTTTACAACAAAATAAAAAAGACAAGACCTTCCATGTTCTCCACCCCTCAGGTCCAGTCAGGACATGGATGCCACAGGTACCATTTAGCTAAGCACATTAAGATCTCTAGTACCCACCTTTGGGGACAGTGCTGACCAGAGACCATGGGAAAGGGGCCAGTGGCACAGCACAGAACAGTACAGGGCATGTCCCCTGCTAGGAAAGTTTCACACACATGCAACTGCTGACGTGGTACTTGGAACCTCCTCAGTAAGAGGAGGAGGAAATACACCAGAACTCCTCCTAAATTGTTGAGCAAGAGGTGGTTTCAGGACGCCATCTCCATGTGGCTCTAGCTAATGATTGGCAGGACCAGCTTGGAAAGCTGCCCGGGTCTGTTTGGCTGAGAACACAGCCTTAGCCTCAATGCAAAAGGAGACAGATGGCAACGGTCCCAAGGAGCCTCCTCCAAGGGCCGGAAGGTTTGGGATGGTTAATTCCTTTGAAGCTGGAAGGATCCCAAGGGTGGGCTAAGGTGGAAGCTGTACTGTGTTCTGGTGCTGCTGAGATCCATGTTCGGATATCTGCCTACTGCATAGTCTCCCAGAACTGCATCAGATGGGGACTTACAAGGCAGCTTGCCCTTGAGCGAACCACATACCAACGAAAAAGCCAAGGCACAGACCCAATGCCACACTGAGAGAAGGGCTCTATACTGTCCCCAATAGCTCCCCTAAAGAGGAAAGTCCTCAGGGATGGGTGATCTTCACGTCAATTTGAATGGGACCGGAATCACCACAGAGGCTTTACTAGGCAATTAGGTTAACTGAAGGAAAAAGAGCCGCCGTAAATGTGGGTGGTACATGGTCATGGGCTGAGGCCCCAGGCTGCACAAAAAGGACAAACCTAGCTGAGACCCGGCATTCATTACTCTGCACACAGGGTAAAAACCTGTCTTAGTTCCTTCCATCATACTTTGCCATGAAGAATGGCATGCCCTCCAACGGTAAAGCAAAATAAGCCCTTCTTTTCTTAAATTGGTCTCGTCAGGCATTTGGTCACAACAACAAAGTAAGTAACATGTACACTGTCCATCATCACCACCATCATCATCACCATCATCATCACTATTATTATGTGTGGAGGTAGTAGGAACTCTGTGTAAATGTGAGTGCAGTGCCTGCAGAGGCCAGAAGAGGGCCCTGGATTTCCCCGGAGCGGCAGTTACAGGTGGTTGTGAGCTATGTGATGTGGGTGCTGGGAACCAAACTCAGGCTCTCTGGGAGAACAGTGTGTGCTCTTGACCACTGAGCCATCTCTCCAGCCCCATGTTCCCTATTTGAAACATGCATGTGACTAACACATACTTGGTCCACACAGTGCATGGGGAAGGGGCTGGCCTGAACACCTGGCAGCAGGGGGTTCGGGGATGAGGAGAGGTTGCTTCTAAAGATTCCTCCCGAGAAGAGTGCTCAGCTCTTAGTCCCTGCCCGGGCTCCCACCCCAACTTTATAGCTGCAGACTTAGGTGTGCCTGGGAGGTCTGCAGACACCTAGTAGGTCTGTGGGCCTGGCTCCCTTGATGAGGCCTGCTTACCTTGGTGAGGCTCAGGGGAGGTCACTTCCACTTCTGTGTATTCGACGTCCATGTTCTGAGGGTCTGTTCAAAGGAATTACAGCACCCTGAGTTTAGACGACACCTCCTCCAGAGGCTTCTAACTACACCCAGGACCTTCATTCCAGTCAGCCCTATGCTGGTCTGAGCAGCAGAAACCATAGCCTCTACGACTCCTGTTACTGAGTGTGACAACCCTTTGCCAATCTCTCTAGCCCTTATTGTTGTTCTTCCTTCCTTCCTTCTTTCCTTCCTTCCTTCCTTCCTTTCTTTCCCTTTTTGTTTTTGTTTGTTTGTTTTTGAGACAGGATTTTTTTTTTCTCTGTGTGGTCTTGGCTGTCCTGGACTCACTTTGTAGATCAGGCTGGCCTCGAACTCAGAGAGATCCTCCTGCCTCCTCTGTTTGTTGTTTCTTGAGACAGGGTTACATGTATCCCAAGGCAGCTTGGAACTTGCTATGTAGCCAAGGCTAGCCTTGAGTACCGGGTCTTCCTGCCTCAGCCTCCTGAGTGCTGGGATTACAGGTGTAACTCATACCTGGCATTACTTTGCTTTTAAGGCCCCATAGAATTAGGGGTTCTTGCTGGCAGATTAAACAGACTGTGCAGCCAAAGACACTTCACAGAAGCAGGTTAGGAGTTTTGGTTCTCATGAGAGCAGCATGGTTCAGAAAATGCCTTTAAGAAGCGATTTTAGAAGCCAGGCACAGCACTTGGGAGGCAGAGGCAGGTGGATCTTTGTGAGCCTGAGGCCAGCCTGGTCTACAAAGTGAGTCTAGGACAGCCAAGGCTACACAGAGAAACCCTGTCTCGGAAAAACAACAACAACAACATAACAATTTAAGGGAGGTCAAGAGCCATGATAGCTGCCATCCAGATGGTGGCTTCATTTTAGTGAGGTCAACAAACAAGCCGTAAGCCAACTAGTTACTGAAAATTTTTGAACCGTGACTCATACCTTCCCACACAGAAGAGGAAGAGGGGAGAGAGAGAAAGACACACACACAGAGATCCCCCTGTTACCAAGAGAGATTTTGAAAATTAAATTAAACATTCAATAAAGAATAAATATAAAATAATGAATATAAAAACAGATGAAGACATGAAAAAACTAAAAACAAACAAAAATGATTTAAGCCAATTCCTCTAAGCTTGAGGCAGAAGTAAATTGCCTACTGTTAGCTGTCTCAAAAAAAAAAAAAAATCTTAAAAATTGCCACCTCAGGGCTGGAGAGATGGCTCAGAGGTTAAGAGAACTGACTGCTCTTCTAAAGGTCCTGAGTTCAATTCCCAGCAACCACATGGTAGCTCATAACCACCTATCATGAGATCTGGTGCCCTCTTCTGGTACTCAGGCACACATGCAGGCAGAATAATGTAAAAATAATAAAGAAATAAATCTTTAAAAAAAAAATCTTCACCTCAGCCACTGGAGAGAAACATCCTCCTATACCACTCTGAGTGCCAGGAAATTGAAAACATTTGCTTGTTTGGTAAAACAGCTCCTTTCTACTTGGATTAGGAGGCATTACTATTCAGAACACTGGCTAGCATCTTTGGAGAAAACACTCAGCCATCTACACTTTACCGTCAGGCAGCTATAGACTGGGCCTCTAAGAGGGTTAGGAAATTACTCCGCCACTGTCTTTTTCTTTTTCAGGGGACAGCGGGATCCGCAAAGCCATGGGTTTTTTATTTGTTTGTTTGTTTTTGTTTTTTTTTAATGTAAAAGTTTCCAATACAACATTTAAATAATTACCTTTATTTTGATTTATGGGCTTCATTGCATCGTTTCCAACATCATTGTAACCTGGTTGAAAGTAACAATCGGGATGTGATAGTAGAACTTAGTTTTCTGTAACCTTGTGTGTGTGTGTGTATCTGTGTGTGTGCACCTTTGTGCTCTCACCCACCCTCTGGAGGGCAGAGGCTGACGGCCTTATCTTAGGAGACAGTCTGTTGCTGAACAGAGCCTGCTGTTTCGGCTGGACTGGCTCATGAGTGAGCCCACAGGGTATGTCCATCTGCATCCACCTTAGTACTGGGGTTGTGGGTGCTTGCTCCCACATGCGGTTTTTTATGTAGGTTCGGGGAGTTGAACCCAAGTCCTCATGCTCACCCAGCAAACACCTTACCATCTCCCCAGCCCTCCTGTGACTTCTGAAAACTCTAGCACTGCGAAGAAAGAAGCAAAAGTGTGGTTTCTTCACTACGGGCAGCAAATACCTTTGCCTCTGGGTCCTGGGTCGCCTGGCTCTCTCTGCTGTGATATCATTTCCTAAGTGTAGTGGACCCCTTCTCTGCGCGGGGAGAATGTGTGGCTGACATGGGGGCACTTTCCTTTGAGAGTTATTTGGAATTCAGAACAGTTGGATGTAAGTCAATTAAAAATTAAGCCTCTTTCTAGAAGGGACCGGTCACCAAAACCAAATATGAAAGCTGATCGTTAGCTAATCCTTTCCAGTTAAGGAATTGGGTTGATGAGAATATGGTTTAAAGAAATAAACAGTGTCTCCAGATTATCACGTCAGTGGGCATACACAAACAGGTTCGGGGAAAGCCCCCTGGTAACGCCCTTGCCCCGGAACTCCTGAGGCTTTGGCTCAATCCCAGCACTACATAAACAAACAAACATTTTAGCATGTTCTTTGCTTTAAAAAAATTCTTATAGATATTATAAATACAATTCTTCAAGAAGACATGATTCTTCAATGTGTGTTATTACATAAATAGCTGGTTTGGGTGGGTTTTTGTTTTGTTTTGTTTTTTGTTTTTTATTGCTTGTTCTGTGAGACAAGCTCTTGCGATGCAGCCCTGACTGAGCCTGGAATCACTTTGTGACCAAGGTAGCCTCCAGCTTGTGGTGACCCTCCTTCATCTGCCTCCTGAGTGCAGACATGTTAGGCACGAGCCTCCACACTCAGCTCCATGTGACATTCTCACAGACCCCAAGGCACTGGGGTTCACTGGGACAGGCCTCGCTCTACTGAGGTCTGCAATAGAATGCTGTCTCAAGCTGGGTGGTGGTGGTGCACACCTTTTACCCCACCACTCAGAAGGCAGGGGCAGGCGGATCTCCGAGCTCAAGCCCAGCCTGGTCTACAGAGTGAGTTCCCGGACAGCCAGGACTACACAGGGAAACCCTGTGGGACAGGAGGAAAACAGATCTCAGTGTTTCTAAAAATTGCTTCTGCAGAATTCTTCCCTTTGTGGCAAAGTTGAGCAGAGTGGTGAAAATTCTTCCTGAGCTGTGTTGCCAAAGATTTAATTTGACCTCTGGTTTCTGCTTCCCAAATGCCATCTGATGACTGTGGGGCAATTTCAGTCTTGGGAGGCAACAGGCATGAGGGTTAGTCTCCATTTTTCATTCCAAAGAAATGAAGCATAGAAGGGTAAAAACAGAAAAGGTCCCGCTTTCCTCTCTTTTTGGTTTTTTCATTGGCTCATCTTCCAGTGGTTGACTAGCCATGTACCACTGCTTGAATCCAGGATTTCCCTTCTACCACAACCCCCACCTACGCTGTGTTGGTAGAAGTTAAAGGAAGGCTTGGCTTTACCGTAATGGCTGTTGGCTTCCACATTGGGCTCAGAGACCTTCTCACTGTTGGAGTTCAGAAGTGGAGCAGCTGGTCTTCACATGTAAATTAAAAAGAAAAAAAATATGTATTAACAGCATTTTCCCCTGTACCCCCAAACCAACAAAACCTGTCATCACAGCACTGAGACGAACGGCAAGATGCACAAAGCTAGTCATGGTAGCACATGCCTGTAATCCTAGCCCTTGGGAGGTGGAGGCAAGTGGATCAGGAATTTAAGGCCAGCCTGGGCTATGTGAGAGCATGTTTCAAAACAAAAACAAAAGGTGTGTGTGTATGTGAATGTGTGTGTGTAGTATGTGCACGTATGTATTGTGTATGCAAAGGCTGAGCCATCTCCTCAGCCTGACAAAAATGTTTCTTTTAAAAATTCCAAATCCATTATTCTAAGTATACAATATAGTCAAGACAGACATACGAAGACAGAAACACACACACATATATTATACCCAAGGCTCTTATTCTTTATGAGTTTGCCAAGAACCTTCGACAACTTCCTAATGATCAGTCTGGGCTTGCAGACAAGTCCACCCTGCCCATGAAGTAACCGCCCCCTCTTACAAGGACACTGACCTGGACATCTCCACGGGTTTCTGTTTGGCTTTAAAAAAAAAAAAAAAAGAAAGAAAGAAAGAAAAATCCGGGTCAGTTTAAAAGTATGTGGGACAGTAACCGTCTCTCCCCGGACTCCCCTAGAGCCTGCACTGGGCTGCAGCTCAGTTGGCGGAGTACTTGCCAACCAGGAACAAAGCCCAGGCACCACATAACCCACATGCGTATCAGTGAGCCCAGCACTCCCAGGTGGAGGCAGAGGATCAGAAGTTCAAAGTCACCCTCAGCTCAGTTGAGGCCAATCTAGGGTGTGTGTGGAGAGAGAGAGGGAGAGAACAAGAGAGATGTGATGTAATGCCAGGTGTAACCATACATGTTCACAGTGAGAGGAAAGGAGGGAAAGCGGGGTCCCCTAGACAGGTTTGCTTGCTTGTTTTCGTGCTGCCTCGGACCTGTGCCAGGCCCTCAGACACGCTGAGCATATACTACTATCCCTGGGCTACACCCCCTGCCCTTTTCTTGGAGGTATAGCAAGAGACTTTATGAAATTTTCTCATATACATATACTTTTTAGCCAGAAGCAATTTTAATTCACAGCATGTAATTAAGGATTCAGACTCCCGGAGAGGCAGGCAGCTATCTCTTTGATTCAAGATGATTGCAAAAGGCAAAAACCTAAGCCAATTCCTGTACTTTCAGGTCCAAGCTGGCCTGAGACCCAAGATCAGGGTCAATCTTGGGAACAGGTTTCCTCCAAAATCTATCTGTCTCTTCCCATGGAGCCGCAATTTTCCTACCTCGGAAAAGAAATGAAAGCCCTTCCCCCCAATCTCATCTGCTTCTCCCAGCCAGCCAGCAGCACCATTTTCATTGAGCCTGGGCTAGAGCATGCGAGTGCATATGTGCATGTGTGTGTGTGTGTGTGTGTGTGTGTGTGTGTGTGTGAGAGAGAGAGAGAGAGAGAGAGAGAGCCACACACATGATACACACCAATAAAGAGCAAGCCATCTAGACAAGTACCCATGTTCATGAGCAGGAAAGGCCTCACACCCACCAAAGCCAGAACCCTGAGTTATCAAGGCGACATCCCAAGAAGGAGAACCCGCGGTTCCCCCTAAGCCTCCTCAGGGATGTTTCACAGTCCCAGCCGGTTTCCGGGAAGGACGACTTGGGACTAGGTGCTCACCTTTGGCTTTCCTCAGGAAGTAGCACTTGGCTGCAACTATCAGGGCAGTAATGACCACTCCAATGACAATCACCGCGATAAGCCCTTTCTTCCAGGGAGCGAGAAACACTGGAGGTGGGGGAGGGGGAGAGAAAGGAAGCACTTGGTTTTCTCCCGCCAGCAAGAGATAACAGGAGGTTTGAGGAGCAGCTCAGACCTATTTTTACAATCCTCATAAATGGTGTCTGGCCTTGGCATGTGCCTGTGAGGGCTTCTGCACTCCTCAGCGGTGGGGGGCCGTGGGGGGGGGGGGGGAAGGTCAAGGTCAGCCAGTTTTGCTGAGGTGTTGCTCCATTTGGGGCACCCTTTCCATCCTCCTCTATCTCTCCAGAACTCTCCCACTCAAGCACACAGCTAGGCTGTGTTTGGACACGGGTGGCTCATGGATGGACATTTAACCCACAGTATGAGTCAACTGGCTGGCGTCTCCCCATCAGATACTTGGAATTGGGACCAAATAGAATATTTCCAGTTCTTTGTATATAAACTCATCTCCTTTCCCACTCAAGTTAGTGTGAGTGGAGTTCTGCCAAGTGTAACTAATCAGACACTGGTCCCTTACCTCACTCAAACGGGCCGGTCTCGACACGTGTGTGTGTGTGTGTGTGTGTGTGTGTGTGTGTGGTGTGTGTGTGTGTTCCACTTTGCACCTCGCCGGGAGGCCTGGACTCACCTCTGACCGTTAGCATGCTGCTTCGGGGACTGCTCCTCACCCCGATGGCTCTGTTGGAGGCAGTGCAGTAATACTGTCCCTCCTGCTCCTTGCTGGCTTGTTTCTTGTACCAAAACGCTTGCGTGTTGTTCAGGATGTCTTCATGGAAGGGTCTGTCCTCCCCTTCTTTGTAAAACTTAAACATGATCGGGCCGGTCCCCTCTTTCACAGAGCACCGAAGCACCATCTCGTTCCCGGACTGCACCTCGTTACTCGACAGGATGGAAATCGTAACTTCATCCACAGGGGCTGGAAGGCAGGCAGAGGATTAGCCCCAGAGAATGGCAGAGGCAAGTATAGGGCGCACACCTGTAATCCCAGCACTCGGGAGAGGCATGAAGGAGGATCTCACGCTGCAGACCAGCATGCAGCAGAGAGACACAGAGAGACCCTGTCGCAAAGAACCCAAGAGGGAGAGGGAGTTAACAGAGAAGGACAGTGGAATGGCCGCTTCTTCTTATCAGCTTTTCTCCCAGCCTCCCATCTGAATCCTCGTCTACCCACATCCGTGTAGTCCCTTCCCTGATTATACCAGAAGGACAGTAACAGATGCCTCCTGTCCTCATTCATTGATAAGACACAAGACGCTGGGAGCCTGCCCTGTCCTCCTACTATGAGCATGGCTGGCCACTCCTTGGAGTTGTGTGGAGTTGTGGGTGCATGTGCATAGGTGTGTGTGTGCTTGAATGATTTCTCGCTGCCTTTCTGCTAACGAAGTGTGGCACAAGGGTTGGAGAGATAGCTCAGCAGTTAAGAGCGCTGGCTGCTCTTCCAGGGAACCTGACCCGTGTTTAACTCTCAGCATCCACGTGGCAGCTCAGGACTGTCTATAACTCCAGTTCCAGGGGATCTGGCACCTTCACAGAGATATACATGCACGCCAAAGAGCAATGCACATAAAAATAAGTAAAAAAATTTTAAAAAGATGTTCGGTGCTTAGCCTGGATTCTTCCCCCTTTCCGCTGCGCCTCATTTCCGGTTCCCTTGCTCTGTTCCTCAAGTTTGCCCTCCACCCGCCTGGCTTTGTTATTGTTGTCTATTAGTGACGTTGTTTCTGCATTACTTTGCTCTCACTATGCAGCTCCAGCCGGCCTGGAGCTCACAGAGATCTGCCTGCCTCTACCTCCTAAGTGCCGGGATTAAAGACGTGCATCACCACACTATGCCCTTGTTTTGCTTGTTTTGAGACAGGGTCTTATGTAGCTGGCTCTGAACTCCAGGTCTTCCTGTGTCCCGTTGGTCTCTGAAATGCTGGGATTACAGGTGTGTACCGCCCCCCCCAGACCCCCATCTGCTGTTCGAAGTGCACTGTTATCCTCTCAAAGAAACGGGGGGGGGGGCAGGGAGGGAGAGTCCCTGGCCCTCAGGCCATGGTCCTGAATAGTAAATTCAATGGAGGAGGTCATCCGTTCCTAATCCAGTTTTCCTAGCCTGTCACCCAGCCCCTCCTGCTGACATGGTGTCACCAGCTGTGCTGTCTCCGAATCGGATCTTCCTCCCTTAACGGCTGCCTTCTCCTTCACTACTTATTTTGACAGTGAAATATGGGCTTTCTGGAAAGTCGGTCCTCAGTCTTCCAACTTAACTCTTTTTAAAAAAAAAATAATAATAATATTTTGATTTTTTTATTCTGTGCACAGGTGTACACATGCCACAATGTGGAACTGACTAGCGAGAGGACAATTTGTGGGGCTCTGTCCTTCCACCAAGTGGTGTCCGGGGGATTGAACTCAGGTCATCAGGCTGGACAGGCATCTCTGCTTGCAGTCCCTCCGAGTACACGCTTAGGGGCTTTGCCTTCACATTCGGTTTTTTAACTTCTGAGCATTGAAACATAAGCAGAAGTTTCCTGTCCAGACAGCTTCCTGGAACTGCACAGCTCCCTTCCCACCTGGAAGGTCGGAGAGAGGAATTCGCTGTGCCCCTCCCCCCCACTGTGTGACCCCCACTGTGCGCCCCCCACTGCGCGCTCCTTCCTCAGCAGCAGCAGCGTTCTCCCATTTATGGCTGTGAGCCCGGCCTCCTCAGCAACCTTAACTGTTCGACTCCTGGTCCTGTGTCATCATCTCAGGCCACCTTGACAACTGGTGACATCGGGCAGCCCAGCAGACAGACATGAGTCACCTCTCTGAGCATGAGGCCTGGGATGGCCGTGGACCCACACCGGGGATGCTGGGAGGCACAAGGGGTTAGTGGTGAGCTGGTCTCAGGAGCCAGGCTGCCTGAGCTCAGATCCCAGCCCTACCACCATTTGCTCTAAGTCTTACTGAGTGCGTTGCAAAGTCGGTGACGAACTAGGATGAGTCTCCCTCGCCCTTTTAAATGTTGCTAGGGATAATTTACTACACTGCTTCATGCCTGGCTGGACACAGGGGGCAGAGCTCAATAAATGCTCAATTTAAACACAGGTTTTCCTCATGGGCATTTGTATTTACTTCTCTGTGAGTGTGTGTGTGTTTCCTTTTTTCTGTTTTTTGTTTGTTTGTTTTTTTTTTTTTTTTGAGACAAGGTTTCTCTGTAAAGTGGCTGCCTTGACCTCAAACTCAGAGATCTGCCTGCCTCTGCCTCCGGAGTGCCGGGTTCAAAGGTGTGCACCACCACCGCCACTGAGCTGCACTTACTTTTTAACGTCTGGAGCCCTGAACTCTCCACTCCTCAACAACAGCCTGAATGCACAGCAACCAGGTTCAATCTTCCAAACCTGTTCTTTTCACACCCCCAGCTCCCTCTCTTGTCCATGGAGACTTGGGTCTTATGTGACCCATGCTGGCCTTTATCTCACTTTGTAGCTAAGGATAACCTTGAACTCCTGGTCTGCCTGCCTCTGCCTACTAAGGGATTGCAGGCCTGTTCTACCTCTCCCACCCAATCCCCTACGCTGTGGTCAACTCTCCCCCACACCAGCACATGTACACCCCCAAGACCACGTGAGATGTCCAGGCTAATGCCATGAGCCCAGGGCCTACAGTCCTGCCTGCTGTATGTTTCATGCATGACCCAGATGTTCTACCAAGCTCAATGGCGGAAAAGAGTTCTGGCCTGCAGTTCTTGGGGATGGCTCTCTGTTCACCCAAAAAAGCCCCCAAACCAAAGAAGCCCAAATACACAATACCAGTACTTCCTTAGGTCCAGCCACCTTCCCTCTTTAGGGGAGTCAACTGTCACAGTGGCCACACCGAGAACCCCCACGTTTGCCAGACCCGTTTGCAGGGGCCTTGTTCATGCTCTGCTATACACCATTGTGGGTCACATCATCCCTGTCATCCCCGAGATCCCTGACTGACTCCAAACCTTCCAGCCCATTAAAGCCCGGGGTCCTGCTTCTCAAAGCACAGGTGCTTACCTATTACCCTGACCCTCAGGACCTCGCTGTGCAGCTCAGGGTGGGAATGGCAGTTATCAACGATGCACTGGTATTCCACATCTCTGGTGGGCTTATCTGTGAAGGTTGCCGGGTCGGTGGAGTTCATCATGACACTCCGAAAGACCCGTGTTGCTTTTATAAGGTGGTAGGTGATAGGCGTGGTTCCGTTTATTGAGTGGCAGCTGATGCCTACGGCATGTCCCTTTATGATCTCTGACTTGGCATCATGAAAAATCCTGGGCTTAGAGAGCATTTCTAGAACAACAGAGAAAAATGATCCAAATGAAACAGAAACGGTAACCCAGTCCAGGACTGTCCTTTACTGGAAACTCTGGCCTTCTCCGTTGAGATCAGGATTTCAAATGCTGACCTTCCTGACAGCCTTGTCCATCTTTAAGGGACTCCTATAAGGCTGCCAGGCAACACTTGTCTATATGTGTGTGAATTTGGTAACAAGAGAGAAAATGAATGGTGTGGATAGATGAGGATGTAGCCCAGTGGTAGTGCATTTGCCTAGTATACGTAAAGTCGTGGGTTCAATTCCCAGCACTAAGGAAGTGAAGGCAGAAAGAAGTTTGTGAATTTGAGGCCAGCCAGGGCTACATAGTGAGACCCTGTGTCAAAAGAGGGGGGGAAAAAAAGAGAAAAGTAAAAACAGGTTTCTCCCTGTAGCCCTGGCTGTCCTGGAACTCCCTCTGCAGACCAGAGTTGGCCTCGAACTCACAGAGATTCATTCACCTGTCTCTGCTCCCCAAGTGCTGGAATTAAAGGTGTACATCACCATCACCCAGCTTAAAAAAAAATCTAATCTCTATAAGCAAAATAATGGTATAATATCTGGGTGTCACAGAGCACACCTGAAGCTCTGGGAGGGCAGTCAGGAAGTTTGCAAGTTTGAGGCTAGCTTAAGCTACATAGTAACCCTGTCCTGTCTCAAAAGGATAAGGGAAAGAAGTGAGAGAGAGAGAGAGAGAGAGAGAGAGTGTGGAGGAAGGAAGAGGAAGGTAAGAAAAGGAGGACAGAGGGATAGGGCTTAGGTGTGGTGGCACATGCCTGCTTGCGCGTGAGCCCAGGTCCTCTGCAACGGCAGCAAGTCCCCGAGAACACTGAGCAATCTTTTTAGACCCCTTGCGTGTTTGTTTTGTGAGACAGGGCCCTTCCCTGTAACACAGGTTAGCCTGGAGCTTGCAGCAACCCTCCTGCCTCACTGGTGGGATTCATGGCACACACCACCAACACCCAACTGGAATAATAATTTTCCTCTCCTTCTTCTCCTTCTCTTTCTAATACAAGGTCTTTTATGTTGGGATTCAGGGAGGACTGAGACAGGACCTTGTTATGTAGCCCTGGCTGGTCTTGAACCCACAGCAATCCCTGTCTCAACTTCCTGGGTATCAGGATTATAGGTGTGTACCACTATGCCTCCTAAACAGATCTTAGGTGTACATAGAAGTCTGAGCAGTCTGGCTCTACGCTGTACTCTATGGATAGCCAGGATGTGGGTGTGTTTCCTCCCTGACCTGAGTGGGCACCCCCAAAGCCAGAATCTTCCCAGCTCCAAGACCACAGCAGCCCCCATCACAAAAAACCTTAACTTGGCCATGCTGCTTCTCCTCTGTTCTCCAAGCAGGGATGTGCACTTGTACTATCTGACTCTCTTTTCCCACTGCTCATTTTCCTTTAAAAAATATTTTAAGGCCGGGCAGTGTGGCCTACACCTTTAATCCCAGCACTTGGGAGGCAGAGGCAGGTGGATCTCTGTGAGGCCAGCCTGGTCTACAGAGTGAGTTCCAGGACAGCCAATGTTACACACAGAGAAACCTTGCCTTGAAAAAACAAACAACAAAAAAAATTACATTTATTTTAGTGTTCATGTGCATGTGTGTTTGTGTGTGTGTAAACACACATATATGGAGGTCAGAGGACAACTTGCAGGAGTTGTTTCTCTGCCTCTACCGTATAGGCCACAAGGATTGGACTCAGGTTGTCAGGCATGGTAGCGAGCACCTGTACTCCATCAGCCATTTTGCTGGCCCTCCCTGGAGTTCTCGACCTGCCTGGATCCGGTCAGCATGTGAGGCTGCACCGGGGACAGCTGGCCATCCACTCACCGCTGCGGAGCTGAGCAGCTGGGAGCATACTCACCGCACACCTTGATCTGCACCGAGTTGCTCCTCTTGACCACTTTGCCGACGGCTGCGGTGCAGACGTATGTCCCGCTGTCCCTCTCCTCAGCAAACTTGCTGAAATTCTGATGCCGAGTCAAGACCCTGTCTTCCTTCTGGATGGTGAAGTTGGCTGAAAGTTCGACAGGGACAGAGCAGGACAGGTCCAACATTTCCCCTTGGTCCAGACGACTGGAGGTGAATTCCAGCTTCGGCCTGGGAAACAGCTCTGAAATACATCAAATGGGAAGGGAGGGAGTGGTGTCTGGGTCCCACCTCACCCCGTGCCTGGAGATGCATGCGGTCCAGCTACTTTCAGCAGAATCAACCCCTCCTGGCCTGCAGGAAGTCTTCCTCTGCTTTTCACATACCCGATGGGCACAGTCTTAAAAAAGCCAGGTCTTCCCCTGAGCCAGAGCGCTCAGTGCAGGCTCCTTTCCCGCTCCATTCTGAGAATCCACTCATCCATCTGTTCATTCGTTTATTGAGACAGGGTCTCAGGTAGCCTAGGCTGGCCTTGAACTAGGTAGCCAGGGATGACCTTGATCTTACTATCACCTCCCAGGTGTTGGGAGTGCAAGTGTATACCACCATGCCTGGCTTCCACAAGTATTTACTGTAAGGAAGACCCTTTGCTGGGCCTCAGGGAGATAACAGAGCATCTGGGACGGTCTGACTTTAAAGAATGTAACATAATACTCAATTCAGGAATACTGTTTGCAGCAGAGCCCATAGAGAGGAACCTGAACTTCACCTTGGGAGAATTAAGGGAACAATTCTTGGAAGGAAGTTTACCTAGGCAGTTGCCTAGAGAAAGTGTATTAGCGTTTGGAAGTTCATTGTGGCCAGAAGGAACTGCCGTTGGCTTTGGCTGCCTGCTTGTATCTGGAGTCCTCAATTCATAGTAGCTAGCCTAACATATGGAATGTATCTGACACATATGTTGAAGTGATGGCTTTTCTTTCTAATAAGAGAATACTCTTATCAAGAGCACTCCAGATATTTGTCATTACCAATAATGATAAAGGGTAGGATGGGGCATGCCTTTGATCCTGGCACTCAGGAGGCAGATCTCTGTGTGCTCTATAAAGGGACCAGCCTGGGCTACATGGGGAGTTCTAGACTACATGAGGAGAATGTATCATAAATAGATAAATAAATAACTCACTAAAATGCTCACACATAACGTCACACTCTACAACAGGAGGCTCTAATACAGTGTGCTAACCCTTCCATTGGCTAGAGGGCAACCTACCTACCTATAAGACCCGGGGTAGTGGCTGCGATCACATGTTCAGAGCTTGACACTTAGGGGCTCAGGGGAAATTCTTGAATGAATGGTCGGACGTGTGTGTGAATGGAGACTTTCAGCGGAGAACCTAGACGAGTTGAGCCTGCCCTGGGAGACACTGTGTGTAACACGAGGCTCACCCCAGCCCTCTATCGAACCACAGTGTCAGTTAAGGGTATGGCACTGAGCAGTAGAGTTAGGTCTCTGACCTCAGCAGCTTACATTCTAGTGGCTGAATGGACACAGCAAACAAGAAAAAGTACAGTGTTGGTTTTAGTGGTATTTTAGGGGAATAAAGCCGTGCACAGGGGCTAGAAGTCTTAGTACGTGGGTGATGCCCGGCATGGTGACACATGCCTGCAGTTCTGGTGCTTGGGTGGTGGAGGAATCAGGACCAAGAGTTCAAGGCCAAATTCCATTACATAGTTAAGTGAAAGGTCAGCCTTGAAATCCCAAGATCTTGTCTTTAAAACAATAGGGGAAGGTGGTGAGATGGCTCAGTAGTTAAGAGCGCTTAGTGCTCTGGCAGCTCCTAACCACCTGTAACCCCATGTCCAAGAGATCTGACATCCTCTGGTCTCAGCCTCACCGGCACACAGTTACACATAAACACACACACACAGACAACCTGCACACATGGTACACATAAACATACACACACATACATAAATGCTTTTTTTCAAAATCTTTTTGGTGTTTTGCTTTTGGTTTTTGAGACAGGGTCTCGCGCTGCCCTGGAACTCACTATGTAGACCAGGCTGGCCTCAAACTCACAGAGCTCTACCTGCCTGTGCCTCCCAAGTGCTGGGATTAAAGGCGAGAGCTGCCATGTCCGTTAAAAGTCTTTCAAAGGGCTCCCTCTCTGACTTTCTCTCCGGGGCACCTCACGCATCTCCCTTTTCCCCTTTCCCTGTGTTCTTCCACTGTCTCTCTCTATCTCTTTCCCACTCCGTCCTTAAAGAAATTTCTTTGTGTCAGGAAAAAAAAATCTTTTAGAGGTTGGGCATGGTGGTGCATGCCTTTAATTTCAGCACTCCGGGAGACAGAGGAAAGCAGATCTGGTCTTCAAAGGGAGTTCCAGGACAGTACAGAGAAACCCTTTCTTGAAACACACACACACACACACACACACACACACACACACACACACACACACACGGAAAGAAAGAAAGAAAACCTTTTAGAAAAAGGGTTTGAGCTCAGCCTTTAAGAGCACTGGCTACTCTTGCAGAGGACCCAGGCTCAATTCCCAGCACCCACATGGTGACCCACAACTGTAGTCCAGTTCTAGGATATCCTCTATCCTGGCCTTCATGAGTACCATGCATACAAGTGGTGTACAGACCCACACACAGGTAGACCATCCGCACACATAAAATAAAATAATCTGGCCCAGAGGAGAGAGGTGCACCTGTGGAGACATCAGCCAATATCACGGCTGTCTCTCTGTGGCCTCGTGACAGTCCTGTAGGTGAACACCGCTACATCCCCATCTCATCTTACATGGCTGGGGCAGGTTCCAGAGGTCAGCCAAGGGCACAGAAGTAGCGCGCTGCACTGTTGGGTCAGCGCCAGCACCCGGGGAAACTCAGCCACCACAGCCGACTGCTCTACACCGACTCTTTCCCCCCAGGACCCCAGGACCCAGCCTGAAGACACCCAAGACAACCTGGAACAGAAAGGGCATCACACCCCATTGGCCAACCTGGATTCAGTCCAGGGTCTCACCAGATAAGCCCAGGCTGGCCTTGAACTCATGATGCTCCTGCCTCAGCCCCGCAAACAAACGCTGCCTTTATGGACATGTGGAACCAGGCTCCGCCACAGTTGCCTCTTGAGCTGGCTACTCGCCGGCCTTCTCCGTCAGCCTCCCTACCTGTTATGTTGACCAGGATACTGCTGGCCTTGGAGATACGGGTCGATTCCACTTTGCAGGTGTAGTGGCCGCTGTGTTCCACCATGGCCATGACCGAGTAGACAGCCTCAGCCTCGCTGCCCTGCTTGGAGGTGGCCATGATTGCCTTGTCCTTCTGGATTATAATTTCTGGAAATTCCCGGACCAGGTGTGTCACTTGAACTGTGCACTTGATGTGGAGCTGGTCCCCTTCTATGATCACTCCAGAAGGCTCGATATGGAACTTGGGAGTAGAGAAGGACTCTACAAGAAAGACAGTGGACAAGCCAGTTGGACTCAAAGTTCAAACCTGGGCACTTCCTACTCTACTATTGGGTGGGAGGAATTCTGTGTGTGCATGGCCGGGGGAGGTGTTCCAGTGTGTGAGGGCCACACCTCACACCTCAGATATCACTTCTCAGACACCGATTTATCTTTTGTTTCATTTCTTCTTAAAAAGGAGCAGGGCGTGGTGTGGTACACCTTTAGTCCCAGCACTCCCAGAGGAAGAGGCAGGTGTATCTCTGTGAGTTCAAGGCCAGCCTTGTCTACAAAGCGAGTTCCACACAGAGAAACCCTGTCTCAGGAAAAAAACAACAGACAAACAAACTTCATGCATGCTTGCTGCCTATGCGGCTGAGGAGAAGACATTGCCATTACGGATGGTTGTGAGCCATCATGGGGGTGCTGGGAATCCAACCCAGGCCCTCTGGGAGAGGAGGCAGTGTGCTTAACCACTGAGCCATCTCCAGCTCCACATGCCTTGTTTGTTTTTGTTTGTTTGTGTTTGTTTTGTTTTGTTTTTGACATAGGGGTTCAATAACTAGGCTGAGGCTGACTAGCCAGTGAGTACCAGGAATCTGTCTGTCTCCAGCTCCCTAGGGCTGAGGTTACAAGCCTGCACAATCTCCAGCTTTACATGGGTTTTGGGCATCAAACACACTTTACTACCTCCCTACCCGTTTTTTTCCTCTCCTTTGTGGCTCCGCCCCCAATGGATCTAGGTTCTTTAAAACCCTACTCAAACATCCTACCACGTCACTGCGTCTCTAGGCCTCTCTTTCGTTTTTTTGTTTTGAGAGAAGGTCTCATTAAATCGCCCAGACTGGCCTTGAACTTGTATAGCGGAGGCCAGCCTAGGACTTTCAATCCTCCTGAGCAGGTGGGATCACAGACCTGCACCCAACTGGCGAACCTCTTTCTCCTGGCCGTTTCTTCTCGTTAATGTTATCTATTTATCTGAACTTTTGCAGTAAAGAGTCTCATGGCTGAGGGTTCATCTCCAACTCCTGATCCTCCCGGCTGACTGTACCTCACCAGGGCTGGGATTACAGTCTGTTCTACACAGCTTTTAATTCTGAAAGCAGCCACCCCACAGGGAGCTGCCGCTTCTCTGGTCCTGAGCTCCTTCTTGCTACCTGTCACCACAGAGGATGGTAAGGAGAGGCGGGTTCTGACCCTGCACGGTGACGTATTCGCTCCTGGTGGATTCCGAGGTCTGCAGCTGGATGCCGGAGAAGATCCTAGCCTGACAGCGGAACACTAACACGTGGTCTTGCTCCTCGATGGGAAACTCCATTAGCACAAAATTCTGATGTGAGTTCTTTTCTCTCTTCTGCTTGACAAGTTTTGTACCCAGTTCCACCTTTTCAATACTAAAAGAGATAGGTGGCTTCTCTTCTCGCACAGAACAATTGACTGTCACGGTTCCACCTTCTGTCACCTCCTTTTTGTCCAGGGTCACCACGGGGTTGGGTACGCCTATGGAGAGTAAGAAAGTGCAGTTAGGATGGATTCCCCATGAGCCGGGGGCGGGGCCCGGGGGCGGGGCTGGGCACATGCCTGTCATCCCAGCTCTCAGGAGGCAGAGGCAGGCAGATCTCTGTGAGTTCGAGGACCCTCTGGTCTACATAGTGACTTGCAGGACAGCCAGGGCCACACAGAGAAACTCTGTCTCAAAAAGGTCTTTAAAAGGTTGGTATTTAATAATACTACTGTTGGGATCCTGCGGCAGAGTTACTGGGGGAGGGGGGTCAGGTGGTCCTGTCCCCGCTGATTCTGGAGGTGGCCTCACAGATGCCTCATGTCCCACTTGTCAGGTCCCCCGGGGGCTGGCCGTAGAGATGCCTGTTTACCGATCCCAACAAGTACTGCAGGTATTTTGTCTGTCTGTGTGCATGTGTGTACACGTGTGCGTTCATGCGGAGGCCCCTGGCCGATGTTGGGCATGTTCTCAGTCGTTTTCCACCTTGGCTTTTGAGCTGGATCTCTCAGGGAGCCTCCCGTCTGCCCTCCCCCCCCAGCTCTGAGGTTACCGGCACATGCCAGGCCTTGCCTGGCCTTCCGAATGGGTGCTGGGTTCAGGTCTTGCTCCAGTGGAAATCATTTTACAGACTGAGCTAGCTCTATCTCCCTAGCCCCTGTAATTTATTGAATGCCCACTACAAGCATTGTTGTTGTTTTTTTTTTCAAAACAGGGTTTTTCTGTGTAGCCTTGGCTGTCCTGGACTCCCTTTGCAGACCAGGGTTGCCTCAGATTCACAGAGCTCCTTCTGCCTCTGCCCCCGGAGTGCCGGGACGAGAGGTGTGCGCCATCAATGATGACAGTGGTACAGCCTGCGGTCTGGGGGAGGGTGGCCTTGGAAGAAATCAACTCCGTTGATAGAGTGCTCGAAGACACTCAGAAGCTGGGTGTGGGGACACATGCCTGTCACCTCAGTGTGCAGGAGACCGAGGCGGGAGGATTGTTCTGAATTTGAAGCCAGCCCGGGCTGTGGGGAGATTCCGTTCCAGAGAGGGGGTGGGGAGAATGAGGACAGGAGAGAAAGGAGAAGTGTAGTCTGTGACGTAAGGAGGACGGCAAGGTGCCCCCCACCACCCAACAGCGTCTCCAGGGAAGGAGGTGAGAAACCCCGAACGTTCAGGGAGTGACGGAGAGTAGCCCAGTGTGGCCATTCCTGGGAAGTTACTCCGCGCTCTCGCCCACGCTCACACCCCAGGACTCACCTTTCACTACCACCGGGTACTCTGGAGTGGTTTTCTCCTTGTTGTTCAGGATCACGGTGCATTTGTACATGCCCGAGTGGAAGACCCGCGCCTGAGGGATGAAGAAGCTCTCTGTGTGCTCCCTGGAGGAGACGTTGTACACCAGAGCGTCGTCCTTGTAGAACAGCACCAGGTGCTGAGGCCTGACCGCTGAGGTGGTACTGATATCCACCAGGCACTGCAGGGTCAGGTTGTGCCCGTTCGGCACCTCGTTGTTGGGCAGGATCTCCATTTTGATGCTGTTGATGGTGAAAGCTGAAGGCAGAGTCGAAGGATGGCAGACACCGTTACCTCAGAAACAGCATCGTGCAGAGGTAGACACACGGACACGTACATAGCACACCATATACACACATGTGCATACACCACAGCACACACATATCACAGCACACATACACACCATCCCACACACATCACACAACACACATATACATACATACACACATACCGGCATACATACATACACATCACATACACCACATACATACATACATATACCGCACACATATACAAACACACGCCGTGCACACACATATACACGCACAAATTAAGGCTTAAAGAAAAAAGGAATTCTTCCTTAGATTGTTGTGCTAGACATATAGGAGAGTGGCTAGAGAGCATGACACACAGTGTGGTACACAGTAGGTGCTCAATAAACAGAGTTGTAAACAATAAATAAACAGTGACTCTCCATCCTAAAATCAGACAGCACCAGGGCTGCCCTGCCCACTCCCGGACCTAAAGAAACAGGCTTCTTCTTTCCCTCTCCTTTTTCTTTTTCTTTTCCAGTTTTTCAAGACAGGGTTTCTCCGTGTAGCCTTGGCCATCCTGGTCTGTAGACCAGGCTGGCCTCGAACTCACAGAGATCCACCTGCCTCTGCCTCCCGAGTGCTGGGATCACAGGCGTGCACCACCACACTGGAAAACTCTCTCTTCCTTTTGTCTCTCTCTTTTTTCCCACATTTAAAATGCTTTCTCTGGTAACTGTTGTTAAGATGCTGTAAGAAACACAGGCCACATTACACTGAATTGAGGTACAGTATTGGTCAGGCATGGGGGCTAACATCTGGAAATCCAGCATTTGGAAGGCTGAGGCAGGAGGATTGCCATGAGCTCAAGGCCAGCCCAGGTCTCAGAGTGAGACTGTGTCTCAAGTTAAAAAATAAATTGTCCCCCCCCCGAGGGAGGAGCAGCCTTAGTAGACCCCAGAAGAGGACATTGCAGCCAGCCCTGAAGAGACATGATACGCTAGGGTCAGATGGAAGGGGAGGAGGTCCTCCCCTATCAATGGACTTGGAAAGGGGCAGGGAGGAGATGAGGGAGGGATGGAGAGAGTGGGAGGGAATGAGGGAGGGGGCTAAGGCTGGGATACAAAGTACATAACCTGTGATTAATATAAAAATAAATAAATGTAATAAATAAATAAATAAATGAAAAAAAAATTGCCAGGCAGTGTGCACACTTATAATACCAGACAGAAGCAAGCAGATCACTGTGAGTTCGAGACCAGCCTAGTCTACAGAGTGAGTTCAGACAGCCAAGACTACACAGAAACCCTGTCTTGAAAAAAAAATCAAAATAAATAAATAAATGAGAGAGACAGGTACAGAGAGAGACAGCGAGAACACAGTAGGATTATAGCAAGTTCAATTCCAGCCTAGGTTACATAATGAATCTCAGGCAAGCCAGTGAAATTCTAAAATTTCAAATAAACAAATGAAAGAGAGAATGAACGAATGAATTGAGAGAGGGCTGGGGTGTTCTCCTAACATGCATAATGGCCTGGGTTCAACCCCCAGAACCACAAACAAAAACGTATACTGAGGCTGGGCGAAGAGCTGAGAGACAGTATCCTCGGGTTCAGAAAGCACAATAGGAGGAAAAGCCAAACCAAACCAAACAAAAAACAAAACAAGCTTTAAAAAAAATAGTCATTAACCGGGAAGTGTGGCCCACGCCTCTAATCCCAGCACTTGGGAGGCAGAGGCAGGCAGATCTCTGTGAGTTCGAGGCTAGCCCGGTCTACAAAGGACAGCCAAGGCTGCAGGGAAACCCTGTCTCGAAAACCAAAATGAAAAAAAAAAACAAAAAACAACAACAAAACATTACCTGGAATAGACACATGTGGGTAAAAACAGTAAAACCCCCTATGCAGTGGCCAGTGGGTGATTGCCATTAGTGGGCTCAGAGGTGTTACCACATGACAAAGACGTGAAGCCCCCCCCCTTTTTTTTGGCAGAGTTTCATGTCGCCTAGAATGTCCTCCAGCTCATTGCACAGCTGAGAATAATTGAACTTCTGGTCCTCCTGTCTCCTCCTAAGCCAGCGGTCCTCAACCTTCCTAACGCTGAGACCTTAGCACGGTTCCTGGCGTATCAATTAATACGGTTGTGGTGACCCCAACCATACAATTATTTTCGTTGCTACTTCACGACTGTAATTTTGCTACTGTTATGAATTATAATGTGAATATCTGATACGCAGTCTGATAGGTGAACCCCAAAGGGGTTCGTGGCCCACAGGTTGAGACCACTGCCCCACAGGATGGGATTAAGGTGTGTGTCACTAGGCCAGCTTTACAGAGACGAGATTAAGGCAAAACGCTTTTACACGTAAAATAAATAAGCCTTAAAAAAATTAGCGACTTTTTTTTTTTTTAAGATAACTTAAAGCTGAGCATTGTGGCTGGACGCCTGCCATCTTACACGAGGAAACAGAGGCGAGAGGATCCCTGTGAGTTCAAGGCATACATGCATATATAAGTATATTAAAACGTGAGCTTCTGGTTATGCCTCTAGGCTGTTTACATAGGAGATAGCATGTCACAGGCCACACATAAGGCGCTATCTTCAAGCCTGGCAGCTTGATGTATGTGGCTACGGGAAATTCAGAGACTAGAGATGGTGAATCGGTACTGTGGTAGCTTGAATGAAGGGGGGGGGAAGGCACAAGAGGTGTGGCCTTGCTGGAGTAGGTGTGGCTTTACTGGAGGAAGTGCGGCACTGAGAGAGGGGCAGGCGTTGAGGTCTCCTTTGCTCAAGCCCAGTGTTTCACTCTCTTCCTGCTTCCTACGGCTTCAGAGGCAGAACTCTCCATTTTGTCTCCAGCCCCGTGTCTGCCAGCTTCCCTGTAAGCCAGCCCCAGTTAAATGCTTTCCGAGAGTTGCCGTGCTCACGGTGTCTCGCCACATCCATAAAACCCTAACTAAGATGGACACAGAAAAGCTCTGCCAGCAAAGCAGGGTCCCATGTCTTAGGTAAGGCTCCCTAACAGCTCAGTTCTTACCAGATTCGCTGGGCGAGAGGAAAATAGCCATAGGACATGATTACCATGTACATTACATGAGGGCTAAATTTCATTGTCAGAGCAGGAAAGATCTCTAGGAATGAGCATTTTTGGACCACCTTGCTATGTCCTCATAAGCTGGGTCAGACTGACTTAAGGTGGAAGGCGCCTGGGCTGAATTTTGCCCTATAACCACATTCACACGTTAAATCCCAACTTCCAGTCTTGTAGAATGTTGACTCTCCACGGACCTCAGGCCTGTACTGAGGCCACTAATTAAATCGGAATTAGGCCAGTAGTGTGGACTCTAATCCACTAAATCTGTGTTCTTATCTTGTGACCACACATCCCATGTGAAGACGTGGCGTGGCAGAGACAAAAGGATTGCGCTGAATTTGAGACCAGTGTGTCTACATACTAGATCCTATCTTTCAAAAGAGACACAGAGAGGGGTCATCCAGGACCAGGAGGGACCTCAGAAGCCAGATCTTGGATTTCTAGCCTTCTGAGAAGCAATCCCTCTCTCTCTCTCTCTCTCTCTCTCTCTCTCTCTGTCTCTCTCTCTCTCTCCTCCTTCTTCTTCTTCCCTCTCTCTGCCTCCCTTCCTCTCTCTCCTTCCTCTCTCTCCTGCCCTCATCTCCTTTTAAGAGAGGATCCAACCCGGCCAGTTAATCACTGGAATCACCAGGAATGCCTCTCCTCGGGGGAAGGACTGCCTCTTTTCCCAGAATCTTCTCTATCTAAAGACAGGCTAGGACAGGGGAAGGTTATTTATCCCCTTAATGAGATAAGGAACATTTCCTTCCTTGGGAGTAAGTCTCCTGCCTCAGGGGCAGCTGCTTGCAGCCATTTGCAGAGTCCCACCCTGTGGTCCTTGTAATTTTTCCTTCTTTCCTATTTCCTTTTCTCCCTGACACTGCTCTAAGTCTGGGTGTGTGTTCCTGGACTCTCTAAGCTTTCTCAGTCTCTGCCACGCTGCTGTCTGCTGCCCTCTATTGCAAAAGGCATGGCCTTTTCTCTTCTCCATTTCCTGGAAGTTTTATAGCTTGGCTGTTTTGTTGTTTCTCTCAAACTCTAATTGTCCTCAAGGTTAAAAAAAAAAAAGTTCAAAGCTGGGCATAATGGTGCAGGACAGCAAGGGTTATAAAGGTTACACAGAGAAAAATCTGTCTCAAAAACTCAATTACAGCACCAAACATGGCTGTGTGTGTATGTGTGTGAGAGAGAGAGAGACTCACTATGTAGCCCTGACTGTCATGGTGCTCATTAGATAGATCAGGCGGGCCTCAAATTCACGAAGATCCACCTGTCTCTGTCTCTGGGGTTGAGGCGTGTGCCACGTGCCACCATGCCTGGCAAGTATGGCATTCAAGGTGAGATTGGTGTCTACCATCACGGTGAGTTCTCTAACACTTTCTTTGAACACACCCGCTTGTGTGACGCTCACCTGGTTCACCACAAGGACCTTCATGTTGCCAGCCAGCCAGTGGAAGTATTACAGGGCGGAAGAGGGGGAAACATGACAGAAAGCTTAAGGAGATGGCATGTGCCTCTAACCCTATCATTCGGGGAGCAGAGGCGGGGGGTACTGCCGAGGGTCTGGGGCCAGTCTGGTCCACAATGCAAATTCCAGGCCAGCTGGGGTTAGACAGTGAAACCCTGCCTCAAGGGGTGGGAGTCCGGGAGAGAAGAGAGCAACCGCTCAGCCTGTAAGAGCACTTGTTCTTGTGCCCGAAGCCACCTGCAACTCCAGTTCCAGGAGATCCAATGTTTCCTCTGGCCTCTGTGGGCACTGCAACACAGACATACTTGTAGGCCAAATGCCTACACCCAAATAATAATAATAATAATAATAATAATAATAATAATTAAATAATGATAATAGGGCTGTTGAGATATCTCAGCAAGCAAAGATGCTACTGCCTATTGACTGAGTGAGTTTGGGGATCCCTGGGACTCACATGGTAGGAAAAGAATCAACTCCTGCATGTTGTCCTCTGACCGCTACAAGCACATCATGGAATACACACACAAGCACAGGCACAAAATAAAAAATAAGCCAGGCATGGTGGCACACCCCTGTAATGCCAGCACTGGGGGAGGCAGAGGCAGGAGGATCTCTGTGAGTTCCGAGGCCAGCCTGGCCTACAAAGAGAAACCCTGCCTCTCAGAATTAATTAAAGAAAAGAAAAGTTTGCCAGGCTGGTGGTGCACACCTTTAATCCTAGCACTCAGGGAGGCAGAGGTAGGCACATCTCTGTGATTTTGAGGCCAGCCAGGACAGCCAAGGGTACACAGAGAAACACTGCTTGGGGAGGTAGAGGAGAGAGAAAGAAAGAAGAAAGAAAATATCCAAAATGAGCCCAGCCCAGCTTTTCACCCTAACAGAGAACATGAACACAACAAACTGTTTGCTATCATGCTGGAGCAGCCCCTGCTCCAGCCAGCCTTCAGCCCTGCTTCTCACATCTCCATGTTATACCAGGGTTATCTATGCAACTGTTCCCGTAGAGCAGGGATGTTCCTTCTGAGGTCAGTTACAGACATGTACAGCCTCCACCTCGACCAGCTCTCTCCTCCAGGACCTCTGCCCCGGGCCCAAGCCAGCTGTCAAGTCCCACGGGATCGGCTCAGAGGAGGGAATGAAGAACAGAGGCCTTCAGTGCACAGCCACAAGGGGCAGCTCTGGAGCAGATGGCCCAGGCTCAGGCAGGCCTTCATGGAAAAGCTTTGACCTTGGCCGAAAGTTCGTCTGTCATCACGTGAGACCCAAAGCCAGAGTTACCCACAAGACTAAATATGTCCTACTTTCAACCACTGAGTCTTGGGATAATATAAGGTATTTTTTTTAATTTATTTGTTTATTTTAAGACACTCTTGCTGTGTAGCTCAGGCTAGCCTTAAACTCTTCACAATCTTGCCTTAGTTTCTCAAATACTGGGACTACAGTACACTGCCCTGGGTAATCCCTCTATAACCTTGGCAGCCCTAGAATGTGCGACCACTCAGATTCAGCTTCCCAGGTAAGTCTGGCAACAGGAGTGTGCCCACAGGCCTGACCCTTGGGGTAATTTTAATTTGTTTATTTATTGTTTGAGAGAAGGTTTCTCTGTGTAGCCCTGGCTGTCCTGGCGGTTCTGTAGAACCAGGCTGACCATAAACTCATTATGTTCCCAAGAACTCGCTTGAGTTTTAAGCTTTATTCATCAGCAGACAGGAGGATAACCAGGCATGGCCTGGGGGACCTTGGCTCTGGCAGATGTGCATGGTGTTGGCGCAGTCCCACAGACCTCCTGTTACACACAATGGAATTTTCCGAAGACCCTTCCCCTCCTTCTACTCTCCTTATTAAGCCTCAAAGTGTTCAAAACTGGTATAAAGAACAGGGCACAGAACAGCCTAAAGAGATCTGAAAGAAGAGGCTGATGAGGAGGAAGAGGAAGAAGAAGAAAGAAAGAAGAAGAAGAGGAAGAAGAAGAAGCAGCAGAAGAAACAGAAGAAGTAACAAAGCCTTCATGGCACTGATAGATCACAATACCACAAAGCAAAGGCAGGTGTATCTATGAGTTCAAGGACAGCCTGGTCTATGGAGTGAGTTCCAGGACAGCTGGGGCTACACAGAGAAACATTGTCTCAAGGGGGAAAAAAAAACACAATGCCAAACACTGAAATGCTGGGGCCTTCTTCCATCTCCTTGGCAAGATGAGGCCCCCTGCCTCAGCCAGCCACCTGGATCTCAACCTGGAAATGACTCAGAGTTGGGGGGAGGAGGGGGCGCTGCCCACTATTGTCAGGAAATTTACAAAGCTCCTGAAAGCATGGAGTCCCTGAGGAACTTCCGTGTTATCAGAGAACACGCTGATCCATCTGCCCCTGGGACTCTCAAGCACCTCCACAGTCACTTCAGGTTTCCAGCCAAGTGACATTTATCCAACAGCTGTGCCGGGTACTGGGCTTCCAGGGAAAATAGGAGATTAGCCCTGATGTCTCAGCATGCAGGCTGGTGGAGACCCTGTTGGCTCTAGTTGAGTCATATCAATGATGTAGAGAAGAGAAGGCTTGCCCAGGATGTGCCCCGGGATTGAATGTACTGGGCCAAAGGCAGGCCAGGGTGGGTGCTCCAGAACAGCATGTATCCGGGCACAGGGGCATGAGAAACCTGAGCATTCCGGGCATGGTCAGTTCTGGGAGAGAAGCGGGAAAGAGGGGCCTTGTGCGTCAGGTTGGTGATGCCAGAATGAACTGGAGCTCTAGAAAAATAACCATGGCCTCCTACTCCATACCAGTGAGCAGCCTTCGTTGGTTCTAATGAAAGTGGCTGAGGCTGGGCAGGCACGTGGGGCTGAGTCAAAGGACATGCAAGCCTCTCAAGGGGACCAAAGGGACTTCACTTCCAGAGTGATGGAAATATTCTAGAACTATACAATGTTGTAAATGCTCTAAATGTCACTAATAACACATTTTATTTTAAAGTCAGGCAAAATAGCACATACCTTTAATCCCTACATTCAGAGGCAGAGGCAGAGGCAGGAAGATCTGTATGAGTTTAAGGCCCAGCCCGGTCTTATAGAAAGTTTCAGGCCAGCCAGGGCTACATAGTGAGACCTTGCCTCAAAAACAAATAAATAAATGAAAACATTTTAAATAGATTTTAGATTTTATTTCTACCACAATTTTTTTTAATGCCTAATTTTATTGGAACCTGAAAAATGGAAAACAGGTTCCTGGCTACAGAGGATGCCAGGAAAAGACAAGTAAGAAAACAAAGCCTTGGTGCTGAGGGGAAATCTGAAGATCTGGCAGATGAAGAAACTGTAGGGCCAGGATTAAACCTGAGTTCGAGGGAGAGATCAGTACAGAATGGAGGCTTAGAGGCAGGCTGAGGAGGGAGAGACTAACCCAGAGGCTCCAGAGACAGGAGTGGGGGTGGGCAGAGTTAGTCTCCCCTGAGAGTGAGGAAGGAAGGCTTACTAGGAAGAGGAAAAACTAGGAAGGAACTCCCAGGTCACAGAAGCCAACTCTGGGTCTGGGCATGATCTTTTTAGTCAAGGGTAGTAAAAGTTCCAGGATGGAAAAGACGTGGCATCAGATGGTCTTTGGTGACTCCTAAGGCGCAGAGATTCCAGGTAGAGCGGCCATGACCAGAGGAAGCAGAAACTGGCCATTCTGAGGTAGCCTCCAAGTTCCACTGAGAATGGAAGCAAGTGGGGGGGGGTAGTTTGTGTATTATTTTTTTCTTTCTTTTTTCTGAAAGAACGGTAGCCACCAATTGGGTTTATCTATGCAGAAAAAGGAACTGGAGAGTAAAATGGAGATTCTGGAAGGCAGAGAGGGAAAGAAGGCAGGAATAATTGTGGCTGTGAGGTCCCTCATGGTGAGGAGGGATGGGCTCAGGCCCAGGTGGCCCAGCAGGGGCCTGGAGCGGAGCCAGCAGGATGGGTGGGGAGGCAGATTAGCCAGCAGCCAGGGCTAGGCGGGAAGTCCAGGGAGTTCCTTCCAGACCCGCTGTTTTCTAGATGAAGATGGAGCTGAAGAGATCCCCTCTAAAGGAGGCAGGCTGAGAGCTAGAGATGGCCCAGAGGACTGAGTAGGAGGGGGAAGGGCCACGTTTGACCTGACTTGCAGAGTGAGCAACTAGGAGTAAGACACGCATTTCACTTGTGAAAGGACCGGCTTGCTTAACCCTGGTGTTGACCCAGCACAGCCGGGTCTCGGGTAAAACAGAGCAGGTATCTGAGGGGTCCGCAGGCCTGTCAATGGAGCTGATGCAAAAAGGAAATGGCTCTCTAAACAAGGCCAGAGGCCCTTCCCCTCTTAAAGGTGCATGAGCTCACAGGCTGCATGCAAAAGAATTCTTTTGTTCTGTTCTGTACTGGAGATGTCAGCACCTTCCCTTGAGCAAGGTACTATGCCAGGTTTGCTTGTTTTGTTTTGTTTTTTGAGACAAGGTTTGTCTGTGTAGCCTTGGCTGTCCTGGAACTCACTTTGTAGACCAGGCTAGCCTCAGACTCAGAGTTCCGCCTGCCTCTGATTTACGAGTGTTGGGATTTACGAGTGCTCTGATTTACGGGTTACAAGGCCTATGCCACCGCTGCCTCCGCTGTTGTATTGTTTCTTGAGACAAGGGCTCACACGTCAAAATTTGACCTCCACTTCCTGAATGCAGGATAACAAGCCTGCACCACCACACCTGGCTCATGGACAGATACGGGGGAAACCGCAGGTTTTGCGTATATCCTCCTTTTACAGCCTTTCCTGGAGAGATAAAGGAAGCCCAGGAGAGGGACTGGCTGGTGTAAACTGTGAGTGTTCCCCACAAGGCTGTACCCTCATCACCTTTGACTTGTTCTAGACTTTTGCCCTCTGTTGAGTTTTACTGAGGCCCCTTGGATGGACCCTCCTCAGGCGCTCTAATTGTTGCTCTTTCTTTTCTTTTCTTTTCTTTCTTTCTTTTGTTCCACACCCCCCCCCACTTTGGTTTTCTGAGAGAGGGTTTCTCTGTGTAGCCTGGGCTATCCTGGACTCACTTTGTAGACCAGGCTGGCCTTGAACTCACAGAGATTTGCCTCTGCCTCCCCAAGTGAAGTTCTGGGATTGCAGGCATGTATCACCATGCCCAGCTGTGCTGCCCTTTCTCCATGGTCTCTTCTGTCATCTCAGAGAGAAATCTAAGCCTCTAAAAGCAGTTCAAGTGACCTCTAAAGCGGGATCCAATTCCACCCAACTCATCCCTCTGTCTTATCTCTCTGGGCATTGTTTTCAAAAACCTTAGAGAATTTTCAGATCAGCGTAACATCCTTCAGGACAAACGCCATTCTTTGCAGTGCCCCATGACCAGCTCTGACTTCCGCTAACGATGGGATTTTCTCCCTCCTCCAAGATGGTTGCTGCTTCCCCACCAGCAAATCCGAACTGGTTTGAGATGGGGCCCAAAGACATAGAGACCAGACAAAAAGTCAGTCCCAAGCCTCCTCCTGTGTATGGGCTTTTAGTTTCCTCCCACTCTGGCTCCTCCCCTGACTGCTCCTTATTATCCTCACACTCTCATTTTTATGCTCTGAACTTCAACCTATACCAAAACAAGCCCCCCAGTGGCCCTCACTGAACAAGAAGTGACAGGGCTCTAACAGGTACAAGACAGCCAAAACACCAACCAGATTAAAGAAGACCGGATCTTGGTACAACAAGCCATCATCACCCTGCAAAATCAAGTCGATTCCCTGGCTGGTCCTCCAAGCCCACAGAGGACTAGACTCAATGATGGTCAAAAGGGGATGCATCTGGACCTGCCTAGGGAAAGAAGGCTCTTTTTAAGCAAACCAAAATGACCTAGTCCAGGAAAATGCTAAACAATCAAGCAGAGGAAGAGTAGACAATATTTCTGCAAGGACACTTGGACCACATTGGGGCCACTGACCACCCACTTGGCAAGCCCAATCATTAATGGTTGTACTAACTTTGTTCTTGTGGTCCCTGCCTTTTCAGCTCAAGGGAGCTGAAAGGACCAAGTCCTTCTAACAAAGACTACAAGTGTTCACCTCCCAAAGGTCACTCAATTCTTCATGGCCAAGGACTACTAGCCCCTCAGAGCCTGGTAGTGCATGCCTTTAATCTCAGCACTCTGGGAGGAAGAGGCAGGCAGATCACTATGAGTTTGAGTCCAGCCTGTTCTACAAAAGCCAGTCCAGGACAGCCAAGACTACACAGAGAATCCCTGTCTCAAAAAACAAACAAACAAAACCCTATCAACCCTTATCCCACCAGGAAGGGACCTAAACATGCCTCTTCCCCACTCCAGCTAGAAGGAGCTCTCCTCTACAACACTGCAACCCTGTCCTCCCTTTTCTTTTGGAGGGGGTGATGTGGGGAATGATACAGGGTTTCTCTGTGTGGCCTTGGCTGTCCTGTAACTGGCTTTGTAGACCAGGCTGACCTCAAACTCAGAGAGATCCACCTGCCTCTGCCTCCTGAGTAAGTGCCGGGATTGAAGGTATACATCACCATACCCAGCCTCCTTGGCTTTTTCTTTTCAACTTTTCAGATTTGGGATATATTGTACAATAGCCTTAGGTCATGAGGAATTGAGTCGGGCTAAAATGGGCGACAGTCCCCAGCCACAAAGAATGGCTCCGCCCCAGCCTAATCATCCAGCTCCCCCTGCAGAAACAATGTGCCTGGCTATCAAACAGAACCCACCCTGCTCCCAGTCCGGCCACAAAAAAATAGCTGTAACTTTCTGGTAAACACACACATACATACACGTCCCTCCAGCCCCCCAAGAGCACTCAACCCTCATCCCTCAGAGAGACTGAGGGCCCCTCCCTGTTCCAATAAAGCAACTCAGCCTGTTGTCTGCTTCTCTGCCTCATTTTCCTTACAGTTGATACCATATGAAGCACAGAAAGAGACGAGCATATAGTGGGGGTCATGGGAGACAAGCCATGGGGATCTTGAGAAGCAAGAACCCACTAGGTTGGCAGGGCAGACTCCAGACAGGAGATGGGGGAGAACTTGGATGTGGCTCAGCCAGTAGAGTGCCAGCCTAAAGCCCTGGGTTTGATTTCCAGTGCTGCACAGAGGGCTGTGGTCTGTGCCTATAATCTCAGCTCTTGGGGATGAAAGCAGGAGGACCAGAAACTCAATGTCATCCTTAGCTACATAGCGAGTTTGAGGTACATGACACCCAGTGCGTGGAAGAGAGCTAGGAGGGCGTGGATGAGGTGGGGAGTGAATAGGACAGAAGTTTAAAGGTGGGCTAGGAGGGAATCCCCTTGCTTTGTTGTTTCCTAATCCCTGAGGACAGGGCAAGTGAGCTAGACCTGTTACTCCAGTCTCAGCCTCACCCTGCTCCATGCCTCAGGGTCTGTGGATTGTTTGCATTTTACGGCAAGGGGGAAGGGGCCCAAGAAACAAGGCAAAACTGGACTTAAAACAGATGAGTGATACCAGGGATGGTGACATACAACTGTAATCCCAGCACGAGGGATGCTGAGGCAAGAGGAGTTAGAGTTCAAAGGCAGCCTGGGCTGCACAGTGAGTTCAAGACTACCTTAGGCGTCTCAAACCAGACCAAGCCAAGCAGAGCAAAACACCAACTCCAGACACACATCTGGGTTTCTGGGAGTGGAGAGCATAGTGCTGACAATCCCTGACTTTCTAGGCTGAGTCATGTCTTTCTGAGATTCATTGATTCCATCGTTAAGTGGGGATGGCTTGAAGATAAATATACATAGCCTGCCTCCATACATTGATGAGGGAATTAATTAGATGTCTAAGAAAACAAACTCAGCAGACTCACAGACCGGCAGCCCTCCCCACCCCGGGGCCACACTCCGTCCCTCACTCAATTCAGCCCAGTCATGTTCTTAGGCTCAAAAGAGCTACAGGGGCCCGCTGCTAGCAACGGCAGCACCCCTGGTCTTCTCCACACACTGAAGTGACTTTTGGCTGACCGAGCATGTAACCTGCGTCCTGCTTCCTGACCCCCAATCCCTGGGCTGGGCTGAGCCCCTGCCTTCAGAGTCTCCGTGCAAACAAGGCAAACCCCCTTATCTGAAATTCCAAGATGATGGGCCGGATTTTAAAGACAGACAGAGCCCCCCCCCCACACACACACACACGCAGGCTCAGGAGATCTGAGGTGGGTGCGAAAGGAGATCCGGCCTCTCCTTGCAATTAATCTCTTAGGAGACAGGGAGTCCGTTTACCACCCGCTCCTTCAGCCTTTGGAAGTCTGTCCAGTCAACCATGTCTCATTTGTAAATTAAAACAATTGAAAGAAAAAAGCAAAATTTTTTAAGTTTATGATTTTTTGGGGGGAGGGGGTGTGTGGTCTGGGCTTCCCTCAAACTTCTGTGTGGCTGAAGTTGCCCTTAGATCTCTATGCTTCTGTGTCCGCCTCCCAAGTGCTGGGATTACAGACACCAGACCCAGCCAAACAAAGAACTTGAAAGTCACCATTTGGAGATGTAGTATGGTGTAAAAACAGGTGTGTCACAGAAAGATCACCAACAAATGAAGACTCACTAAGGTTTTTTTTTTTTGTTGTTGTTGTTGTTTTGAATCATCTCCCCAGTTCCAACAAACAGAAACCCACCAAGCATATGGTCTCAAACGCTCTTCTTCAGTGCTGTTTCTAAACCATACTATAAACCTTGACTCAGAACAAGTTTTTGTTCTAATTTTTTTTTTAAATGCCAAGACGGAATCCACTAAGCTTTTCCTTTGGAATGTTTTTCTCAGTTATTGTAAATACCAACCCCTAGGCTGTCAGTCCAACGTGAGTTAAGAAGCTCAGAGAAGACACAGAGAAGAAAGCCACGTTAGAAAACAAAACAACAACAAAAAACACCAGGACTTACAGTTTTCCTGAGCCTGGAGGCTTGCATCTGGAAGACAGAAAAAAGAGAAGAAATCTGTTGATTTCACTAACTTTGAGTCTCGTGAAATTGAAGAGAGAGGTAAGTTATGAACTCACAGAGAAGCAGTGTAAGCAGCAGGGCCAGGGGCATCTTGCTGACTGAGGCCCACCTCAGCTGCATCCGGAGAGCAAGGCTCATGCAGGCTGAGGCACACGTTAGTCCTGCCTTCCGGCCATGCCTCAAGGAGCAGAATCCTCTTCCCGTCACAACCAGAAGCCTACTCTGTGAAAAGCAAAGACAACTCTCTGACAACTTCTCCAGGCACCCACAGAGAGACCAGCCCTGGTACTTGTCAGGTTATGGCGGCCATAGCTGGAAACCAAGAACAATGAGGTCTGGGCTGGCCTGATATCTCCTCAGGAAATGACTGGCATCCGGAGGGACCACAGAATCCAGTGGCTTTGTCTAGAAGAGGAGAAAACAACAACAAGAAAAAAAAAAAACACCCAGAAATGACATTTGCCTTAGAGTTCTTGCCTCATCTGGGTTTGGGGACTCCTTCCCCTCACAGGGTGAAGGGTATTTCATTTCCCTCCCTTTGGCTTCCACCCAAAAGTGCTTTTGTGGGATACCCAGTAAGGCCTGCCTGCCTTTCCTGTGGGCCCCCCTAAGGGGGTCTGTGTCCACATAGTGTAAATCTGAGCCTCCTGTCCTTTCCTGGCTAGCTTTTCTGACGATGTGCAGTATTTGTGAGGAACACTGCTACGCAGACATCAGAGCTTCAGTAAATCGGGGCTTTCTTCAGCCTCTGCAGTGGGCTGTGATCACTGACTTAGTTTGGCCATACATATGTATGTGTGTATGTAATCTAGACTAGATCACAGGGTGTTTTCTCTGCCCTCCAACCCCCAACCTTTTTGTTTGGTTCTGTTTGTTTTTTTGAGACAGGGTATCTGTGTATAGCTTTGGCTGTCCTGGATTTACTTAGTAGACCAGGTTCACCTTGAACTCACAAGAGATCCTCCTGCCTCTGCTTCCCAAGTGCTGAGATCACAGGGGTGCGCCACCACGCCCAGTTTTTGTTTTTTTTAAACAGCATTTATTTATGTGGAAGTGGGGGTAGAACACATGTGTGCCACTATGTGTTTGGGGGGTGAGGTCAGAGGTCATCCTGTAGGGATTCTCTCCTTCTACCATAAGTTGGTTCCTTTGGTTCCTTTTACTTTGATGGTTGTAACACTCTGGGAAAAGAGTCTAGGTCATCCAGCCCTTGCTTAACTCTGTCTTAGAATCACACCACTTCATTCCCTGCTCTAAGCTTTGGTTGCTAACATGTATAGTTCCCAGAATGCATGCCTTTCCCATTACTGTTCGCCTGCTGAAGCGTCTTTTCCTCTCCTTTTAGCTGACTAATTGTTACTCATGTTTCCTAACTCATTTCAGAAATCGATTTCTCTGGTCACTTCCCCACTGTTTCTCAGACTGAGCTGACTCTTCCTTCACCTCCCTAGACACTTCCTACAGCATGTAGCAATGGCCTAATCTCCACAAATAGACTGATACCTCCTTGATTGCAGGGGACCTGACTGGGAATTTGTAGAACAAGAAGCATTAGTGGGAGGTGAGGGACCTGGAGAGATGGCTCAGTGGTTAAGAGCTTCTCTCCTCCTGGAGGACCAGAGCTTGGTTCCCAATAAGAAAGCTATGGAGTATGGTAGCGCCTTTTTAATCCCAGCACTCAGAAGGCAGAGGCAGGCGGATCCCTGTGAGTTCAAGTCCAGCCTGGTCTACAGAATGAGTTCCAAAATAGCCAAGGCTACACACAGAGAAACCCTGTTTTGAAAAACAAACACACAAACAACAAAAACAAACAAAAAGCATTAGTCAGAGACAAGGGCTGCTGCTCAGCTGGTAGAGTGCTTGCTCAGTATTCAGCACCACACGAATCAGGTGCACGTCTGTAATCTAGTTTGGGAGATGGAGGCAAGAGGGTCAGAGGTTAAAGGTCATTTTTTGCTATGTAGTGAGTTTAGGGATGGACAGCGCTTCAGAGGACCCTGTCTCAAAACAAAGCAAAAGGTATGGCGTCACATACCTTTAATTCCAGGGTTCTGGGACTCTGTCCCAAAACACACCTATAATCCAGGATTGTGAGACTCTCTCCCCAAAATAATGCAAAAACACACACAAACAAACAACAACAAAACAACCACCACCACCAACAACAAAAACCACAAACAAAAAAGACCCAAGGAGTGTTAGTCTGATGTTTGTCCAGGCTAGTGATGGGAGTTATTGTATTGTTAGAATTTGACTATTTCTGCCTTAATGGTGCCTGCCTGTCTTCTTTCCTTCCTCCTTCCTTCCTCCCTTCTTCTTTGTTGTAGGAACAGGATCTCACATTGCTTTGGCTGGCCTTGAACTCGCTATTTGGAGAAGGCCTTGCTCCTTGATCCTGCGGCTTGCCCCCAGCATGCCTGCACAAGCCTAGCAGCCATTTTGTTTCTGAAGTGCCACCCAACCAGCGATTATGCTGCAAGAGTGCGCAGGACCGAGAGTTCTGGTCTCTTCTCTGAGGTTTAAGGATTTAGATGCTTTGAGCTCACTCCTCACCTAGAATGGGGCTCATATGACCATGTACCCATTGTGTGGAAGTGTCAGGAAGTTCCAGTAAGAACTAGCATTCGGAAGCCACTTAACCCCGAGAGCGCACTGTCAGTCGGCTGGAAACTGGAAACCGCGGAAGGGTTTCGGGAGTCGAAATCGGGTAGACATGAATCCATACAGCTCTCACTCAACGTCCCGAAGGAAGCGAAAGCGGGCAGCCGTACCAAGTGATACAAATTAATACATAGAACAAATATATATATATATATATATTATTTTATTATTATTTCTCTACACAGGATTTCTCTTGTGTAGCCTTGGCTGTCCTGGACTTGCTTTGTAGACCCGGCTAGTGTTCTACAAAGGAGCTGGCCTTGAACTCACAGCGTCCACCTGCCTCCGCCTCCCTGATTACAGGCCTGGGCCATCACCCCTGCTTTTAATACCTGTTTAAAAAGTGGTGAAACTTCCTCTGTAGGAAACTGCAGAGACTGAGTAAGAACAGGTGCCATGTGACTCATAGGAGAGGTTATCTGTGCTTGGCTAAAAATGTCCTGGAGGCAGCCATTGCTAAACTCTGCAAACGCATCTGGAGGGTTCAGGCACAGTGCAATTATGTATTTCAGAGCCCTGCAGTCAGAGGATCCATGAGCGAAGTTCATCTTCAGAGAGCCAGTGTCCTGCTTCCTAATGGCTCTGGCTTCCACTTAAATATTTCTTCTACAGTGTTGCGTGCGTGCCTGCGTGCCTCTGTGTGTGTGTGTGTATGTATGTATGTAAAGTCACTTTTTTCCTTTTATTTTCACAATAATAAGAATAGTAGCCAGGGGCATTCTTCCTGGGGACTCTTCTCATTGTTGAGAGCTTATTCTCACTTTCTCTTAATAAATCTGGCACCACCTCCCTTAAATGACAGGGAGCTGGAGAGATGGTCCAGCGGTTAAAGAATACTTGTCCTTGCAGAGGATTCCGGTTCAGTTTCCTGCACAACTGTCTGGATTTCCAGTTTCAGGGCATCTGACACCCTCTTCAACTTCATGCTGCATACACATATGCAGGCAAACACTCATATACAGTTTTTTAAAAAAATTAAATAAGTCTAGAAAAGGCAGGGGGTGGTGGTACATACTTTTAAACCCAGCACGTGGGAGGGAGAGGCAGGAAAATCTCTGTGTTCAAGGCCAGCCTGGTCTACAGAGTGAGTTCCAGGACAGCCAAGGCTACACAGAAAAACCTTGCCTCAAAAAAACAAAAATAAGCCGGGTGTGGTGGTGCACACCTGTAATCCCAGCACTCAGGGAGGCAGAGGCAGGTGGATCTCTGAGTTTGAGGCCTGCCTGGTGTACAAAGTGAATCCAGGACAGCCAAGGTTACACAGAGAAACCCTGTCTCAAGAAACCAAAAACCAAAACAAACAAAAATAATGCCCACTAACAACAATCACCAATAATAATAATAATAATAGAGACAGAAAAAAAATAGCCAGGTGTGATCATTGCATACATGCCTATAATCCCAGTACTCTGGAGGCTAGGAATATTTTTGAGTTTTAGGCCATTCTGTGCTACACAGTGAGACCTTGTCTTAAATATAGATAGAGGTAGGAAAAGTTTATAACAAGTTGGAGGCCAACCTGGGCTATATAAGACTGTGTCTTAGCCAGGTATGGTGGCACACACCTGTGATCCCAGCTCTCAGAAAGGCAGAGGCAGGCAGATATGAGTTCAAGGCCAGCCTGGTCTACAAAGCAAGTCCAGGACAGCCAAGGCTATGCGGAGAAACCCTGTCTGATACGCTGTTCTAACCAATTAACTGATGGTAACCATACAATGAATGCCATCTCATTTGGCAACAAAGACAGCACCATAATGAGGCACGGTGCTCGTGGACGACCTTGACAACACTAGATAAGAACGCTACAAGCAGGAAGGGCCTCATCTCATAGGACCCTGTTTTAATGGAATGTTTGAAAGAGGCAAATCTCAGGACAGAAAATGGGTTCTTCATTGGCCAACCGGATCTGGAGATTTGGGTGGGGTGCAGGCTTACCAATGTGCTGTTGAGGTGATGAAAAGAGCCTAAAATACATTGTGTATTTATAATTTACATTGTGGTTTTATAACTCTGCAAAGATGTTAATGGTGACTGCCTGAGCTCCACATGTTGTCTCATGGCTGTAATCCAGCCCTGGGAGGCCGAGGTGGGAGGATTGTCATGAGCTCAAGGCAATCGTGGCTGTTTAGTGAGTTCTGTCTAAGTTAGCCCGAGCAGCAGAGAGACTGCCTCAACAAACAAGTAAAGCAAACAACCACTCTAAGCTAGGCTTTAACCAGGAGAAGGCAGCCAGGCAGTGGTGGCACACGCCTTTAATTGCTGTGCTTGGAAGGCAGAGGCAGGTGGATCTCTGTTCGTTTGAGGCCGGCCTGGTCTACAGAGTTCCAGGACAGCCAGGAACTACACTACACAGTGAAACCCTATCTTGAGGAGGAGGAAGAGCTCAATAGTTAAGAGCTGGTTGCTCTTCCGGAAGACTTGAGTTTAATTAATTCCCAACACCCACATGGCAGCTGATAAACCTAACTCCAGTTCTAACGGATCCGACACCCTCACACAGGTATAACTGCAGGCAAAACACTAATGCACAGAAAATAAAAATAAATAATTTAAAAACAGGGGAAGAGGTAGAAGTGTTATATTTAAAACTGTTTTTGAGAAAGGGTGTTTCACCATGCAGCCCAGGCCAGTAACAAACTCATCTGCCCCGCTGAGTGCTGACTTTTTTTAAACACAGGGGCTCATGTAATTCAGGCTAGCCTTGAACTTGTCATGTAACTAAAGATGACTTTGAACTCCTGATCTCTCTACTCCTACCTCCAAAGTGCTGGTATTACAAGTGTGCACACCCAAGATTTCTTTTTTTCTTTATTTAAAAAATTTTTTTCCAAGACACATTTTCTCTGTGTAGCCTTGGCTGTCCTGGCTGGCCTCAAACTCACAGCTTCTGCCTCCCAGAATGCTGGGATTACAGGTGTGTGCCACAAGACCCAGCTTCTTCCTTTCTGTCTTAAAGAA
>CM053746.1:14478133-14501842 GCA_028658305.1 Pachyuromys duprasi | reverse complement strand
TTTTTCCTATGGCAGCCCAAGGGACTAACCCACACATAGTGTGACATCCCACAGGATGGGAGCCATCTCAGCCTCTCTCAGGGAGTGTCACGAACCATGTTATAGGTGGGGCACTCAAGGGCCAGAAGGTGATTCCAACTGGCTCCTCATTGCTGTCTTAGAAAAGCCTACTAGTTTGAAACCCAACAGTAACTGAACACCCTGCGTTGATGTCAACCCTCCTCAGGGCCTGTCAGGGGCAAATTCTGTTTCCAAACACCATGCACAGAAATACCAGATCTTCTCAGGGCTGAAGTAATCTGTTTCCCAAGAACACTTCTCTCTCAAGTCAGACAGCGTTGGGTGAGGCTGGAGACTGCGATGGGCCAGGATGCTTCTCCACGACAGGCCTGGAGCCAATGGTACAGGAGGGAAGAAGCCATGGGACGTGGCAGTGGCTGTGGGCCCTGCCCTCCAGAGCTTTGTGGAGGGTTAGTTCATCAGTTGATCTTTCCACACTGAGTCATAGCTTACAGATTGCGTTCCTGCTGGGAGTCCCAAAATAGGAAGGCTCTGTGTGAGAGATGAGAGAGGTTCATGCTCTCTCTCTCCCTCCACTCTAGACACTGCTGCCTGCCTCTGCCTCTAGGTCAGTGCTTCGATTACCCTTTTGCCTGTTCGGCTAGTTCTCATTGCTGTTGTTTATTTCCGACAGGGCTCCCTAGAGTCCCGGCTACCACGATTGGGTACCTCTAGGTCCTTCTGCCTGCATTTCCAGCGTCATTATGCCTGGCTCCTAGTGATGTTTTTGACAATTGATTCTAGGCTCTGTTTTCTCCCTTCTGGCTTTGAGTCATCCTAAAATTTAAACTCAAAGCCATCAGAACGCTAATCCAAGTCATTAACAAACTATTCAACGGAAAAATAAAGAGCTTCTCTGTGACACTCTACCAGAGACTTGCCCCAGGCTAACCTTAAGCAAAATTCTTTTGTGCCAGGTTTTTAAGACAGTGCCTCGTGCAGACCAGGCTGGCCTCAAACTCACAAAGGCCTGATCCTCCTGCCTCCACTTCACAAGACATCATGCACAGGATGTTTTGGATGGAGCTGGGGTTCGGTGCATGCTGGAAGCTTTGTGCGTGCTAGACGAGCACTTTCATCAACTGAGCTATACTGCCAGCCCCTTAGTCAAAACCCTTCTGAAACAAAGTTCAGCTAGCTACACACACCCTCACTGTAGCATGGTATCATTTCCCACACACTCTCCCAGAGGGATAATAGGATTTCTCAAGAGGGGATGCTACGTTATCACAGGAGTGTGTGTGTGTGTATTCTGCTGTCTGTGTGTCTGTGCTGTGGTGTATGCATATAGGTATAGCCATCTGTGCAGGCACATGTGGAGACCAGAGCTTGACTTTGGGATGTCTTCCTCTACCATCTGTTTTGAGAGGGTCATTCACCGAACCTGAAGCTTGCCATTTTGGCTAGTGGACCCCCAGGATTTGCCTGTCTCAGCCTCCCAAGACCTGGGGTTAGAGATGGGTGACACCACACCAGCTTTTGTAGAAGTGCTGAGGATCTGAACTCAATTCCTGATGCTTGCAGGGCAAGCGGTTTACCCACGGAACCATCTCCCCGCCGTCTTGAGGCTTAAATGCAGTAGATGGAGGCTGTTCTTGCCAGCAGAGCAACCGTGATGCTTTTAACAGTCGAACCAGCTCTGGAAGGATCTCTGTCCTCCGCCTCCCTTCTCTTTCGATCTCGGACAAAAGGAAATGTGGTAAAATAAGAGGAACCCTCTAACTGGTTCACTGCAAGTTGAGGGAGCAGTTTATCCTGCCAGGAACAGCTTGGGAGAAAATGGCTGCGGTTATCTAGAGGTCAGCAGGGGAACCTTGGGTACAAACAGTAACCGGTTGAAGGGACGGGCAGTTGCTACCTTATCACAGGGTTTTGATCCAGACGTTTAAGTTGGCTGCTAAGCAAATGCTAAATCTACCCAAAGACAAGCTGACAAAATAGCCACGCCTTCCCTCAAGCCCTCTATGTACAAGGAAGCTGAAACAGAACTGTTATAGTGTCAGGGGTTGGGGAGGCAGCTCACTGAGGAGACACTTGCAGGGGAGATACAAGGACCTGGGAAAGAAAGGAGGGAGAGGGAAAAGTGGAAGGAAGGAAGGAAAGAAGGAAGGAAGGAAGGAAGGAAGGAAGGAAGGAAGGAAGGAAGGAAGGCAGAAAAGAGACTGAACCATTAGCCTAAGCTAAGTCTCTTCAAGCTTCTGGCTTTGAAACTCTTTGGCCTTGGGAAGGGGGTCCCGAGTAGGCTGAAGAGCTAGCTTTTTTTTCCCAGAATGTATGACCCGACAGTTGCTTGTCTATAGAGATTACTAAATCCCAAATCTGCAACTTTTGCTTGAGGTAGGAGCAGGAGGAGCAGAAGCTGAAGGCCACAGCCTCTGCTACATGGCACTTATAAGAGGTCAGCCTGGCACCCCGGAGACCCTATCCCAATACACGTCACCACGCCCCCAGCAGTGGTCGGTCGGTCGGTCGGTATCTTACTAACACCTCAGGAAAAGGTGGCCACCATTTCTAAAACCTGGATCATTGGATTGTAATAAGGACTGGGGAAAAAACAGAAAGCAGAATTCACCAGTCGGGGCACAGAATAACGGCTGGCTTTATGCTGCCCCTCGACATTAGCTGTCAGTTTTGCAAACCAGCTCTGAGAATTTAAGTGAGGAGAGAAAAAAGGTCCATTAAAATACCAAGAAACATGTTAGGCTGGCCTGCGACACATAACCACACCCTGTCTCAAAAGATAAAATCAGGACTGGGTAGGTGGCTAGGTTGGCAGAGACATATCTAGCAAGCACAAAGCCCTGGGTTCCACCCCTGGCCCTGCATAAACTGGGCACAGGGGCTCCAACCTGTGACAGCACCATTCAGGTTGTCAGACAAACTCGAGGGCCTGGGTTTGAGTCCCAGACCCACATGAAAAAATGGAGCAGAGTTGAGGAGACAGAGATATGTTGTGTGGCATGACTTCTTTTGTGGAGATCTCTCTCTCTCTCTCTCTCTCTCTCTCTCACACACACACACACACACACACACACACATCCCTCTAGTCACTCCAGATAGGGAACCAAACCCACAACAGACCAAAGTTCAACTTGGTGACCCATGGGTTTTACTGGAGCTATTTACAGGAATGTAGGTGAGGGGTTACACAAGCAGAAATGACTCAAAGGCAGCTACATGATCAAAGCCCACCCCAGCATGAGTGACAGCCCACAAGGGCTTGTGGAGCACACGGCAGGCAGCGCAACAGGCTGGAAAGTGTCCATTCCAAGGGACTTAGGCAGTGGAGACCTCTTCCAGGCGGCTTCTGCTTCCAGAAGCCAGGGTAGCTATTCTGGTCTCAGGTCTTCTCCCAAGCTTGGCTTGTCTGAGAGTGGCTCTCCCTGACAGGGAGGGGCCTAGTGTTTCTGGTCAGTTTCAGGGATATTTCTGAAGCTATTTGGTGTTTGTTTACCTTTTTTAAGGAGCTTCCCTGCAGGATGAGGAAATAGTCACCCATCAGACAGAGAAGACCCTTGGGGCTCCCTCCCAGCCTGCCTAGCTCTGAGGCTCCCTCCCAGCTTGCCTAGTTGCTGTCTCTGTCCCATTCAACATGTATTTTGATGGCTTACACCAAAACTTTTTGCTGCTTTTGTTTCATTTGCAATAGGGTCTCATCCATCCTGCAGGGAATTCCAGGCTGGCCTCAAACTCTCAGCCATCCTTCTGCCTCAGCCTTCTAAGCGCTGGGATGGCAAGGATGTACCTCCATGCCAAATTAGGGAAGACTCTCACTGCCAGAGAGCATCTACCCAGTGTGCACAGGCCCTGGGCTTGATTTCCAGCACCAGAAAAAAGGGGGAAAAGACAGATCCAATGGCTTTCTCGACAAAAGTGACCCGCTCCTCACTGCTCCCTTCCAGGTGACCTTTAGCAAGGCTGTCCTGCTCTCTCATGATTGGCTGTGGCATGCTTAAATCATTCAAACAGCAACCGCCCCTGCTGCTACCTACAGTGCCCGGCACAGGCCACGTGTTTGCTATTTTTTCTCACAGGATCAGGAAGTCCAGTGGACAAGTTGAAGGTTTTGTGCACAGCGGAGCCCTCACCCTTACCCCGCCCCAGGCCCTTCAACCTCTGTGTGGTCACTGTGCTGGGTCACGTTAGTTCTGAGCCTGAGGCCATTCCTACTACATCAGACCACTGTTCAGAGGCACCATGGAGGGAGGGTAGAGGTCTCAAAGGCTTCATGCACAGGGCAGAAGGAATTTCCTGGTCTTTTGGGTCAGGTATGACGTGGGGCTACAAACAGGCAGGGAGGTAGCTTCGCCTTTTTAAGTATCTCTAAAAATCACCCACATTACAGATCTACTTGCCACTTAGGGTTTGAAGATTAATCTTCCTCTCATGAGCATAAAAAGAAACCAAGTTCCTAGACCCAAGTCTTCCTCATGCCCCAGCTCACTGGATGAAGGGTGTTCTTTACAAGGCCAGCACGGGTGAGAAAAGTCATCAAGGGGACCCCGGAGTGTAACTCAGCTGATGCAGTGCTTGCCCAGTATTCCTGAGGCCCTGGGTGTGATCCCCAAATAAACAGAGCAGAGTGGTTCACACCAGTAATTCCAGCACTCAGCAGTCAAAGGTAAGGAGGATCAGAAGTTCAAGGTCATGCTTTATTAATATTAAGCTCAAGGCTAACCCAGACTATATGAGACTGGAGAGAGAGAGAAAAGAAGAAGGAAGAAGAGGAGGAGGAGGAGGAGCTGGGGAGAGGGAATTTCAAATGTTATCCTTCTGACTTAACTTTATGTCAAATTAACAAGGACCAGGTAAAGTTATGGAAGATTTTGTAATAGATCAACAATACTCTTGGTCATCTCCAAAGAAAAGGTAGGCATTGTCAAGTACAATTTTGCAAGAAAAAAAAATTGCTTGCCACAATGTTTATGTGGAGGTCAGAGGTCAACTTGAGAGTGTTGGTTCTCTCTTACTGTGTGGGTCCCGGGGGTTGAACTCAGATTATTGTTCTTGCTGGCAAGGCACCCCTCCCCCTGAGCCCTCTTACCAGCCCTGACGTGCTCTCTTGCAGGGTGATTCTCTAGACTGTCTGTGCCTCCCGCTGCCTTTGAATACTTTATGCCTCCCTAGGTTGTAGAATTCTGGCAATGACACAGATGACTGACATCCAGAAAGACACAACTGATATGGGATGGTGTGGTCTATTACTGTCCTACTCATATGGAATGATTTGGCACCCAGTTAGGCAAAGTCATTTCAACGTCTTTTATGGAAAATATGTATCAACAGATGAGTTAATCTGTTAGTCCATCATCTGGCCAATCATATATGCATATACATTATTTTGTTGTTTGTTTTGTTTTTGAGGCTAGCCTCAATTTTACGGCTATCTTCCTACCTTAGTCTATCCAGTGCGCATATATATATATATATATATATATATATATATATATATATATATATGATTCTCCTTTCAGGCAGATGTAGAAATATATATATATATATATGATTCTCCTTTCAGGCAGATGTAGAATATCACTGACAGCATTAGTTTGTAAGTAAAATATATGATAATTGTTTATTTTATATGTGTTTGAGGTTGTGACTTTACTGAGCGCTTGTCTGCTTTTCCAAGGGACCGGGTTCAACTCCCAGCACCCACATGGCAGCTCACAACTATGCGTAAGCAGTTTCAGGTGGTCTGACACCCTCACACCAATGCACATAAAATAAAAATTAAATACATTATTATTAAAAAAAAGAATTATCCTTTAGCACAAGACTGCTATGGACCTTTTGTTTCACACATAATAACATGTTTATTGAGACAGGATCTCAATATGTAGCCCAGACTGGCCGCAGACATGGATCTTTCTGCCTCTTCTTCCAGAAGGTTGGCATTACCGGGGTGCACCACCATGCCCACCTCAAGTACTGTTATCACCTCTATTTCCTTGCTTCCCTCTCCTTTCTGCCTACTCAGTCTACACCTGTCTCCTCTCACAGATAGCAGCAGGCACCCTAAGACACTGTCCTGCGTCTCTAGTAACAACCCAGGGAACAGATCTCTTACCCAAGAAGTGAGCTACTATCAAAGAGGGTATTGGTGCCATACCCTGTCCTGCTCCCCCTTCCCTGTCTCCTGCCTGGGAATCAGAGAGCTGGGCTACACGCTTATGCCCCGAAACCTCCCCTATCCCCAGGAGGATGGGACCCCAGTTCTGCAACGGGGGCTCTGAGGCCCCCCCCAACGCTGTTGCCTCTCTGTCCATGATGTTAATAATCCCTCTCAGGGGCCTCTTGAGCCACCAGAACCACCCCTTCCCCCTCTCTGAAATCTAACTTCCTGGAACTTCAGTCGCCTTGCCTCAGCCTCCTGCCTGCTGGGATTCTAGGTGTGCCACCGCACCGGGTCACCCTCATTTTCTCACAAGAGAAAGGAGCCTCTCGGAGAGACCAATGCACTTGCCCGAGCGCCCACAGATGGTGGTCATGCACCGTGGAGTTAGTGGGAACTCCCACCGGCTGACCCCAGCCCTGGGTTCTCTCCTGGCCTGGAGAAGAAAAGCATCTCAGACATCTTGAAATCACACACACACACACACACACACACACACACACACACACACACACACACACACACACACACACACAAAGTTGGCCGAGAACATAGCTGACAGGGTCAAAGTCTAAAATATCCAAACATACTGAATATGAAACACTTAGTCCCCGAGGTTACTCTAGGATGCAATCCTTCATTCTGCTCTATACAACTGTCTCGCTGCTTCCTGTTTCTTCACAGTTTCATTACCTGATTAAACACAATCAAAATAAATAGATACGTAAAACTTTCTTTCAAAAAAAGGGCAGCCAAGTTGGAGCTTGAGACGATGTTCAGGAAATGGTGCTTGTGGACAGCCGTGCAAGTCATGTGACTCGGGACGAAGCCAGGAGCCACATAAACACTGCTAAAACTGGGATGGAAAACTGTGCCGGGTCTCAGGGAGTAAGTACCCGGATGTTCGGTGCCTACTTAATTAGAGCGCCTTAAAAACAGACCAGTTGATGGGGCTGGCAAGACAGCTCAGCGGATAAAGTCACCTGATACCGATACCAGGAGGCAGAGAACAATTTCTGGGACCCACATGATGGACAAAACCCACTCAAGCAAGATGTCCTCAGATCCCATAGTATATGTGTGTCCAGTCATGTGCACGCACACTTTCTCTCTCTAAATTAAGGCTTTAAAAAATTTAATACATATTAAAACACGTACATACACACACAACAAACAAACCCAGTTGATATGGCTGAGAGAGCCGGGCATGGTGCACACGCCTGTAATCCCAGGACTCTGGAGACAGAGGCATGTGGATCTCTGTGAGTCTGAGGTCAGCCTGGCCTACAGAGCAAGTTCCAGGACAGCCAGGACTGCATAGAGACCTGTCTCAAGACAGAAACAAAACCAAAAACAAAACACAGAGAGAGGGAGGGTATAGACAAAGATGCAATCCTGGAACCCCACCTAAGGGTGGGAAGTGGAAAACAGACTCCACGAAGTTTTCCTCTGACCAGCTTTCACTGTGGCACATGCTTCCATCCACAAGTGTGCCTGAATGCGCGCGCGCACACAGTGTACATGAATGATCACAGCAAGTGGATTTCCTGCTACATGAACCTACACAGGTAACAAAGCTACACAGAATATCACCCACATGCAGACGCCAAAGAGCATGCATAACACTGGGAGGAGCCAGAGAACTCATCTGTTGGAGGATACTTTTGTGCACTGAGTATTCAAACGCTGATTTCTGTACCCAGAGATCTGGTTGCAGTCTAGACTGGATGTTGGCATTGTCATTTCTATGAAGAATCTCCTGTCTCAATGTTGTGTAAAAACTGTCCTCCATCACCCTCTGGTTAATAAAGAAGCTGATCAGCCAATAGCTGGGCAGGAGAATCAAGCTGGGACATGGGAGCCTATGAGAGGAGTCTCCATGGGAGAGGTCACCAAGAGGACATGGATGGGGCACCCAGAGAGAGATAAAGATGTGAGGTAACGGGGCATGTGAATGGGAAGTAGGCTAGGTCAGCATAGTCAGGTTAGGAGGGCTGAGTATCTGCCCAGCTATAGTGCCTAAAGTTATTATTAAAAAAATATAAAGGTATTCGTGCCATTATTTCGGAGCAAGAGCAGGCACGGAAAGCCCATAATTTTACATTTGGTGCTCAACGTGGAGCTCAAACCCATGACCCTGACATTACGACACTCATGCTCTACTGACTGAGCCAGATCCATGGATGGAATCCATATAAATACCCTGGTTGTCTTTAAGAAAAGGTATTACTATGTGGGGCAGGCTAGCCTTGAATTTATGTTATCTTCCCTCTTCTGCCTCTGCAAGCATGTGCTACCGTGACTGCCTATTCCGTAGTTTCAAAAAAATATTACTGTTAGAGCCGGGTGCGGTGGCACATGCCTGTAATCCCAGCACTCAGGGAGGCAAGACAGGCGGATCTCTGTGAGTTCAAGGCCAGCCTGGTCTACAAAGCAGAGTCCAGGATAGCCAAGGCGACCCAGAGAAACCCTGTCTCAAAAAAACCAAACACAAACATACAAACAAAAAATTACCTTTGAGGAAACAGGACAAAGTATTTGCCCCTCTGTACTGTTTACTGCAAATGAATATGAATATTTTATTGTCTCAATTTAAAATACCTAGTTTTTAAAGGGGAGGGAGGCAGTCTCCTGTTCTTGGAGGATATGAGTGCTGAGCCCAGTGTTGGCAGGGTATCAGCATTTTGGGGACTCCCAGTGCCTTCGGCTCTGCAGGATTTTGTGAGACCCTTCAGACTGGAAGTCCCCTGCTTCCTCTGGGCCAGAAGAGTTGAGCTGAGCTTACTTTCCCAAGGATCAGTAATCTCAGTAATGCTTAGGTTTTCTGATAAATACCTATGACCGTGAGGTTGGCCATGACCTGGTGTTGTGAGTGGCCTGGCCCTGGGTTGAAATATCCTGGCCAGGGGGCTTCCTTCATTCCTGATGTCCTATGGTCCCCAAACCTGGTACAGGTCTGTATTGGAGAACAGATTCTTACTGGGGTCTTCCAGGCTGCTAGTACCCACAGTGAGTCTTTGACCACGGGAAGGGCCTTGACATTTCAGTTTTCACATACCTGCGGGCCTGTAGATCCATTTTAACCCCCTGACTCCAGAGCACCCCCCTCCAAAGGAAGGAGAAGGCTGGGCCACTGAGGCCTCATTGTTCTGCTCTAGCATTGTTCTGCCCCTCGCTGACCCAGAAGGTCCCCAGGGCCCGGGGTAATCCAGCCGGATTGTTTTTCCCAAGCCCGGGTCCTTCAGGTGTGAGTGGCAGCGTTCGGCCACGTAGGTTACTGTGGCATTTCTGCAGCGGGAAAGAGGAAGGAACTGTGACCTGCACCTCTGTGGCATCAACAATGCGGCCCCAGCAGCAGGGACAGCGGAAGAGAGCCCCGTTTCCATAGTGATAAATCACCGGGAAGGGAGCTAGCTCCAGGATTTTTCCCTTCTCTGGGTTCCCTGCAAACCCACTCCAGGCGCCAGGTTGGTTGGAGGCCTGGGCCTCTCACGCCTGTGAGTGAGTCTTCAGAAAGCACAAGAGTCTGGCCATAGCCTGGCCTGGAGGCGCCTGCAATCTCAGCATTCCTGAGGCTGAGGCAGGGGAAACCCGGTTTTGAATGGACCACATAATGAGTTCCTGTCCAGGCAAGAAAGACCTTATCCCAAAACAACAACAGAAAGCAGGTGGGATGGTTCAGTGGATAGAGTGCCTGCAGCTGAGCCTGATGACCTGAGTCCAGTTCCTGGTACCCACATGGTAGAAGGCAGGACAACACCAGCAGGTTCTCCTAACCACACCAGCATGTGTGTTAGGCCCTGCATGCCACTACATAGACAGACAGATAGACAGACAGATGCACTTATGCACACACACAAACATACATTTTTGTTCATTCGGGTTTTTTCCAGATAGGGTCTCACTATGTAGCTCTGGCTGTCCTGGAACTCACTCTCTAGACCAGGCTGACCTCGAACTCACAGAGCTCCACCTGCCTCTGCCCCTGTAGAGGCCACAGCGATGGGATGAAATGTGTGCACCACCACACCCAGCTTGGTTTGCTTAAAAGCGGAAGTCAGGGGCCTGAGAGATGACTCAGCTGGTGGAGGTGCAAACCGGGTAGCCGACCTTCCACCCCAGAATCAAACTAAAGGTGGAGATTGAGAACCAACTCCACAAAGTTGCCCTCTGACCTCCACGTACACACTGTGGTGAGCGTGAATGTGCCCACCATACATACTGCATGCACTTAATCACACACGGGATAGTAAATTAAAGAAAGTAAAAAGCAAGAGTCAGCTGTGTGTAGTGGTACAAGATGGAAATCCTACCATTCCGGAGACCGAGGCAGGATGCCAGAAGCAAATCTGAGACTTTGTTCTAGGCCTGCTTTGGTCTAGGCCAGCTTGAGCTACTGAGTGGGATTCTGTAGCAAACAAAACAAATGACAGCAAAAAGGCAGGACTCAGGGCTGGAGAGATGGCTCAGCAGTTAGGGGCACTTGCTGCCCTCCCAGAGGGCCTGGGTTTAGGACTACATGGGGCATCTGGCCTGCACATGCTTCGCAAACATACATGCAGGCAAAACGCCAGGCACATGAAATAAGTATGTAAATACTAAGTGGCCAGGAGCCGTTTTTATGAGTAACCCCAGGTCGGGGGGCAGGAGCCGTCTTTGGAAGTACTCCCAGGTCAAGATGCTTTGACTCTTGCCGGGTGTTCAGCAAAAGGTGTGATTCTGAGTCCGTGGCTGGCTGTACTCCTGCCCCAGGCTCACTGCTAGGTACATTATACCTAATATTTCCTTTAGTTTTGTCCCCAAAACTGGCCCAGGCAACAAAGGACAACATTTTGTCAGTGTAGCAAGCTGTAGGCTCAAATGTCCCTTCTGAATGTCTGCCCTCTCCTCCTTGCCTGCCTGCCCTGGCTGGAACTCACCTTTGGGGCTGGACAACAGGCTCTCCGTCACAGCTGTGGAACACCCAGAGGCTGAAATGGCCCATCTACTTGCAACACAGAGAACAACAGGCAAAACCGGCCACGGACAGCTTCCTCTCTGGTTCTCACTTGAATAATGAAATCAAATTCCACATGCAAATGATTTAGCATTAGCTAAATTGTGTGACAGCCAGTTCTCTCTCCCAGCCTGGCGAGCAGAGTGAGTCCAGGACAGCAGGGCTACATAGAGAAACCCTGTCTCAAACAAACAAACAGAGAGTAGTGCACTTGCTTGTGGTGGTGCATGCTTTTAATCCTAACACTCAACAGGCAGAGGCAGGCGAATCTCTGAGTTCAAGGCCAGCCTGGTCTACAGGGAGAAACCTGACTCCAAAAATTAAAGAAAAAAAAAGGAAAAAAAGAAAGAAAATTTAAAATAACAAAATAAATGAAGGTATACAAACAAAGCCCTGGGCTTGGGAGATTGGTGGCCAATGGCCAAGAGGGGAATTCCGGAGTGATGGAACATTTCTAAAGTTGCATTGGGTGATGGCTGCAAGCTGTGTATATTTACAAATACAGGGTTCTCAGACGGAGTAAACAAAAACAGAGGCTGCTCAGTTAAACTTGAATTTCAGATAACAAAATATATTTTGTTTGTTTGTTTCAGAGACAGGGTTTCTCTGTGTAGCCTTGGCTGTCTTGGACTCACTTTGTAGACCAGGCTGGCCTCGAACTCACAGAGATCCGCTGCCTCTGCCTCCCCCAGGGCTGGGATTCCAGGCGTGTGCCACCTGTGTCCCGGCGACAAGATGCCTTTGTAAACTCTGGCTGTGGACACAGGCCTGTAACCAGACTACTTGAGCAGCTGACACAGGAGGACCGCAGGTTCGAAGCAGATGGGCCGACAGAGCTCAAAAAAACCCGAGATGACCTACTGAGGCTGTGTTTCAAAATCCGAAGAGAAATGGAAACTTGTAGCTCAGCAGTGCGGTGCTTGCCTGGCGTTCTTGAGGCTCTGGGGTCAATCTTCAGTCCCTGGGGGTGAGGGATGGGGAATCCTTTTCTAAGTGTTTCTAGAATAGGAAACTCAGGCCCGGAGAGCAAGCCTGGGGTTAAGATCACTTGCTGCTCTATCTATGCGCAGCGCCTGTAAACTCCAATTCCAGGAGATCCGACGCCCTTTTCCAGCTTCCAGACACTTGCATGTGTGTGGTCCACTAACACACTTCACATTAAAACAAAGAAACAGACTTAAAAAAAACAAACTAGAAAAATACAAGCCAGGAGGTGGTGGCTTGCCTTTAATTCATTTAATCCCAGCGCTCAGGAGGCAGAGGCAGGTGCACCTCTGTGAGTTCAAGGCCAGCCTGGGTTACATAGCAAGTTCCTCTCTCTACATAGCCCAGGCTGGTCTTGAATTTTAGATCTTCTCATATCTGTCCCCCAAATGCTGGGGTCACAGTCATATATCACAATGACACTTTGTATAAAAGCCTCTAATAACGAGGCTTATGAAGTAAAGATGGTAGAGGGGTGGCTGACGAAGAGGCTAAAACAAACGAACAAAGGCCTCAGCTTGCTCCAAAGTCAAGATGATTCAAGAGTAGCTGACAGCACTCAAGAGTAGCTGTCCGTCGGAGACAGTCGGACACCGTAGGTGACGCCCGGAGAATGAGGGGAAAAAAAATGGCCTTATGTGGCAGCCTTCATGTTTTAGCCTATCCCTTCCCCGGGGCCCAAAAGTGACTCAAGAGAAAAACAAGGAAAAGTCAAAACAGGACAATAAAAGACAAAAGGTGGGTGCTATGGTTCCGTTCTTGGAACTTTTAAAATTACACAAATTTGACAATGCCGCCACCTAGTGGAAGATTAGAAAAGTTAGACACACAGCCCTACTGAAATCTTAAACATTTCTCAGAGCTATAAACTGGGGTTCAGCAGGGTGTGTGATGGCATAAGCCTGTGCTTCTGGCTGTTTGGGAGACCGAGGCAGAAGGACCAAACAATTCATGTCCTGCCTTAGACATATTGTGAGTTCCAGGCCAGCTTCTGCAATGGCAATTAAGCAAAACAATGTCTCAAAATAATAGTGTCTAGGATTGGACTGGAGAGATGGCTTAGAGATTAAGAGCAGTGTCTGCTCTTCCAGAGGTCCTGAGTTCAATTCCCAGCAACTACATGGTGGCTCACAACCATCTATACTGGGGTCTGATGCCCTCTTCTGGCATGCAGGTGTACATGCAGATAGAGCATTCATATACATAAAGTTTTTTTAAAGTTTAGTATTGTGAGGCCTTAGGTTCACACACACACACAGTCCATTGAACTTATCCTAAATACTTCTCAGTTATTTGACGTACTTAGATCACTTTCAGGGTTTTTGTTGTTATTGTTGTTGGGTTTTTTGTTTTGTTTTGTTTTGTTTTTAAACAGGGTTTTTCTGTGTAGCCTTAGCTGTCCTGGACTCACTTTGTAGACCAGGCTGGCCTCAATCTCATAGAAATCCCACATCTCTGCCTCTCTGAGTGCCGGGATCACAGGCGTGCACCACCACACCCAGCTAGGTATTTGGTTTTTTTTTGGGGGGGGGCGGATTTTGTTTCTTGTGATTATTTTATTATTTTATATAGGGTCTCATATAACCCAGGGTAGCTTCAAACTTGTTATACAGCTGAAGCAGGTCTTGAACTCCTGATCCTTCTGCCTCTATTCCCTGAATGCTAGGACAAGAGGGTTGCACAACTCTGCTGATTTTTTTTTCTTTTTTTCTTTTTGACTCTTTAAGATAGGGTCTTGTGTAGCCCAGGCTGGCCTCAAACTCACAGAGATCTGCTTGCCTCTGCCTCCCAGGTGCTGGGATTAAAGGTGTTCTCTCTCTCCCATACCTCACATAGCCCAGCTGACTCAAACTCAAGTGTGGCGAAAGGTGACTTTGAACCTCTGATCCCCCGCCTCCATCTCCTGAGTGCAGGGATTGTAAGCTGCTGTGTTCCCATGACTGCGGTGCTAGAGATGAAACTTGGGGCTTTGCACATGCCAGGCAAGCACTTTGCCAGGTCCTCCATGTCTCCACTGTCTTTAGTTCACTGTTAGAGCTGACACTGTCAGAGGCTACTTGGTCTGCGTTGAGTAGAGGACAGGTGACCTTTTCCTGAGGAGCCTAGGAAGTCCACACATATCCCCACCAAGGCCTGGGACCAACGACTGAACAGAGCGGGGTGAGGCAGGGGTAGAAAACCAGCTCCTGTACTGTAGGAAACTCACCCCCCCCACACCCCCCACATCAAAGAGAGTCAAACTCAGCTGAAACGCCTGTCTTTGCTTAAGTCTTGCCTCAGCCTGTCTGTCTGACTTCCCAGTCTCTGCCTTGGTCACCCCTTCAATAATTCGCATTCTGAAGAGTGCATTGCAAGCTACGCTGCTCAGGAGCCTGACCTCAGACAGCTGGCAGAGAACTCTGGGATCATGGCATCTCCATCCCCTGATGATATGTAAACCATGAATCACCTGAAAGTGTTTTTCTGATATGCTTTCTTATTATTATTCTGAAAAAGATTTTTCTTTTATGTGTATTGTTTTTTGCCTGCATGTATGTTTATGCATCGCGGTGCGTGCATATGGAGGGCAGAAGAGGGTGTCTTCGATTCTCTGAAGCTGGAGTTTCAAGCAGCAGTGAGACAGTTGGGTACTGGGAACTGAACCAGGGTTCCTGTGGAAGAGCAGCAAGCGCTCTTAACTGCTGAGCCATCTCTCTAACCCCGTATTTAAATTTTTTGATATGTATTGAGCTACATATTTATATTTCTTTCCTGTCTGTTAAATAATTCCCATAGTGCTTCTGCAGCATAGAGACGTCTAGAAGCTAAATGAGGTTACCAGTACAGGCTCCTCACTCAGCAGGGAGGGCACCTTGATTGACGGCATCCTGTTAGACTTATTGCTGTGTGCGTATCAGTAGGATGCAGCGTCGTGAGCCATGAAACCTTTAACTTGGCACGGGATGTGTCAGATCCAAGCATGAACTTCTCTTTTTCAAAGTGAGACTTCACCTCAGATTTATCACATCATCTTTGACAAGCATCTGCCTTTTTATGGGGCCTGGATGAACCACCCTAGCAAGTTTTTTTTTCAATTATTATTTTATTTTTAGATTAATCACAGGTTATGTACTTTGTATCCCAGTCGTAGCCCCCTCCCTCATTCCCTCCCAATCCCCCCATCCCTCCCTCACCTCCTCCCTGCCCCTTTCCAAGTCCACTGATAGGGGAGGACCTCCTCCCCTTCCATCTGACTAGCAAGGTTTTATAAAAAATATTTATTTATTTGATGTAGATGAATGCTTTATCTGCATGTACACCTGTATGCCAGAAGATGGCATCAGATCCCAGTATAGATGGTTCTGAGCCACTATGTGGTTGCTGGGAATTGAACTCAGGACCTTTGGATGAGCAGACAGCACTCTTAACCAGTGAGCCATTTCTCCACCCCACCCCACCCCACCCCACCCCACCCCACCCCACCCTCACCCCAGCAATATTTGTCAACAGCTGTGGATAGTATTTTCCCTGCAGTCATCTGCGAATTCTGTGTGCCATAATAAGTCAGTAAACTTCCTTCTGGTTTCCAAAACTTACAAGTACCCAGAAATGGCATCTTGCCCCACAAAGTCCTGCCCCAGCACTTCCCTTTGCCTGGGCAAGACAGGGATCAGTCTATGGGAAAGAGTCAAAGTTGAAATTCTACCAGGTTTGGGGGCTCACACCTTTAGCACTCAGAAAGCACAGATAGGTGGATCTCGGTGAGCTCAAGACCAGCCGTGTCTACATAGCAGGTTCTAAGCCAGCCATAGCCGCACAGTGAGACCCTGTCTCAAAACAAACAACAACAAAACAGAGCTGAAGAGACAGCTCAGGGGTTAAGAGCACTGGATTCTCTTCCCGACCTTTGGTCCCTAACACCCAAATGTAGGTTAAAAACTATTTGTAACTCCAGTCCAGGGGATCTAATGTCTTCAGCCAACAGGCATGCACACACACACACACACACACACACACACATGACACACGCAGGCAGAACACCCATACACACAAAGTAATAAAAAAATTTAAGTTAACAGATCTAAAAAGTGATGTCTTCAAATCTCCAACTCCCTTTAGACCCTAGATGAGGATCATTCCATGAAAATCAAACTCAGAGCTTTTCTTTTCTTTATTTATTTTCTTTTTAATTTAGAGAACTGTCTATTTGCCTGTATGTCTGTATCTGAGATGTGTAACCCAGGCTGGCCAGGAGCTAGACCAGCCTTGAACTTTCATCTTCTTGCCCAACCTGTCTAGTGCTGGGATTATAGGCCCTTGCCACATCATGGCCAACCTATACTCTCCCTCCCTTCTTCCCTTCCTTTTTGACAGTCTCATGTGCCCCAGGCTGGCCTCAAACCCAGTATATAGCTGAGGCTGCTCTTGAACTCTCGACCCTCTTGACTCTGCCTCCCGATCTCTGGGATTATAGGCACAAGCCACTGCAGCCAGCTCATGCTCTCTTGCCTCAGTGACAGAGAGTCTTCACAGCACAGGCAGAGTATCTCTGATCTGAAAAACCCAGCATCCGAAATTCTTGCAAATCCATAGCTTCCTTGGTATTTACACAACAGGGAAGAAATTCCACCCTGTCTCATTTGGGGTTTGTTATCAAAAGACCAGCAAGGTGGCTCCGCTAAGCCCAGGACCGGGTACTGGATCCCCAGAACCCACATGGTAGAAAGGGGAACTGAACCTTACAAGTTATCCTCTGACCTCCACATACATAAAGTAGCGTTTGCACCCAACCCACACCCACACACAAAATAAACTACAATGCAGAAAAAACGTTTGTCTTGAGATAGGATCTCTCACTGTGCAGTCCTGGAAATTGTTAAGTGACCAGGGTGTCCTTGAACTCAAAGAGATCTGCCTGCCTCTGCCTCCTAAGTGCTGGGGTTAAAGGTCCGCCATGCCTGGCCTCCTCCTTTTAGAGACAGGGTCTTGCTGTGCAGCTGAGGCTGGCCTGGAATTCATCATGCGGCCTTCACTGGCCTGGAACACACAGCCACGCTCCTGCATCAGCCTCCCACAGTTACGGTATATCTGTCCTATCTTATTTTCTGCTGCTGTGATAAAATCCTGACCAGAGACAACCTGGGGAGGGAAGAGGCTTTTTATCTTACACTTCCAGGTCCCCTCAGTTTATCACGGAGGGAAGCCTGGCTGGAGCCCAGAGGCAGGGAGTGAAGCACAAACCGGGTAGGAATGCTGCTTGCTCTCTGTGGTTCCATCAGCTTGCTTTCTTATGCCATCCAGGGTCACCTGCCCAGGGGTGGCACCACCCACACAGCTGGGCGCTCCTCTATCGATCACTAGTTATTAATTAAGAAAATGCTACACAGAAAAGCCTGCCCATCAACCTGATGGAGAGAGAGATTTCCTCAGTTGAGGTTCCTTCCTCCCAAGTGACTCCCATTTGTATCATGTTGACTAAAAAAAAAAAAACAACAACCCAGGGGGTCCATTTCCCAGGCACACCCAGATTCCCCCAGTAGGATGCTAACTTAGCATTGTTGGGGGGAAGGGATGGCTACAAGCCCAGCTGCGCCCCAGGATGCTCCGCCGAGGCCCGAGTGTATCACTGTGCCTTTTCCTGATCCTCTGGGTGTGCTGGAAAGATTGTTAAAAACAAAAAACAAAAAAACACATCAAAATGGCGCTTGGGTTTCTGCGTGTTTCACAGAGATTAGAAGAGGAGGCAAGACGCTGGGGAAGCTGGAGGGTGGCGGCAGAGTCTTACAGAGCATCGTGTGGTGACGTACCTCCAGAGGTGAGCTGAGGAGCTGAGAGCGACGACGTCGCTGAGGTTCCGGTCTGAGCACGCCGACCTGAGATGAGTGAACAGAAGGGCCACTCTGAAGCTGGTTACCTTCAGGCAGCGTGTATAGGAAATGTACATAAAAGACAACGGAGCTTCACACTCAGACTTTGTCCCATCCCCAAGTTGCTAGTTGCAACTATATATGCAAACATTAAAAAATAAAACAAAAACCAAAAAACAAAACTAAACCAAAATCCAGAACACTTCCGGTTCCAAATATTTGAGATATGGGATGTTCAGTCTATAATCAAAACACTGGATGGGGGCTGGAGAGATGGCTCAGTGGTTAAGAGCACTGGTTGTTCTTTCAGAGGACCAGGGTTCAATTCTCAGCACCCACATGGTGGCTCACAAGAATCCATAACTCCAAATTAAAACAAAACCCAGCAGTTGTAAAATAGGTAAAGTAAGGAGGGTATGGTGGCACACGCCTTTGATCCCAGCACTTGAAGGCAGAGGCAGGTAGATCGGATCTCTGTGAGTTAGAGGCCAGCCTGGTCTACAAAGTGAGTCCAGGACAGTCAAGGCCACACAGAGAAACCCTGTCTTGAAAGAAAGAAACAAACAAACATATACACACACACATATAAGTTTGTGGGGGCTGCAGAGATGAATCAGTGGGTAAGAGCGCTGACTTCTCTTCCAGAGAACTGGGTTCAATTTCCAGCACCCCACATGGCAGCTCAGAACCATTTGCAAACTCCAGTTCCAGGGGATCTGACACCCTCTTTCAGCTTCGGCAGGCACCAGGCAGGCATATGCTACATATACATACATTCAGGCAAATCACTCTTACACATAAAACAAAATAAATAAATCTAAAATATAAAAATAAAAATATTCGTGGAGCTGTGGCGTAGGGGCCGAAATGCATTCCCCAGGGCAGAGACAATAAGTGGAAAGGGATCACTCTCGTGCTTACCAGACACTGTCCTGACTGTGCCCTTTCTGTTTCTGCCACCTCCCATGCTCAAAGCATACGGTCTCCCTTAGAGAAGGAGGCACTGCTGTCTATAAGGCTATGTGTTGCCCTCGGACACGTAAATGCCACGGGTGGATCTTCCCAGGAAGGACTACCATTTGTAATTGATACTAATTCCTTTGAATACCAAGAAGCATCTTTAATGACGGAACTAACTTACAGCCACACTGGGCTGGAGGTGGCTCAGAGCGAGTGTGCTGCTGTTCTTGCAGAGGACCAGTTCAGTTCCCAGTGCCCACATCAGGAGACTCACAACGGCCTGTAACTTCGGTTCCGGCCCCAGTGGGTACCCACATGCTTAGAAAGTGTTGGAGCTTTGTGGCTCACCTCCCAGGCAGCTCAGGATGGGTATTAATCTTACTGGGTGAGAATAAGACCATTATCACAAATTTTGAGCCAAACTTGAAGCTAGCAATGCTGGCCAGGACAATGAACACTGGCCAGGTCCATACTCAGGATTCCCAGGGTATGTCACCAAATTACATTAGTCAGAGGCTCAAGAAAGGCAAAAATCCACAAGGCTACATACTTCCCACCTTTGTCCAATCAGGGGCAAGCATACGTGCAGACATATTTCCTGCCTACGTTCCTCCAGATCGTGAAATCCTATGCTGTTGGGGTAACCAAGCTTCTTTAAAGAAGCAAAAACACAAGCTTGTAATCTTACATGATTACAAGACAGATAATTCCAGGAAGTTATCTGTCCTTGGGCAATTGGGGCTTACATGTTAGAGGTAATTTTCATTTTTGTTTTAAAGATCTCTTAATCGCTGCCATCTCAGCTTAAAACATAACGTTAGCCATCACAGTGTGAGGGCAGAGACAGAGGGAGACAGAGAGTGAGGAAGGAGGGCCTTGCGGTCAGAGCAGCTGCTCAGAGCCTGTTCCGGGAACTCGAAGGGCGTTGAACCAACTACAAGTCATGCCGCATAAGTTTGTCTAAATCCTCTCCCTCCCTGCCTGTGCTTGGGCAGAGGAATCTGAGAAGCCAGTACTTCCCCCCCTCCCCACCCCCGCTCTGCTGCAGCGCTCCTCAGATGGGTGGCGGTGGCTCTTTCATGTGCTCCTCGCTCATCTCAGTCAAGGAAATGAGGACCTGGGCAGACAAGTTGTTCCTCTGGGCTGTTTTTCTTTCTACTACATGTAAGCCTGAGCCAATGTTCTAAGGCTGGGAATAACGGCTCACACTTTTAATCTCAGCACTTGGGAGGCAAAGGCAGGTGGATCTCTGAGTGTGAGGCCAGCCTGGTCTACATAGAGAGAGTTCAAGGCCAGCTTGGGCCACATAGAGAGAGTTCTAGGCCAGCCAGGGCTACATCGTGAGACCCTGTCGCAAAAAATAAAGACAGACAAAGAAACAAAAATCAGCTCTCAAAACATCATATGAAAAATGAGCTTTTAAAAACATTTCCACTTTTCTCTTTCAGTCCAAAATGTTGCAGTGGACGGTAAGAAGAAGAAAATAAATGGTAAGTTTCTTTCTTTTCTTTCTTTCTTCCTTCCTTTCTTTTCACAGGGTTTCTCTCTGTAATAGAGCCCTGGCTGTCCTGGAACTTGCTTTGTAGACCAGGCTGGCCTCAAACATCCTCCTGCTCTGTCTCCTGAGTGCTGGGATTAAAGGCATGTATCACCTGACCCAGCTGAAACTGTAAGTTTCATTTCCTAAAAGCATGTTCCTCCAAATGGTCAGATAGCTGGCTTTGAACATGAACATCCACTTATGGTGGGTGTTTCTGTGTTTTTAGATCAGCAACCAAGAGCAAAGCCTCTCAGTTGTTTTCTAGTCAGGAAATAAGCCAAGTAGAGAGAGGGAGGTGGTTGTAGCATTTTGTTTTTTCTACCTGAAACTTGGCGGTAAAGTCTTGAAACTGTTCTTACCGTGAAAAACTTCAAACTTCTTCTGTTATCATTTTTGGCTAGAAAACCCTTACATAATCTTTGTAACTTTTACTTATTTATTTACTTTTGAGTCTCGTGTCGCTCAGGCTGGCCTCAAACTTCATTATATGGCCAAGGCTAGGCTAGAACTCCTGAACTCCCAAATGCTGGGTTTACACCCCACCATGGCCACTGGAACACGTTATGAATTATTTCAGGCATAGGAGGGACTCTACCAAGGAGTCAGAGCACTTTGCTACTGCGGCTGGCATGTTGCCAGCAGCTGGCAGCCTGAGCACATCAACTGATGACTTTTGAGTGTGCTTTCTTTCATCTGTGCACAGGAATGCCACAATCCCTGTTCCTCCGCACAGTCTCTGGCAAACATGACTCCTTCAGTGTATGCCAACCACGCAATATTGAAGCGCTGTTGTCAGCCGAGTGATGGTGGTGCAGGCCTTTGATCCCAGCACCTGGGAGGCAGAAGCAGGTAGATGTCTGTGAGTTAGAGGCCAACCTGGTCTACAGAGTGAGTTCCAGGACAGCCAAGGCTACCCTATCTTGAAAAAGAAAGAGAAAAAGAGAAAGAAAGAGAGAAAGAAAGAAAGATGTTGTATACCCCCCAGTCTGTCTCCCCTCCCCTCCCAGAAGCAGCCAGTATCAGTAATTGGATTGCTTAGTTGGTTTTTGTTTTTGTGGATTGTTGGTGATAAGATTCTGCCACACAGCCTAGCACTCATTATGTAGAAGAGTCTGACCTTAAATTCTCGAAGCATTTGCCTCTTTCCCCCAAGTGCTGAAATTACAGCTGCGATCGTGACAGGAGAGAGAGGTCCTGGGGAGTCTGGAGGGCACCCAACAGTAGAGCTTAAAAGAATGTAACATGGGACCTGGATTAGTGGTGGGTGACTCAGTGAAAGATTCAAAGCTGCAGGTCTGCCCCTGGTTTATAGGAAATGGAATCGATGATAAGAAAATGCGGTAGCGCTTACCTGAAAAGCAATACAAATGGCAAGTTAAATCCTTTGTCAAAGCCAAACCAACACATAGAGACAGATGTGCAATCAGGGAGTCTCTATGTGGGGAAAAGCAAACAAGAGTGCAATATGGAGCATGGGTGTGCACACCATGTGGCACACCTGAAGAACAAAGGGAAGATGGCGGGTGGCTGGGGGAACAAAGTTTCCCTAAGGTGTTTGTTTCTGTCTTGAAAAAGGGTGTATTCATTACTTTTCTCAGAACTGTGACCAAATATCTAACAAGAAGCAACTGAATGGGGAAGGGTCAACCTGACTCACAGTTCCAGGGGAGAGATGGCCCATGGTGGCTGGGAAGTCATGACAGCAGCCATCTTTGGCAGTGGGCGCAGGACTCCCACAGCCGGGAAGCTGGGAAGAGGTGCCAGTAGACGCTTGGTTCATTGTCTCCCTGGCTTCTTTTCCTTCAGTCTGGGAACCCCGGCTTCTGATGGGCCACCCACAATCCGGGAGGATCTTCCTCCCCTAGTTAACTCAATCTAGGAACTTCCTCACAGACAAACCCAGAATCAACCCCTGCCAACTTGGTAGATCCTGCCAACTTAGCTATCACACTGGGGCTCACACACTCCAACCTGGCTTTGGACCCCCTGGACAGCTAAGGATAGCCTTGAACTCCTGGTCCTTCTTCATCACTCAAGAGCTGGAATTGCAGGCATCATGCCTAATTTATGTTGTGCTCAGGATTTTGTGCATGCCAGGCAAGCACCCTGCCGCCCAAATGGCCGGGAATGATTCTAACGAAGACAGCTATGTCATTTTGTTTTTTGCAGATTTCCCTTCTCCAAGCTTATACTCAAACATGACCGCGGTCAGGATGGGCCAAAATGTATCTCTGACTTGCTTCTGCAAGAACATGTCAGTGGATGTCACCTATTCGCTATTTTTGGATATGAGATACCTAGATAGCAAGAAAAGACGAGGGAAGGCCGCGACTTTTCACCTGAAGATCTCCAGCATCAGCGAAACAGGCCCCTACAAATGCAAAGCCAATGTTTCCAACGTGTCAAAATACAGTCAACAATTCAGCTTCACCATCGCCAGTAAGCACATCTCTCTACAGAGTGGAGGGCCAGTGGCTGAGGGGACTCTCTCCTGTGGTGTGAAGGGCTCTTGGCTATTGAAAACAAGAGCCTGGAAGGAGTATGGCTCATCAGTTTAGAGCACTTGCTGAAGGCTTTCTCCTTTCTTTCATAGTCCATCTGGGGCCCTCAATTTAAAAGAGGGTCCTCCCTGTTTAGCTAATCCCTATGAAAGTGCTCCACGGATCTCCTAGTCCCTCCCTAGTCTAACCAAGATTAGCCCGCCTACCAGTCTTCATCCGCTGAAGCCTGAAGCTTCCGGGTGCTAGCTCCCGTACCTCATTACAGTGACACGCCCATGCTGACAGGGATGGTACAGCAGCAGGAGCGGGAGATGGCTGCTTACAGTTCACTGACTAACGGGAAGCACACCGCTATTAAGCAGCACAACCAGCATACACAACAAGCATAACACATCACAGGGCTGGATTCATCCCCAAAATAGAGTAGGGAAGCTGGAGAGACGGCTCAGGGGTTAAGAACACTTATTTTTTTTTAATGTAATTTATTTATTTTTATATCAATCACAGGTTAGGTACTTGGTATCCCAGGCGTAGCCCCTTCCCTCACTCCCTCCCATTCTCCCCATCCCTCCCTCATCTCCTCCCCGCCCCCCTCCAAGTCCACTCCGCTTCCATCCGACCCTAGTTTATCTTGTCTCCTCAGGGCTGGCTGCAATGTCCTCCCCTGGGATCTAACCAGGCTGTTACTCCCTGGCCTGTATGGGGGA
>CM053746.1:14456708-14477633 GCA_028658305.1 Pachyuromys duprasi | reverse complement strand
ATTTGTTCATCTAAACGAAGAACACTTATTGATCTTCCAGAGGGCCCAGGTTCAATTCCCAGCACCCACACAGTGGATCACAGCCATCTTTGACTCCAGTTCCAGGGAATCCGAAGCCTTCTTCTGGCCTCTATGGGCACTGCTCACACATGGTGCACACATACATGCAGGCAAAATGTCAAACACATAAAATAAATCTAACCAGCACTTGGGAGGCAGAGGCAGGTGGATCTCTGTGGGTTCAAGGCCAGCCTGGTCCATGTTTGGAGTTTTAGGACAGCTAAGACTACGTGGAGAGACCCTGTCTCAAAAAACAAAAATAAGTAATAAAACTAAGTAAATTTATAGAAACAAGAATAGGATTTGACAGTAGACCAGGGCCCTGTGTTTCCCGTTTTAAGTTCCCCTTGAATCGATTTAGCAGGGCCACTTCTGCTTTTTAGAGGAAGTGAGAATACTTGTGCAACTGAGTTCTATAAATGAAAACCCAGTTAGAGAGATATGGCACTTTGGGGTTGAGAATAAGCCAACTCTCCCCTGCATGCTTGGAAGTGGATCTTTGGCAGAATCATGGCTCAGTAATTGGGGGTGCTTGCCACCAAGTCTAATGACTTGAGTTTGATCCCAGGATCCACATGGTAGAAAGAATCAGCTCCCATAAGAAGTCTGGCTTCTACACTATCTGTATGTCTGCTACATTCGTGTGAGTGGGTGTATGTATATAGACTAAATTATTTTTTATTGTATTCATTCTTAAGAATAAAGAAACTGAAGCCAAGTGTGGTGGCACATGCCTTCAATCCCAGCACTCCGGAGCCAGAGGCAGGTAGATCAGATCTCTGTGAATTCCAGGCCAGCCTGGTCTACAAAGCAAGTCCAGGACAGCTAGGACTACTGAGTGGTGGTGGCAAATGCCTTTAATCCCAACACTCTGGAGCCAGAGGCAGACAGATCTCTGAGTTCAAGGCCAACATGATAGAGTTCCAGGATAAGCCAGGGCTATATATAGAGAAAGACCCGTTTCAAAAAACCAAATATAAAGTAAAATAAAAACAGACACAAACTGCCAGGTGCGCTATACACACCTGTAATCCCCGCGTTTGGAAATTGGAAGCAGGAGGGTCAGGAGTTTAAGGCTAGCCTCAGCTGCCTAGCAAGTTCAAGGAGAGAAATAATCAATAGGGCCATGAAGTCTGCAAGTCAGTTCCCTAAAGCAAAGAAACAGCCTCTCCACCGCCATCCCCCTCACCCCCAATTTCTCGGCCCTTGGCTAGTGCCACACGGCATGGGGTTAGTCAGATTAGCTATTTGCCTGGGCCCCGGCTGTGCATGTGGCTTTTTAGGTCATTTGCCTTCGGTCCAATAGCTGGAGTAAGGCTGTGCTTGGTATGGTTGGCTATCCTTTGAGTACCCACTAGGACATTATGGGGAGGTGATTTGTAAGAACTGCCTGTTAAACACCAGTGCCTGTCTTACAGGGTCCCAGCAATGCTGTGAGGGATCCGACCATGAAGCCAGGCTGCTCTGTGATGCCCATGGGGAAGGGAGGAATGGGGGCGTGACTTTAAGAACCTCATGGCCCAATAAGGGGTCACACAGTATGTTGGTGAACTCAGGAGACAGCCATGATGGCCTTCCCTAGAGCACTTGCCAGGCCAGTGTCATAGAAGGAGGAAGCCAGTGGTGACCTATGAACTGTTTTCTTCCAGAAGAGAGCTGCTCTTCCTGCCTCCTGCCCGTGCTGCTCCTGGGGCTGTTCCTGGGGCTGCTGGTAATAATCCTACTTCTGGTTTTTTTGATTCAACCAAAATGCAAAAAAAGTAAGTTCTCCCTGGTGTGTTCCTGTGATGTTCAGACTCAGCCAGAACAGAGTCGGGAGGGAAGCTCGTGGCGACGGCGGACGCCTTTGATCCCAGCACTCGGAGGCGGAGGCTGGTGGATCTCTGAGTTGGAGGCCAGCCTGGTCTAAGGGCAAGTTCTAGGACAGCCAGGGCTACATAGAGAAACTTTGTCTTAAAAAAATAAAGAGATAGAGAGGCAGAGAGAGGGAGAGGGGGAGAGAGAGAGATGAGAAATTAAGAGGTAAGCAGACTTCATGAGGCCCTCTGTGGGTCCTTGGTGAAACCCTTCTTCCGTAGGTTACCTGGAGAGCCGGCCTCACATGGACAGAACCCATACACGCGACCCTATGGCCCCCGTCCCTATGATTGGCTTAGAATTCTGCAGCCTCCATCTGAAAATTATTAATCATTTCTGCACTCTTCTTTTGTGTTCGGATTTCACTATGTGTACCTGGCTGGCTTTGAACTCACAGTGATGCTCCTGTCTCAGCTTGAGAAGGCTGAGCTTACAGGTGCACGTGCACTACCACTCCCGGTTTATACAGTTTTTGTTTTGTTTTCTTTTTTTTTTTTTTTTTTGAGTCTGGGTCTCTTGTAGCCCAGGATGGCCTCAGACTCACCTTGCTGTTGAGAATGACCTTGACTTCTGATCCTCCTTCCTTCACATCCCCAGTGCCCAGATTGCAATTGCATGTTCCTACATCCAATTTGCGTGTCAGTAGGGGTGAAACCTAGGGCTTCCTGCATGCTAGGCAAGATCCTACCAACTGAGCCGCATTTCCACGCTGCCTCCATAAATCGAAGCTGAAATAGACACATGCTGAAAGTTGCTATTTTACTCCCCTACCTGTTTTTATTTATTTTTTATTCTTTTACTGACTGAGGCCCTGTCCTGTCCTGAACAAGAGCTTATACAGTCACACTGTCCGCTCCCAGTCCAGCTAGTTCACACCTGTGTGTCAGTGACGTTCAGTCCTTACCTCTGTTGGGAGACCATCAGAAGCCCCACAGCTCCACGTTCGTCAGCTTCCCAGGCTCAAACCCAGTGCCCATGAGACACAAAAGCCATAAAACCCACGAGACAATTCTTCATTCTGTTCCCCCTACTCGGTAGCCACCATTCTGCTTTCTGTCTCTACAGATATAACTGTCCCGGGATTTCATCCGAGTGAAATCGTGCAGCAGTAAGCTGTCTGCCTTGTTCTATTTTGTGACTGGGCCTCCTGTATCTCAGGCTAGCCTCTGACTCACCAGGTAGTTGAGAATAACCTCGAACTTCTGGTTCTCCTTCGCGGTTGGCTCACGGGAGTGCAGGATGAACTCAGGGCTCCCTGCTCTCGAGGCAAGAACTCAGCCAACTGTGCCCCATCCCCAGGGGCTGTCCTTTGGTGTTAGGTTTCTTTTGCATATCAGAACATCTTTCTGTTTTCAGCTGGGGAACCCTCTGATCTGTATGTGCACCTCACATCATTACCCCACCCCTGATGGCTATGCTCGGGTTGCTTCCATCTCCTGGCTATTGCCAACAGTGCTGCTGTATCGGTAGCTGTGGGTCTGTGGATAATACTATTTATAACAAGAGGCTCCTGAAGCTCACTGTATATCATACAGTTGGTCCAAAGCTGAGGCCCCTGAAGGGGTGGAGCCTTCCGTTTCTCAGCCGCCTTCCGGAAGCTTGGTGTGTGAAGTTGGATGGGAATGTGTCTCCTCCTTCCTGCTTGATGGACCACAGAGACAACAAACCCTCCGTATCCAGGGGAGAAGGCTTTCCCTAGTCTCCTCTAAGCCCTTCTCTGGGAAAGATATCAAAGTTGCCCTTTCACTGGGCACACATGTGAGGAGAAATATCTAGCTTTGCACAAAACAGCGTTTGTGCCTCAGCACCGCAAGGCGCCAAGCCTAGGGCTGCTGGGTACCTGGAGCCTTTGCTTCTCTGGACCTCGACCCTCCAGCATGTGGGATAGGGGTATGGAGATAGTGTCTGAATCAGAGGCTCGCTCACAGATGTCAGACACCTGTGCTGCCTCCATCACAGGGCAGGCGCTGGTTGATAAAAATATTGAAAAGCAGTCAGGGATGCAGTTCAGTGATGCAGTCCCTGTTAGCTGGCTCAGCACAGATGCTAGGACAAACCTACGCCCTAAAACCCCTTGAAAATAGACGTCCTACTTACCCCAGCTTGTCAAACACCTCAAAAACATGTGTCTCTTTTCTACAAAACAACAAAACCACCCTGAGTTTTTGTCAGAGTGGTATTAAGATTTTTTTATTTCAGCCAGGCAGAGGTGGCACATGCTGCTAGTCCCAGCACTCGGGAGGCAAAAGCAGGTGGAGCTCTGTGAGTTCGAGGCCAGCCTGGTCTGCAGAGCAAGTTCCAGGACAGCCAGGGCAACAAAGAGAAACCCTGTCTTAAAAAAAAAAGATTTTTGATTTCTGCTGACATAGAACTTAGTTGCCTCCTCACTCATCTCTTGAAGATAATCCAAGGCTTCCTACGAACTGTTCCTCTCAGGGAGGAAATAAAATGTCAATTTCCAATACAATATGTAGGCCAAGACCTCACAGGGCCTGGTCAGAAGGCCCCTGGATCAGGGGAGTGGATGTTGTATACAAATCTATGACTTTTTTCCTCTCACTAGTTGAGGCCACTGAGGCATGTTGCTTAGAATCATGGGAGATTCTGCCCCTTGGCAGAGAAGACAGGAAAAACATGTCTAAATTGGTTCAACGTGATGATTCTGTGACTTTTTTTTTTTTTTAATTGGGTCAGGAAAAGCTCTGAGAGAGAATATGTCCAAGGGCTCTGGAGAAGAGCAAGGTGAGCTGTATGGAAACATCAGTGAAACTCGAACAGGTAAAGGGCTTTGCTGGGTGGTTTGACCAGTTTGGTTTGGCTGTGGTTGTACACATGTGTATATATGACGTGGTGCTGGGACTTGACCCCAAGGTGTCATACATGCTAGACAAGTACTCTACACAGCACTGGCTAAAAAAAAAATTAAGATTCTCCAAAGACATGGGTTTAAAAAAAAAAAAAGGAAGCAAGTAACAGAGAATTCCATCTGGTTCTCATCTCCCATCTCACTCTCCAGGGCCTAGGGCTGGTGTTCAGAGCTCATGGGACCAGTGGGCCATTCTATCCTTTGATTTATTTATTTATTTCATTTAACACATCTTAGGGATGACTTTATGTTAGCTTGGGATAATCCATGCTGTATCTCCAAGTCTTTCATGATCGTCTTCTTAAAAGGGTTTTTGAAGCCGGTATGGTGGTATACGCCTGTAATCCCAGCACTCAGGGAGGCAGAGGCAGGAGGATCTGTGTGAGTTCAAGGCCAGTCTGGTCTACAAAGAGAGTCCAGGACAGGCTACACAGAGAAACCTGTCTAGAAAAACCAAAAACCAAACCAAAACAAACCCCAAACAACAACAACAAAACCCCACAGAAACCTGTCTCAAAACAAAACAAAACACCAAACAGAACTATACACATTTACTATGTGCAACAGAGAGTTATGTGGGAACTGAGTCTTTGTTTTCATTGTTTTAATTAGCATCTAGCCTAGGCTGGCCTCGAACTCACTGTGGAGCCCAGGCTGGCCTCAAACTCCTAACAAACCTCCTGCCTTATCCTCCATGTCCTAGGATTATAAACATGACTTAATTTGTGTGTCATCCTTACATAGAGGCCATGGCAATCTCCTCTGTATCTTTGTGTTTTGTTTTTTGAGACAGGGTTTCTCTGTGTAGCCTTGGCTGTCCTAGACTTCCTTTGTAGACCAGGCTGGCCTCGAAGGCACAGAACTCTGCCTGCTTCTGCCTTCCTGCTGCTCCTGGCTCTTCCTCTGTATCTTTCTGTTTCAGTCTGCATGCTGCAGAAGCAAGCACATCCCGTTGTTTGCTTGTTTTCTGCGATGCTTGGGATCAAACCCAGGGCTTCACACATGCCAGCCAAGCGCTGGAGTAAGTGAAAGCACATCAGGACTTGTCAAGATTGCATTATTTAATGACTACCTAGAGTCACCAAACCCCATACAATATTTACCCACTTATCAAAGCTGACGTTACATATTAGATACTTCATGGGGGAGGGGCCTAGCTAACTAAGGGATTCAATTTAGTGGCTCATTAGAGCCCTGGCCACATTCTGAGCACTGTGCAAGCCCCAATAGACCAGCTCCCAATTTCTGCCAGCCCCATCTTGCCACTCAGGAGCCTGGGCCAGACTTGGAGTGACAGCAACATGGTTCCGCAACCCTGAAGGGAAAGCGCTCACTCTAGGCCCCGGGCCATCACCCTCACACGGCCAGAGGATCCAAGCCCTGGCCTGGTGATGCTGATGTTTTATCTTTGCCTAGGGGCAGAGCAACCTCAGGAGCTGCACTATGTCACGCCAGTCTTCAAGGAGGTGGCACCCAGGGGGCAAGGTGAGTCGTGATGGGGACAAGAGGTGCTGTTGGACTGTGAGAAGGGTCCTTGTGACATCACTGTGAGCAGGGGCTTTGTATCTAAGTATGTGGTGTGGGGACCTCAGTAAGGCAGCGGTAACAAATCACAGCACCCACAAATCTGACGGTTGTAGAGTTGCAAGCAAGGGAAAACAGGGTAGAGACTGTCCTCTACATACTTCCAAGACAGGCTGGAGAAAGGGCGTGGCAATTAGCATAGACTGTGCCTCCAGAGGGCCTGAGCTCACTTCCTGGTACTCATGGCAGGTGGCTGTAACTTCCAGACCAGAGGCATCCAGTGTCTCTGGCCTCCGTGGGCCACACACACATACACATTGATTAAAATAAAAATCTTTTGGGCTTTTTAAGACAGGGTTTCTCTGTGTATCCCTGGTAGATAAGGCTGGAAACACCAGCACTCTGTGAGGCAGAGGCAGGTGGATCTCAGAGTTTGAGACTAGCCTGGTCTACAAAGCAAGTCCAGGACAGCCAAGGCTACATAGAGAAACTCTGTCTTGCAAAACATAAAATAAATATCTTAACAATAACACCACCATTAAAAACAAAAATCTCTCCAAACCAGGATGCAGGGTCACTACCAAAACATTTTCAAGAAATTGGTGCTGGGGACATGGCTCTGCGGCTAAGAGCACCTGCCTGCCTCACTTTCATGAGTTTGGACCCTCAGCTCTTGTTCAAAAAGCTGGGCATGGCTGTGCTTCGGCCTGTGACCCCAATTCTGAGATGAGAAGATTTCTGGGGCTCGCTGGCATGCAGCCTAGCTTCAGGTTTAGTGAAAGAGCCCATCTCAAGAGAATAAGGCAGGACGAGATAGAGCAGGACATGTGATGGCCTCCTATGGCCTTCATGAACCTACACACACATATACATGCTATGCGCACGCACACGCACACATCACATAAATTGTTTAATCCAGGCCAGGAAAAGACCTAATACTTGCATCTTTTCAGGTTGCCCACCTAGAAATGGGGCTTTTACATTTTTTTGATAGTTTTTATTTTAATTTTTATTTTACATGTATTGGTGTGAGGGTGTCAGATCCTCTGGAATTGGAGCTACAGGCAGTTGTGAGCTACCATGTGGGTGCTGGGAATTGAACCCAGGTCCTCTGGAAGAGCAGCCAGTGCTCTTAACCACTGAGCCATCTCTCCAGCCCAGGGTCTTTTACATTAAAAAAAATCTGTTATATTTTTATTTATGTGCATGGACCAGCATATACCATGGTATATGCATGGATGTCAGAGGACGGTTTCCCTAACTCATACCTTGATGGTTACTGCGTTATTTTCCCTTTTCGGTTTCAGAAGGCTGTGTGGATAGAAAAGCTGATCACATCTATTCTGACCTCACCCACTAGGGTGTGAAGATACTGACTGCATTCCAGTGTAAAGGACTTTCCAGGAAGCTGATGTGTGTGGAGAAACAGGAAATTCACCCGGCATTTCATAGTTTCACCCTAGGGGCCAGGGCAGCAGGGTCCCGAGTTTGAGGTGAGCTGGGTCTACATAGCAAGACCCTGTCTTAAAGCACAAAGCCTGGTCGCCTGAAGTGAATTTGTGTTTTTCTCATCTGCTGAACGTGTTCTCTCAGCTAATTTGGGCATCTAATCTTGTCATCAAAAGCTTGAAAATAGTTATAAAATGCTTTGGTTTTGTGGGCTTCCACCTTTCTCCCTTTCTAACACAATTTTAAAAGGAATTACTGGGCTGGAGAGATGGCTCAGAGGTTAAGAGCACTGGCTATTCTACCAAAGGTCCTGAGTTCAATTCCCAGCAACCACATGGTGGCGCATAACCATCTATAATGAAATCCTGTGCCGTCTTCAGGCATGCAGGCAGAATACTGTATAAATAATAAATAAATCTTAAAAAAAAAAAAAGGAATTACCTTGGGGCTGAGGAAGTGGCTCAGCAGTTAAGAGCAAGCACTGATCTTCCCTAGGATGAGGGGAGTTTACTTCCCAGTATCCACATCCCACAACTCACAGGTGCCAGTGTTTCCCAAGGGTCCACCCCCCTCTTCTGGCAACTGTAGGCACTTCACTCGTGTGTACAGACATACACCTAAACAGATAATTAAAAATAAATAAGTCTATGGCCATATCACCCTGAACTAGAAATAAATAATAAAATATGTCAAAGTCTAGCTTTGACACCAGGGTAAACTGAGGCAGGTAGAGTAGAGTTGACAGGACTAGAGGCTAATGGCTCCTGGAGTCTGGGGTGGACGCTCATGGTACCCAACAGTAGCCTTCACCAGTAGGTGATTAGGTGATTAAAGGGAGGAAAGGGAGGAGGAGGAAGCCAGTGCTGGCTTCCTTCAGTTTGGGACCTCCTCTCCTAGCAACAGGCAATTAACTCTTTAGGAGCCAGTACTTTACAACTGGGGAGAAATTCTGAACTTTCTTTAACTGTTTAACTGCCAGAGCTGATAGCTTCTGGCTTAGACTGCTGAGAAAGAAAAGAAAAAGGAGGAACCCCTCCCCCCCCACACACACACGGTGAATGAAGCAAAATGGGCTCCAACTTCACACATACATGCATGCATGGATACAGACAGACAAACATACAGTCACACACTGGGTGGACGGAGCAAGACAAGCTCCAATAACTTCATAATACGTACATACATATTTAGATACATACATATTTAAAAACACACACATATATACATGCATACATGCTTACAGACAGGCAGACCAACACATATTTTATGGATGGTAGATGGAGCAAAGCTCTGGCGAGCAGGCTCCAAGAGGCTCCAACCAACCACAACTTTTATTCTTGTCCTTAGGCTTTTACACCCTCTAAGAAAACTTACCGCACAGCCATAAAAAGCAATTATCACAGACACAGATGGAGTCATTACGCAGAGGGAAATACAGCAGGCTTATTGATTACTCGTACCCAACTAAACATTTCTTCTCTTTCACTTCATCCCACAAGTTTGTTGTAAGTTCCAAGCAATAGTTCTTTATGTCACAGGTTAAAAGGGTTTAGGGAGTTTACATGCTTGTCCATTTAGCTTTTCTTTCTGAGCCGATACCGCTCCCGTGGACAGGGTGAATGTTCCTAAGACCCGCCAGACATTCTGCAAGAAATGTGGCAAACACCAGCCCCACAGAGTGACACAGTACAAGAAGGACAAGGATCCCTTGTATGCCCAGGGGGAGTGGCGTTGTGACAGGAAACACAGCGGCTATGGGGGCGGGGTGGGGGGTCAGACTAAGCCTGGTTTCTGCAAAAAAGCTAAAACTACAAAGAAGATTGTGCTGAGACATGAGCGTGCGGAGCCCAGATCTAAGAGAATGCTGGCTATTAAGAGATGCGGCATTTTGAACTGAGCGGCAGTAAGAGGAGAAAGGGCCATGTGATCCAGTTCTAACACGGTTTTGTTGTGAAGACAATAAAATAGAATCATGAGCTTTTGTTCACCTCAAAAAACAAAACAAAACACCCCCCCCAAAAAATCTTGCATTTAACTAAACATTCTTCAGCTATCTTTTCCTTCCACGAGTTCACTGAAAAGTCCAGAGCAATAGTTTTTACATCATGACGCACACCAAGACCTGTGATCTCATCCTTGGTCCTAACCTAGAATGAATGTTTACCTTGATCATAAACCTGTCTCAAGCCTATTAGTGCAATTTAAGTGCTTGTGACACACGAAGACTCACAGACTCACAGGGCTTCCCTGTGTAGCCTTGGCTGTCCTGGACTCACTTTGTAGACCAGGCTGGCCTTGAACTCACAGAGATCCGCCTGTCACTGCCTCCCCCAGTGCTGGGATCACAGGCCTGCGCTACTGGTCCTGGCTGGCTCAGCCTCTTTATACAGCTTTTGCTATTCTGCAGGCGAGGCTTAACGTTACTTGAATAAAATCAGGAATTTTACAAAGCCATTATCAGGAAGTATAGAACCATCAACTCATCTAAACAGCATTATTTCATAGGAGTACATCTTCATATTGATCTGCAGGAAATCTGCCCAACAGACTGGGTAGATGCCCGGGGGTACAATAGGCAGCGAGGGTCTCCCCAATCCACGCCAGATACATGAGGGGTACAGCAGTGACGAGCATGGAAAGGCATGTCAATGTGTGTACTACGGGTGTGTCTGCATTTCACCCAGAGGGATTAAAGGTGTGTGCTAAGGGCGAGTCTGTATTCCAGCCAGAGTAGTAAAATCCCTCTACATCCCTGTTCCAGGGACCTGATACTCTCCGGATTCTCCAAGAGTCTGCAGTCATGTGTGCATAGACCATCACATAGAAACACTCATACGCCTATTTAAAAAGAAAACAAATCTTTTTAACAAGTTAGTACTGCTTTTCATTGTAACACAAATACACCAAACTATCTGCCTCATGCACATGCTTGTCCAATGCACACAGAGAGGAGGAGGCTGTCCCCAGCAAGGGTGGGAAATCACCTTTGCCTAGCCAGAGGGATCAAAAGACTCAAGGATGCCCACGTCTCAAATGTGCACATGCCAACGGGAATTCTTCCCAGCCAGGTGTACCTCTCTGGCCTCTAGTGTCTGCACCATGCTTTGATGAAGTTCCAGGCTTGGTTCTTAGCACAGGCTCCCCTCGGCTAGAGAAGTGGGAATATCTGTAAATCGGGCTCTGGCTTTCCCAGCCTGCCCTTAGTCAATAGCCTTTGTTTTCCCCTTGTGAAGGTTTTCTAATGCAGGTAATGGAGGTCAAGCAAGTCTACAGTCTGAATATTTCCCCCTGCTTCAAGTCTTCCAAGTAATGAAACCACGGAGGAACCCCCACATGGAGAGCCTGGGAAGCCAATAAGCGGCAAGTGTCCTCACTGGCCACCTGGTCACTGGCTCTGAGTCCTTGCAATCTCCCCCTCCCCCCAAAGGATGCATTCTAGAGCCCTCTGCCCTCCTGCCTTGCCCTGGATTAGATCTGAAAGCAGAGCCCCACACACTGGCTTCTGTTATTACGAACACTGGGGTGGGGGAGTGTGAAGAAAAGCCAGTACAAAGGTGAACCACACAGCTGTCCTCGTGCTGTGGTAATTGGGGCTCCACCCCACGGGAACCTTCTGGAGCACAACAAAGCCTCTGTCTCAGCTGTATGTGGTGATGTACCCCATCATACCAGAACATGGGAGGCAGAGGCAAATGGATCATGAGTTCAAGGTTCTCCTCAGCTGCAGAGTGAGTTTGAGGACATCCTGGGTTACGGGACACCCGGTCTAAAATCTCAAAAAAAGCTAGAGGGTCCTGAGCACATGAGCTTCTGTCCCCAGATATGAGGTTGATCTGGCTGCTCTGGCTGCCTAGGCAGAAATCACTTTCCTCCCTCACCACCTCAAGTGCTCCCCTCCCAAAGCTGCATACTTGGTCAAAGACAACCTTCCCCAGTAGAGAACGTCTCAGTCTTCCTCAGGGCTATGCTAGTAGTTGCACTCCTGCTACAAAAGTCAAAACAAGCTCTCAAGCAATTTCTGCTGCCTGCCATGGTGATGCATGACTTTAATCCTAGCACTCACAAGGCAGAGGCAGGAAGAGCCCCGTGAGTGGTAGGCCAGCCTGACCTACACAAGTTCCAGGCCAGCCAAGCCTACATACTGGGACCCTGACTCAAAAATGAAAGGCTCTGTCCCCATGGATTTCAGGAGCCCCCTCTGTCTAGACCATAGACACATTCACCACACTCCATCTCTTTCAGCCTGAGACAGTGGCTCAGTCTCTCCTTGTCTTTGATGCATTCCAAGACAATAGGCCAGTTATGCCTTGATGTCACTTAGAGCATCCCTAATGTGGACCTGTGATTAAAACTCAGAAGGAAGCCAGGCACGGTGGCGCACGCCTGCAGTCCCAGGTGCCTTCTGTCGCCTCTTCACAACCATAGGCCTGACTTGGCTCCTCATTCCTTGTATGAGAATGCCATTTTTTTTTTTTTTTTGAGACTACATAGCCCTGGCTGGCCTTGAACTCACAGAGATCCAATGTTTCTGCCCCCCAAGTGCTGAATTAAAGGTGTGTATCAGCTCATGTGGCTCTTTTGCTTTATTTTTATTTTTTGTGGCGAGACAGGGTTTCTCTGTGTTACAGCCCTGGCTGCCCTGAAACTCTCTCTCTCTGTAGACCAGGCTGGCCTTGAACTCTCGGAGATCCACCGCCAGCCAGCTCCCTTTGCTTCTTCAATGGTTTGGCCACTTATGTGTTCCTAAACCCATGTTTAGTGTTTGTGGTTTGTGTTTCTGTTTAATGTCTGTCTTCGTGAGAGGATGTCACATGTTGGGCAATGCCCTCAGAGGCCAGAAAGATCTCCTGGGGCTGGAGTTACAGGCAGTCATGAGGAGTCCAGTGTGTCTGGGAGCCAGGCTCTCGTCCTCCGGAAGAACAGCAGGCACTCAAGTCACCAAGCCAGCTCTCCAGCCCTTTATCTTTAGTTTGGCCTGGTTTTAGACTTAGTTGTGTGTGGACTCCCAAAGCATTTGTTCTTTCATCCATGCTCGTGAGGTGTGCCTATATTACTGTTAATTAGGCTCTTGCGGTTAGGCACACCGACTTACCTTAGAGCAGGCATCTGAGGTTGTTATCAGCTTTGGGATAACAATCCAAATAACACTGCTTTGAGAGTTCTTACACTACAGACCTGCCTCTTGATGCCTGTTGTGTGTGTGTGAGACTGGAGTGCCTGGGTCCTTCAATGCAGCATTTAATTAAAAAAAAAAAATCCTGGGCCATCAGAACGACCTGATTTCAACCCCCAGGACCCACACGGTAGAAAGAGACCATGTCCACAAGTTGTTCTTTGACCTCTCCGCATGTACCGGGATTATGTCTACATACATACACATGCTAAATATAAGTAAGTAAATGTAATTTTTCGTTTTGTTTGGTTTTTCAAGACAGGGTTTTTCTGTGTAGCCTTGGCTGTCCTGGACTTGCTTTATAGACTAGGCTGGCCTCGAACTCACAGAGATCTGCCTGCCTCTGCCTCCCCGAGTGCTGGGAACAAAGGTGTGCACCACCGCATCCAGCTGGTAAATGTAATTTTTAAAAATAAAGAAATCCAGCTGGGCAGCGGTGACACATGCATTTAATACCAGCACTTGAGAGACAGAGGCAGGCAGGCAGATTTTGAGTTCAAGGTTGGCCCGGTCTACAAAGTGAGTTCTAAGATAACCAGGGTTACACAGTGAGACCCTGTCTAAAAACAAAACAAACAAATCCAAATATACACGGTATTCAACCTTGTCGGGGGCGGGGAGGTTCAGTACTTGGTTTTAAGAGGAAAAGGAGGTTGTTTTCTCAAGGGCACACAGCTGGCGTCAGCTGGCCCTACGGCCAGCTAGGTAAACAGACATCAGCTGCCACAGGGACAATGCCATGTAGAACTTAGGTTTATGCAAACTCAAACAGAACTTATATCTTCCCAAGTTCCGTTTTTCTTTATAAACAGCAAACCTAGGGGTCTGTACTGCAGGGGGCAACTCCAGGTAAGACTCAAGCCCACAGGACGGGTACCCACCACCTGAGGCTTTCAGAAGGAAGTGCCTGGGGCCCTCACAGGAAGCAGAGCGTGGGGTCCTGAGGCGGAGCCTGGCACGGGAACATGGACTCTTCTGTAGAGTTGTGAACTGGCTGCGGTGGTGCACACCCGTAACCCCTCCAAAACCCCACAACCCAGGCCTTCCTCTCAGCCTTAGCTTCTGAGTTCCCACGGAACAGCTCACCAGGATGGCCTTTCCAGGCCAAGGTTCCAACACTTGCACAATCTTCCCCAAAATGACGAGGTCGGTTGATCATAGCTGCACCTCACTCTGGCATCAGTGTCTGTCCCGGGAAGTTTTCTGTTGCTGCAGTAACACGCTGACCATAACAACCCAGGGTATTTTTGACCTATAGACGCCCATCATCACTGAGGGAAGGCAGGGCGGAGCTGAAGGCAGGCACTGAATCGGAGCGCGTAGAAGAAGGCTGCTCAATGGCTGGCTTGCTCGGCCTGCTTTCCTACACAACTCAGGACCGTCCAGGGGCGGCACCACCCAGAGCAAGAAAATACCCTTCAGACTTGTCCACAGGCCAATTGGATTTAGGAATTCAACCGAGGTTCTACTTAGTTTGTCAAGTTGACAAAAAATTTTCTTGGTTCCTAGATTATTTCTCATATATATATGTAATATATATAAATTATATATAATAAATATAAAAATATACATATATATAAAAGTTTTTTGAGGGCTGGAGAGATGGCTCAGAGGTTAAGAGCCCTGGCTGCTCTTCCAGAGGGCCTGAGTTCAATTCCCAGCAACCACATGGTGGCTCACAACCATCTATAGTGAGATCTGGTGCCCTCTTCTGGTGTGTAGGTGCACATGCAGGCAGAACACTGTATACATAATAAAATAAATCTTTAAAAAGGTTTTTTGATTTTTGGTTTGTTTTGGTGTGTGTGTGTGTGTGCGCGCACATGCATGTTTTTATGTGCCCCACATTCACGTTGGCACCCGAAGAGAGGAGGGTAGGGGGTTTCCTGCAACTGCAGTTACAAGCAGCTGTGAGCCGCCCAAAGTGGACGCAGGTCCTCTGTGAAGAACTCCTAGCTTCTGCACAGCCAGACTGTGAGGAAGCTTGGGACTCCGGGGCATCTCTCGTGACCTGCAGGATGGGGAAGCCAAACTCTTGGGTGGTAGATGCTTGTCTCGCCAGGGAAAATCTGAGGCAACATCCCTGGTGACCATTGATGCTGGGTGGGACATTATCAACATAGTTCTGGGTTCTACAAATAAACACTAAACCTGAAGGCTGGACTAGTAACTATTTTAATCTCTCAGTCTCTAACCCGGACCCCCACCCTGCACTCCTCTCTAGGACAAGTATACTCTACTTAGCTCCCAGCTCTGACTGGGAGCTATGCAGACCAGGCTGGCCTTGAACTCACAGACGTCTGCCTGCCTCTGTCTCCTGAGGGCAGGGAACTGAACTGATGGCTTTGTGTGTACTAGGCGGGCACTCTACCACTGACCTATGTTCCAAGTGTTGACTTTAAAACACTCTGCTGTCCAATATACAGTAGACTGTGTGCTGAGTTCCACCCACCGAAGGCCCAAAGTGTATGAGCAGTCCTATTCTGTATGTCCTAGTCTTCTGTTTTCCCGGGAATCCCAACATGGTTTGCCCTCTCCCAAACTCAGGTTTAAATTTAATCCCGCTGTGAGGTATTTTGATGAAGGAAACAAAATCTGACTAGAGTATTCAGAGGTAGGCCTCTGGGTGGTGGTGACTTGTTTAAATAAGGCCATCAAGAGCAGGCCAGTGCTGGCACAGGCCTTTAATCCCAACACTCGGGAGGCAGAGGCGAGTTAGAGGCCAGCCTGGTCTACAGAGTGAATTCCAAGGCTACACAGAGAAACCCTGTCTCAAAAACAAAACAAAACCAAACCAACCAACCAACCAAAAGGATGGAGCCATCATTATTGGATCCTGGTCATGTTTTGAGAAGAGACTGGGACCATAGCACACACATACACATCCTGTCTCCCAATGCGATACCTTGAGCCAGCAAAATGGACATTATTGGATGAGCCCCTGAATACTGGGCCACATTGATGAGCCAAATAAACTACTGAGGGTGGGAGAGGGAGGGAGAGAGGGGGAGAGGCTGGTGAAATTTGTCACTGGGTAAAAGCCTTTGCCATGCCCAAGTTCCCTCCCTGGAAGGCAAGCTGGATTGTGCACCTGTACTCACATACAATGGTAACGCTTCAAGATCACTTTGTATTATGCATGAACAGAAAAGCAATTGTGGGTGTGTTTTTGAGTGTGCCCAGTGTGTCACAGGGGCCAAACCCAGGGCCCTGTGCATGCTGTGCAAGCACTCTGCCTCTGAGGTATAAGCCCAGCCCAGGACGATTATCGAAAAGCATGTTCTAGGCTACGTATTACTTCGCTCATAAATTCCAGGATTGAGAAAGAGAACTGGCTCATGACAGGCAGGAACAGGTTTCGATGGGAACTAACCTGTCACCAAAGGGTGTGCTGGGTTAGCCTGCAGCTGAGGCTGCATGGAACCCTGCCAGCCGGAAAAATAATCTGTCTCCTTATGAACTCACCTGGAGACGCCTGCCTGGCACGTGACCTGATGAGCAATGCTGTGTAGGACTCTTTTCAAGTCCTTTCATACCGTTTAGTGGCCACACACCTGCAGTTGCTGGTTTATAGTATTTATAAAAGCAGACGGACTGTCAGGTACGAGTGCAAAAGCCCATTTTCCTCTTCCGTCTGCATGTCTTCATCATTATTGTTACTTTCTGCTACCACTGAGGGCAAGTTGAAAAACTAGAGAATAGGACCGAGGGCCAGGGTGTGGCTCCGCTGGTAGACTCCTTGCTTAGCTGTGTACAGCACCGATGAACGAGGTGCGGTGGGGCACAGGCCTATGACCCCTGCGCTGGAGAGGCAGGAAAGTCAGAAGTTCGAGGCTGGGCTACGGAGGCAGGACAGCTGGTAAGCGTCTGCCAGGCAAGAAGGAGCACCTGAATTAGATCACTGAAAGGCAGCTTCTGGGGCGTAAGCTTTAACCTCAACACCAGGAGAGCTGAGCAGGAGGGTCCTGGGGATTTCCCGGGCATGCACACAAACACACACATGTATGTGCACCTGCATTGGTGTATTTACACAAACACATGTGTGTGCGCTTGCATCTGAGTATTTATACACACACACACACAAACCTACATTTGTTATTTACACACATACCAACCCCATGGCATTGCTTACTTAGAAGATCAGGATTTGTGTTTTCTTTGTCTGTGTAGCCCTGGTTATCCTGAACTCACTCTGTAGACCAGGCTGGCCTCGAACTCACAGAGATCCACCTGCCTCTGTTTCCCGGGCGCTGGACTAAGGGTGTGCGCCACCGTGCCCGGTGATTTGTTTTCTTAGTAGAACATATTGAAAGGATAATAAAAAATGAATCAAAGAACCAAAATGTCCACTTTTTAAAGGCAAAACGCCCAAACTGTATTAACGTAAGTCAATGAAAATTTATTACAGAAACTGTATTAATGTAAAGCTGTATTACTATAAGTCAGAGAATATTTATTACAGAGGTACAAAGACCTACACACTTTTAGCAGATCTCAGGTATTTGACGAGAAAGTCTTTCAGCTTGGATATGTGCATTGTCTCCTTCATTGTGGTGTCTCTACTTCTCAGCTGGATTAGTCCATTTTCCAAAGTCGTTTCAGTAATCAGAACTGTGAATAGGATACTCATCTCATCGTACCTGAGAGAACAGTTAAGCAAAACACATGAGCGCCCATACAGCCGTCAGCTCCTCGCCCCCTCTGATGCCTCAGAGTCCGACCACTCTGACCTCAGTCAACCCCTTAGAATGGGACCGAATTCTGGCCCACCGCACCCCACTCCCATTTCTGAAGCATTCTCAAAGCACACTTACAACACTGAACTTACTGTGCTGGCCAAAAGTCAGAATAAAAACTGAAACTTAAGAAACAAATGCTGGCACCTGAGGGTACCACGGATGAATTCCTCAACAACCTCAGCCTTTCGATGTGGCTTTACCGACAGAGGAATGTCTGTGGACTACAGTATCTTATAATAAACCATATTAAAATAATAGATTATAACAAATCCACACTCCATTTATGGCTTAACATGCTGCTACTGTTTCTAATTCATTAATCATTCTCCTCCTTTCTCTCCTCCTTCTTCTTTGGGACAGGGTTTCTCTGTGTAGCCTTGGCTGTTCTGGACTCACTTTGTAGGCCAGGCTGGCCTCAAACTCACAGACATCTGCCTGCCTCTGCCTCCCTGAGTGCTGAGATTAAAGGAGTGTGCCGCTGAGACTAGCCTTCTTTTTATTTTATGCCTAGGAGTGTTCTATTTGCATGTATACTTGTGCACCATATATGTGCCTGTGGAAGCCAGAAGAGGGCATTGGATCCCTTGAAACTGGAGTTAATGGACAGCTGTGAGCTGCCATTTGGGTGCTGATAACCAAATCTGTGTGCTTTAGTACAGCGGCCACTGCTCTTAACCACTAAGCCACCTTTCCAGCCCCAAACATTCAAGTTTTAAAAACTAGGCAAGGTGGTATACGACTATGATCACAACACTCAGCAAGATCAAAGTTAAAAGTGATCTTCAGCTACACACTGAGTTCCAGGACAGCCTGGACATGGATGAGATACGTACAAAGTGTGAGATCTTGGTACACACAGAAGAGCACTAGGGAAAACAGGAAAAGTTAAACATGCACGTTTATGTCTTCAAAGGAAGTATATGTTTACCTGTCTTCCATCCTGAAAGCTAAAAAAGGATGCAGTTTACAGCGTGGTGATCATTTACAATCTGCAGGGCCAGGCATCACCTGAATCCCCCAGAATATTGATTGTGTTTATTTATCTCAGACTTTCCCCCCTAAGTCTTGAGTACTGCTTCTCAGTCCACAAAACCCGCCCTTGAGAGATGTCACTTGTGTTTTATAACAGCCCAAGTGACTTCTATGTTCTCTCGGGGCTAGGCCAATTCTGACTCCCACAGACATTCTGCTTACCCCAGTTATTCTTCCTAGACTGTTGGGGATTGGTCTGATGCTTATATTTGTTTTTTAAGATTTATTTGTTATTTATACAACATTCTGCCTGCACACCAGATCTTTCTATAGATTAAGCAAGTATTTATAAGATTATGGATGGAGGTAGCTCAGATAGGAATGGCTAAGGTAGATGGCATTGGATGGGGCTGGGAGGCGGATGGTGAGGTCATTAAGAGAGTACAGGTGGACTATCTGTCCAGCCCAAGGTAAATAAGGCAAATTATAAAATCTAACAGGTGTCTGTGTCTTTAAAAAATGATTTATTTATATATTATGTACACAATATTCTGTCTGCATGTGCACCTGCACACCAGACGGTGGCATCAGATCTCATTATAGATGGTTGTGAGTCACCATGTAGTTGCTGGGAATTGAATTCAGGACCTTTGGAAGAGCAACCAGCGCCCTTAACCTCTGAGCCATCTCTCCAGCTCCGTCTGTGTCTTATTAATTGTGATAATGGGTTAAATAATACCACCAAAATAATTATAGGGCAAATAATAACAAACACTATATAGCCCAACTCCATTTATTTACAACACTAGACCCTTAGCTAGAGCACTGTTTCTAAGTCAGCAGAACCCATCTTTATGGGAGAAGCCACATGCACTTCAATGCTCACATGTCTTCGGCTCTGTTGTACCCTGGGGGGGGGGGGTCAACTGTCATCAGTAAACTTGCTTTTTCAAAAGCGTGCTGTGTCTAAGCACAGCTGAGTCAGAGCACCCGGTGCCAGGCCTCGGAGTCTGCCCTGACGCTAAGTCAGAGCACCCGGTGCCAGGCCTCGGAGTCTGCCCTGACACCAAGTTTCATTCTTGTCTCTCCCAGGGCTGTTTTGCTGCTGGAGAACTGGCGGGAGCCCCATATGTGCAGTCTCAAAAGACCTTGTGACTTAACTTCAGTTCCAGGGGATGTGATACCCTCTTCTGTCCTCTGAGAGCATTGCACATACACGGTACAGATGGGCATGCAGGCAGAACACCCACACATTGAACAACAGGCTTCTGAACTCCATATACGTGCCACGGCACACCACAAGATAATTAAATGTAGAGAAAAATTCTAAATCGTAATAAATGTAGAGAAGAAATATAAATGACACCCCTTCCCCAGGAACAAAACTTTAGAGCATACAAAAACTAGGAAGCTCAGGTTCCCCTCCTTCATTTTTATATCTTAACACACACCAGTTTTTCCATTTCCATTTGGTCCCTGCTGGAGTCTATAAAACCCCAGGCCTATTGCTGGGCCCATGGGCTACAATATGCCACCCTCTGCCACCACACCTGGGGTTGCTGCCACCTCCTGAGAACCGTTTCCCCCACATTTTCTGGAAGGTATATTTTATTTATGTGCACTGCTTTTTGGATATAGGATATCACTATGTAACCTAAGTTGGCTTCAACCTTGTGATCCTCCTGCCTCAGCCTGCAGAAGGCTCAGACTGCAGGTGTGAGTTACCATGCCTCCAAAGCAAAAGAACAAAACACAAAACTTCCTAATCTTAGACATATATTCAACATAAAAAGCTAAGAAAAAAATGTGCATAAAAGGATAAATCATTTTATTGAAAAAGCAGAAATTAATAAAATGGCAAAGTAGCAATAGTGGAGAGAAGTCACTATAAGACTCTTAATAATTCTGACAAAATATGAGTGACCTTAACCTGAGTAATGGCTGGGAAGACAGAGCAGCGTGAAGGTGAGTTCTACATAGGAGCCGGCACAGCGGCTCCCACCTACACTCCCAGTGCTCACGAGGCGGAGGCCGGAGTGTTGTGGATATACACGTTTCTGTCTTGGTCCCAGGTGTGGGATGAGGGACTGACTCAGATGGTCCACAGCAATTTGCCTCATGCAGGCTCTGAGAGGGGCTCTTTGCCAGCTGCAGAGAGTTTAAATCTGAGGACTCTGCACAGAGAAAAAGTGCCAGAGCCCGGAGAGCGTGGAGGCTCCAAGCAAGAACAAGGCTGCTCCTGCTCCCCCCTTGCTGCTCCCTGGTTGCTGTTGTGAGACAAGAAG
>CM053746.1:14420673-14456208 GCA_028658305.1 Pachyuromys duprasi | reverse complement strand
AATTTGCCTCATGCAGGCTCTGAGAGGGGCTCTTTGCCAGCTGCAGAGAGTTTAAATCTGAGGACTCTGCACAGAGAAAAAGTGCCAGAGCCCGGAGAGCGTGGAGGCTCCAAGCAAGAACAAGGCTGCTCCTGCTCCCCCCTTGCTGCTCCCTGGTTGCTGTTGTGAGACAAGAAGTTGGAGATCTCCTGAAACGAGGGTTGGACTGGCTCCAAGGAACCTGACAATCCTAGCCAGCAGGAGGCAGCTAAGAGAACTGCGTCCCGTCTCCCACTAACCCTTTCTCTCTACTACCTGGTGTTGGTGTGTTGCAAGGGATTGGGATGGAGAGAAAAAGATAAAAGAAATGTAATCAAAATTTTTGTTTGTTTGTTTTTTTAAAGGGGGATTTCCATGAGTTTGAGGCAAACCTGAGAGACATACTAAGATGCAGGGTCAGTCTGGGTTACAGTGTGAGACTGTTTTGGGGTATCTTGAGGATACGGGGAAGGCTGTGTGCACAGACAGAAAGACAGAGCGTGAGACTGAGGAGTCCAGGTCACACCATTTGGTGGTGGACTGGATTGGGAAAAGCAATAAAGATGCCTTATATTGAGTATCCCTTATCTGAAATGCTTGAACCATAAGTATTTTAGAGTAACAAAACGGAACACCTTGAATATTTAAATCTCTATAATTAGTTCTCTTGGGGCTGGGACCCAAATCTGAACATGAAATCTATTAGTGTTTCACATCGTCTTACCCATACAGCTTAAAGGTAATTTTAGATAGTCTCTTTGTGTATGTGCGTTTTGACTGTAGCTTGTCACAGGTCGTATGGAAATTTTCATTTACAAAAATATTAGTACACAGAAGTGTCAGATGTTGGAGTTTTCAGTGAGAGACGATTAACTAGAGGCTAGCTTGGGGTGAACAAAGGTGCCAATCACTGAGAAAACTGACACTCTGCCCTCCAGACTTGAGTCTGGGGAAGAACGCTGTGCCAGCCAGGAAAGCCATTCCATTTACATCTTCAGTTCCAATTTTATACACCTACCTTCCACCCCTGAAAAACTGATAAGCTGAGGCATACTTATACTTGACAAATACTGTTCCTTACTAGAGCAATTAGCTCAAGGCACAAAGTTCTATAAAAGGAAAAACTAGGTACATTTTAAATAAAGATTTGTTTCTCTTTTATGTTTGCCTGCATGTATGTCCACCACCTGTGTGCCTGGTGCCCACAGAAACCAGGGGGCCTGGAACTGCAGTTTCAGATGTGTGAGCGTCCACATAAGTGCTGAGCACTAAGGCCAGGACCTCCACAAGAACAGCCACTACTGTTACCTCTCCACGTGGTACCTATCATTTTTAAGGATTTAGGTCTTACTTGTACGCGCGCAAGTGTGCCTCGTGGGCACAGTGCCTGTGGGGAGGTTGCTGAATCCCTGGGAGCTGCAGCTGTAAGCGACTGTGAGCTGCTCAACATGGGTGCTGGGAACCAAACTTAGGGTTCTCCGGAGCGATGGCGAGCACTCAACCAGTACGCCATCTCTCCAGCCCCATTTTTAAGGTTATGTTTAGAAGAAATTTGTTTCTATTAGCATAATACACACAATCGACGACAGAGAAGATGATTCCTACTTTGAGAAGAGCTGCTCTAGCGAGGAATGTATCATCTCCAAATAGCCAGGCCAAACAGAAATGCCATTTTCTAGTAATTCGTTAAGTAGCCCTCGACAAACCTGGAGGAAAAAAAAAATAGATTTCAAGTATAAAAGAAAAGTGCTTTTGAAACTATAACCCACTTGTGAACTGTTTAGTTACATGATGCTATAGTTTATGCAGTGAACACTTTAGAAACTGCATACTTCCTCTAAAAATAAATTAAGCAACGCCAACTGAACACTGATTGCAAATCTTCCAAGAAGCAGTTTTATACCAACCAAGAATTATAGTTATCATTCAAAACACCAAACAGAAAATAATCATATGGTTGTGAAAAGCCACGTTAACTGTAAAGTCATGTGACAGGTGAGAACTGTCCCCCAGGGGGCTTTCCTTTTACACTGGGAGAAGGAAGGAACAGCCTGAGAAACCCCAGCGGGGCATTCCGGAAGTTAAACACACAAACTGCTTCCGGACAACCGGCAACACAGTGGCGGCACACCGGCTCAGTGGGGAAAGGCAGTCACAGTAAGGCCCGACCATCTGAATTCCAGCTCCAGGACCCACATGGTGGAAGACAGAATCAACTTCTAAACTGTTCGCTGACCCCCATACCACACATGTCCACACACACAGTAAGTAAAATGTAGAATTTTTAACAGTCGTGGCAAATAAAGGTATTTAACCCACCTGTCTCAGCTCCACTGTTGGGCCTTTCCCCACATCCAAAGCAACCTTAACAGGGGCTAAACAAGGGTGAAGTTTAAGCACCTGAGGAAAGCAAGGGACAAGAGGAAGAAGGAAAGCACAGTTAAAGTATAGAACAAAAAACAGAGACGCTTACATAATTTTAGTTTTTCAATTCTGTGTGAAATAGCAAAAGCACCTTTCTCTGGAGGCTCTTCTTCCTCGCAAAGGAGTTCTCTGTGAGCTGGAAGGAATCACAGAGGTAAGCCAGGACGCCCAGGTCTAGGTCGCCATTTACAGAGAGAACACAGGGAACCACATTCTTCCGTCCATCTCGACCCTTCAGAGAAGAGAACAAAGTAAAGCAGCACTTAGCAGAACTTTTCCTGTCTTTTTTGGTTTTATTTATTTATGTTTTTTTGAGACAGGGCCTCACTGTGTAGCACTGGCTATCCTCAAACGCACAGTGCCTGGCAGAGGATAACGCTGACACTGTCACCCTGTTCTCAAGCAAAGATGTCAAACCCAGCGGCTTCACTCCAGAGGATGTGCTCACTCACCTGGAGCAAGCCTAGGCAACATCTGGGGGTTTGTTACTGTTTTGGTCTTTCTTCCTTCCTTTTTTTCTTTCTTTTGTTTTGAGATGGAGTTTCTCTGTATAGCCTTGGCTGTCCTGGACTCCCTTTATAGACCAGTGTGGCCTCAAACTCACAGAGATCTGCCTGTCTCTGTCTCCTGAGAGCTGGTATTACAGCTGTGTTCCACCACTGCCCTGCTGGAAAGGGAACATTTGTTTAAATCATTCCTTTACTATTATTATTTGTGAATGAAGTGCCACTGTATATATCTGAAGTGAGACCATCTGCTGTCACTTTCTCCATGTGGGCCCAGAGACTTGAGCTCAGTTGTCAAACTCGGTATCAAGCGCTCCTACCCAGCTAAACTATCCCCCAAAACCCCACTTTACTTTTAAAGCTAGTCTCACCTTGAAATCTCCTGTCTTAACCTCAGATGTTTTGGGATTAAAGGCGTATATTACAATGCCTAGATTTATATTCATTAAGACTTGGGTATCATCCCAAGATATAAGTGAATGTATACTGCATGGGGCTGGAGAGGTGGCTCAGGGGTTAAGAGAATGTGTTCTTGTAGAGGCCAGGGTTCTAGTCCCAGCACTGATGGCGGGTTATATCTGTAACTCCACTTCCAGGGGATCTGACAGCCTCCTCGGGACTGCACCCATGTGGTGCTCAGAGACTCATACAGGTAAAACACCCCCACATACAGTGAAATAAATTAAAAAATAAATGAATTACACTGGAGAAACCTAGATGACACCATCTTAATCAAGTGACATAAGATAACATACTAATACCCACTGTTCCCTAATATGTCCGAGAAGGATTCAATCCCTTTGTGATGTTCCTGACACAAAGACACAAATCAGGAAACTTCAGAAAGATCTGCCCAAAGGCTTATTCTACAAAGTAACCAGCCTCTTCAAAAGTGTCAGGGACATAAGACTAGGAGAGATAAAAGGAACTTTTCGTCTGGAGAAGAGAGACAGGACGGCTCCATGAGACACGTGCCCTGCGCTGGGTCCTGGGCCTGTAAGGCATATTACTCGGATATTTAGTTACCCCAGGCTCTGAGGAAGGGACAATCATAGTGGGTCACTTTGATGGCCACGGTCATGGCTGTGTAGCTGGGCACTGTGTAAAACCTGTACACGAGGTTATGAGTGTTCAGATGACCACACAATTATCCTTTGAGTCTGGAAAAGAGAGTCTGGGTCCAGAACACACGGGGGCTCTGGGTGACACACACCTGTATGGTGGATACACTTCCAGGATGCATCTGTAGGAGTTCTTGGTCCCCCAGGTTCCATAGCATCTCGATTGGCTCCTTCCCCCAGGGAAAGCTGTAGTATAGCTTGTGTCCCTTCCGTCCCGCTTCGTCCTGACAGTCGACACTGCTGAAGTCAGACGGGCTCATAGCAAACTGCTTAGCAAAACAGTAATTAATTATTATTATTTTCTGGGAAGGGGTCTCTCTATGTAGACCCGGCTGGCCAAAGATCCACTGGGCTTCTGCTTTCTGAGTGCTAAGGGACTAATTTCCTTCTAACTAAATAGTTGTCTCTGAGAATTAAGGTTACCTGAGACATTTTTTAATCCAGCAACAGGCTGAGAGTAGTTTCGTCAGTCCTAAACATAGACTCCGGCATTGTATCAGAGCTCAGCACGCCTGTACCAAGGGAGCCCTAAGAACCCGCTGGAGCAGTGAGTGCCATGTGAAGAGGGCTCTGCCTCTATCTGCCACGACAGCTGTCCCTTACAGACTCAGCAGCATGAGAGTGGAGCCTGGTGGCAGGAGTTTGCCCAACACATTCAAGGCTCTCCATTCTGTATCCAGGACTGCCACACATTGGGGGAGAAAAAAAAATCCAGCTCAACTAGGACTGCCACGAGCTATCTGTCAGCCTGAGCTCAAAGTGAACTCCAGGCCACGCTGCATTAGACAACCACCCTGTCTCAAGAAGCCAAAACTAGGGCCACTGAGGCGCTTCAGTGGGTGAGAGGGGTTGCTGTGAAGCCAGAACGTCTAACTTGGATCCCCGGAACCCACAGAGCAGGAGACGACACACAGGTTGCCCTCTGACTGCCACACACTTGCCAGGATAGGTTCGCCACAAATAAATGCAGTAACTTTTATTAAAAAAGATTTATTTATTTATTAATTATACAGTATTCTGCCTGCATGTGTGCCTGTGTGCCAGAAGAGGGTATAAGATCTCAAGATAGAGGGTTGTGAGCCACCATGTGGTTGCTGGGAATTGAACTCATGACCTTTGGAAGAACAGTCAGTGCTCTTAACCTTGGAGTCACCTCTCCAGCCCACAATTGTTTTTTTTCATTTTTTCTTTTAAGAGTTATTTTTCCCAGACTTGGGAGGAGGCAGAGGCAGGCAGATCTTTGTAAATTTGAGGACAGCCTGAAGTGAGTTCCAGGATATCCAGGGCTAGAGAAACCCTGTCTTGAAAAAAAAAAAAAAAAAAAAGAAAGAAAGAAAGAAAGAAAGAAAGAAAGAAAGAAAAAGGAAATATTTTTATTTACATCTACCTTTTTAAATATTTATTTTACACATGTGCATGCTCCACCTGCACACCAGAAGAGGCCATCAGATCACATTATAGATGGTTGTGAGCCACCATGCGGTTGCTGGGAGTATGAATTCACGACCCCTGGAAGGGCAGGCAGTGCTCTTAAGCACTGAGCCATCTCTCCAGCCCACACCTACCTGTGTTTATAGATGCCTTTAGAGACTAGAAGATGGAGGCTGATCCTTCAGAGCTGGAGTTCCAGGCAGTTGTAAGTTGCCCAACCTGAGTGTTAGAAACCAAACTCTGGTCCTCTGAAAGACCACTGAGCCACCTCTCCAGCTATACAATTAGTTTTCGTTTTGTTTTTTGTTTAAAAGAAACTAAAACTAAAACAAACACAAAAAACCACAGCTACATCAAGTTCTATTTATAAGCCAGGTGTGGCGGTGCATGCTGTCAGCCTAGTGTTTAGGAGGCTTAGGCAAGGGGACCAACACGTTGGGGCTGGGAACAATCTTTATAATCCCGGAGGTCAGAAGGGCAAGAAGGTCGCAGTCATCCTAGGCTATCTATGGAGCCTGAGAGCAGCCTGGGTGACATGAGAACCTGCTGAAGATAAACAAGAGTTCAGTTATTAACTGTTGGAATTATTACTTTATTACCTTTCTCCACCACAGAAGCCGATGACGCAGCCAGAAATCCAGCCATTGGTTTGAGGTCTTTGCAGGAGTAAACCACACCAATGAAGCTTCAGTCTTCTCATCAATTCTGTGTGTATTAAAAAGAAATCAAAGAGTTAGTTTTTATGGAAATGATATGATGTATCACAAAGTGGGAATGATTGGCTCTTGATTAAGTACCAAACCAGGTCATCTGTCACATTTTGTACCTTTTAACGATGTTAGGTGTCTGCTGAGTGTCCAGAACTGGGTGGAAACACACTCCGATCTGAGCGAGACCATAAGGTAGCCTTCTGTTTACCAGATCCAGGCAATTAACGTAGTGCTCCAAGGCACCTGTTAAGAAACCATCACTGTATGAATCTACTTCACACAAGCCAGCTGCTGGTGAACTCCGAGCCCAGTGGGAGGAGTAATGAGTCGAACTTTTTAGTGTGAAGATTTTTTTTTTTCTTATTTTGAGACAGGGTTTCTCTGTGTAACCTTGGCTGTCCTGGGACTGGCTTTTGTGGACCAGGCTGGCCTTAAACTTACAGAGATTCGCCTGCCTCTGCCTCTCACTGGGATTAAAGACTGTGTGAACTCTGGGCCCAGCTCCCAGGCTAGATGTGTCACGAACACATGCACACACATTATCCTAGTACTTAGAGGTTGAGGTCAGCCTGAGCTACACAATGATTTCAAGGCCAACCCGTCTCAAACAAAAAGCAGAAACAATGGAAGAATAGTCTGTCATCTTTAACAAGAAAAAAAAAAAAAGCCAGGTGCTGTGCTATTTACCTGTAATCCCAGCACTTGGGAGGTAGACAGGAGGGTCAAAAGTTCAAGCTCATCCTCAGACAAACAGTGGATTTGGGGTCAGTTTCTGAGGCATGAGAGCCTGTCTCAAATAAGAAAATCCCACTCCCAAACAGCCAAATGGCATTTTTATGCTCTTTACCAAGACTTGTCGGTTAACATTTTGCCATGTTTTTTTTTTCTCATTCACTACACTGTTAACATTTATTTCCTAAAAATATTCTCTGCAACTGTTATTGAAGTATAAATTTAAATAACTAAGATGGAATATCAGCAAACATATGGCTGCTATATTTTATGTTTTAATCCTTACCTAAAACCTCCGTTTTCACTTTTCTTTTTCTGGTTCATAAGTAAGGTTCATGGACTTTAGTTTTGATTAGGCATCTTCAGGCTCTTAATCAGGAATGTTTCCTTAAGACTGGAGAGGAGGCCCAGTTGGTAGCAGCTGCTGCAGCCAAGCCCGAAGACCTGAGTTCTATCCCCAGGACCCACTTAGTAACAGAAGACAGTTAACGTCTAAATACTAGCACTCTGGAGAGGCAGGCAGATCACTGTGAGTTTGAGGCCAGCCAGGGTCACAAAGAGAAACCCTGTCTGCAAAAGCAAAAACAAACACATTTTGTTTTTCTGTTCTGCTTGAGACAGGGTCATACTGAGCTTAAACTCTCATTTTCACACTCTGCAACTTTGAGGGTTTTTGTTATTTTTGTTTTGTTTCTTGAGACAGGGTTTCTCTGTGTAGCCCTGGCTGTTCTGGACCGCTCTTTGTAGACCAGTCTGGTCTCAAACTCAGGGATCTACCTGCCTGAGTGCTGGGGTTAAAGGTGTGTACCACCACATCCAATTCCACACTGAGCAACTCTGAAGGCAGGTATTTCATCTAAGAGATTGGGAGATGAAAAAGATTGGTTTGGGGCACAGTAAACGAGAAGACTATATAAGGCAATCAATCGGTGCCAAGAATATGAAATAAAATACTACAAACTAATCACATTCATCACTGGTTTGTTTGCTTTATTTCATTAAGGAAATATTTAAAGGCTACAGTATATACTAATTTTCACAACTTTGGACATGTGTGGTGTTGTAAGCTACTCCATAGTACCAAATAACAAAAGGCAGTATTTCCCACAGATGAGCAAGTCTTGTAAAGAATGTCAATCGTAGTCGGGCCTGAATTCCAGCATCGGGGAGCCAGAGGCAGGCAGATGTGTGTGAGGACAACCTGGTCTACACAGTGAGTTCCTGGTCAGCCAGGGCTACACTAAGAAACTGTCTTGAAAAACAAGTCAGTGTTTTTGTTGTTCATTTTTAGTATAATTTTTGTATCGTTATATTTGACTTTAAAGACAAAGGCGTATACTTCATCTTCTAGCCGAAAAGCTAAAAAAATCACCTAGCAAGAAAAAAACAAACGACCAGGGTCGACGATTGTATGTACAACTGAAGTGGATGAAGTCTTTGAAAACGTCTTGGTATCAATGAACGTTCAAGCATATGACTGAATTAAACTGAACGCTTTATCCATTTCCTCAGTCATGATGCCACGGACATTTGCCTGAAGGTGGATCACTGTGAATATGTTATTTACATTAGTAAAGTGTGTGTGTGTGGGGGGGAGGGTGACCTGGTCACTTCTTTGCCTGGAAACCTAGGGCCAGTTGCTGTCTCCAAACTTGTGCAAGATTGCTTTTCCACCCCAAACCTGTTCAGAAGCACAAAACGCAAAGAGCCGTACCGTGAAGAAGTGTCTCCCGTAGCTTCCCAGAAGTTTTTAATAACTTCTCAAGAAATGCCACTAGCTGTTCCTTACTCAGTTCTTTGTCTTGCAAGATTTCGCGTATACACTCTGGAGAGACTAACCTGAAGGCACTGTCCCCGGGCTGCGAGGGGCCCGCTTCGTGGTGGAGGGCGTCCACCGCGAAGACCTGTTCCCTGAACACCACCATGGAGTCCCACCACTGAGAGGCCAGGCTCTTCCGCAGCTCTACACCCAGAGGTCCAAAGCCCGGGCGGCCCCCGCGCAGGAGGGCGGCGGCGCCGAGCTGCTGCGGCGCCCCGCTGAGAAAGTGCCTCCTCCGGCAGAGGGCCAGCAGCCCCTCGCAGTCCACGGCGCGCTCGGGGGCCGCCGGCCGCTGCGGCCCGCCCGCCGGCCCCGCACACCCGGACCGCCAGCGTCTGCCGGCGCCGCGGCACGCCCGGGCCGCGCCCCCCGCCCGCATGGCCGCGGGAACCCGGCCCCAGAGCCTCACGTGGAGCCCTTCCCAGCACCAACCCAGACGCGCGCCGGCGCTCAGGGCGCAGGCGCGGCGGAAAAGACCGCGGTGCAGGCCGCACCCCCGGGAAGTGCGTCAGCGCCGCCGGGCCGCGGCCGCCTGTCCGCCCTCACGCCGGCGTGGGCGCTGGTTTACCGCGGCAGCTCCAGCTGCCTCACACGCACCGCCATCCCGCTAGAGGCCTAGCGCCCAGTCCCCAAGGGCATGGTTACCCTCGTGTCCCAGGACAGCGGCCAAGTCCCTAACGCCGCCACCCGGAGCCACCTCAGCTTCCTCCGGGTGCGGCTCCAGGCAGGGTTGTGGCCTAAGGGGGCAGCAGGGCTTAGGATGCACTCGCCTGACCTAACACCTTCATAAACAGAAACTAACTTCCCTTCACGTGGCTGCGGATCTCCGAGATCAGTAAACCTAGTAGACAGGACACAACACTTGACTAGAGGAAGGGGACGCTTGTGGATAAGTTCAGCAGTTAACGGCCGGCGTTGGGGAGTGTGGTTATGAGGTGTGGTAGTTGACTCCGGCTCGGCACTCAAGAGGGACAATCTGACTTCAAGGCCAGCCTGGTTTATGTACCAAATACCAGAACTGCCAGACTAGGGTAGGTGAGCGGTGGAAAACCCCAGGTAAGAGGCCTCTACGCGAATAAATAAAAGGAGAGAATGGGGAGAAAAATCACATTTATTAGTTAAGACAACCACAGGCTGGACACAACACACATGCTAAAAAGTGGACTGTCTCTTAAAACTTCAAAGGTAAAATTTTCCAAGCCCCACAATCACTTCCGTAATTATTTACAAAATAAAAGGCCCACATTAAGACATTGAACAGTAAAATAATAAATGCTCCAATCTACCCCTATAATTAAAAATCATAAGATTGACTAGCCATGCCACTGAAAACCACTCAGGGCACCAGAGGATGAACCAGTTTTCAAGGAATCAGCCCCGGAAAACACTCCCTGTTAATCCCAACTCCCACCCCCACCCCAGCACATTCTAATTTGTTTTACATTTATAAATAAGGCATTAACATCAAAGCCCGTTTTAAAAACCAACGCTAAAATCAAATTCCTTTAAGACTTCTGTCCTGGGCAAGACACCACTTTCTGGGAAGACATTTAGACCCACTTCAGGCCATTCTGAAATAAAGCTGTTGTTAAACACACGAAATCTAAAGCTATCCCCTTGATCTTTCTATAGCAGTAAGCCTATGGTGAACCTAACCTCAGGTTAGTTACTGGTTTTGGTTATGTTGCCTAATGGGTTTTGAGGTTTTCTGCCTTGTGTTGGGAGTACGGACTAGGACTAGCTCGACTTCTGAAATCTCCTGAAGTGAGATGGAGACATTCCTGACTCCTGGTGCAGCTATACAACACTCTGGCAAGTCAGTGAGGAAGAAAACCTACAAGACAGCACACAGCTTCTGGGCCAACAGCCGTTCCAGCTTTGTGCATTTTGGCAGTTGACAATACAACCATGCGCTGGACTAAAATGAAAAAACAAAAGTATGTCAAACTGTTTTGCAAAAGCAGCCAGCCACCATGTTATCATTTATATATTATAGTTCCTATCCTATAGTTCTCAATCTTAAGGTAGGCTATTAAATGACTTACTACCCAGATGCTGAAAAGCCACTGACAAAACTTTTCTGCAACTCATCTAGAATTATAAAATCCAGTCTCCAAATTCTTCCCGTGTGAATTGACCACCATAATGGCCTTCTGAGTTCCTCTCCTTCCAGTCCTAAATCAAGGAACGGGAAGTAGTCAACTTTAGTTGTGTAAAAATAAACACCAAAACAAAAATCCCCCCCCACAAAACATACTATCTAAGCCAGGTTTTACATGACATTTATATATGTAAAATAAAGTACAATTTCCACTTAATTCAGTCTTCAAATATCTTTTATTGGAAGGCCATGCATTGCCTTCATTTATTGTATTTGAAATCACTGTACAGTTACTTTTGTGAAAACACTGCCTGCATTTTCTAGTACAAAAAAAACCTAAAAATTGTTTCAGGAATGTAGAGAAATATCCAACTTAAATAGCGAAAAAAGTGCACCATAATCACTGCTGCACTGCAGTCATTTCTGCATTTCCCATGTTTCTTAAATAACTATCTTGTCTGATAACACACAATATAAAGAGCAATTATGAAAAACAGACATTTACATATACTTCTAAAGTCTTATTGAGAATACCCTGTTGGCATTGGATAGCCAATCATAGGCGCAGCAGCTGCAGTAGCAGGATATGCATATGCCTGTTGGTTCATACCATTGTGCATATTTGCAACATTACTTCCATATTGCTGAGTGCTATCATAACCGTTCTGGTAAGTCCCTGTTGGGTTACCAGTCCTAAAACTGGTCTGTATACCAGCAGATACAAAATTACTTCCAAAGCTCCCATTGGTGTAATTTGCGGCACTGTAAACACCATTCTGAGTTTTAGCCCCAAAATCTCTCTTAAGCAGACTAGAGTAGCCTCTGTCATAGTTTTCCCTGTCTCTAAACGTATTAAATCCACCCCTTTTGCCCGCAGAGTATCTGTCACGACGATCATCCTTCATGCCTCCTCTACCCCTGGAACGACCTGTCAAGAAAGTAAGTGGAAATTGATCAATTTTATCTATGGCATAAATGTGCTAACACAGGAGTTAGGCAGCTGTATTTATGCTGGGTTTCAAGTGTCTTTAAGATTTCTTAGGTTTCAAAATAAAACTACTTACTTCTCCAATCCCATTTAAAATGGATTTTGTAGACAATGAGGTAACTCCCAACTACCTGTAACATCTCTTCTGGAAGGCTCTTACCTGAACCTCTGTCTTCGACCAACTGAAGCAGCTTGGGATTAATTGCTTGATTAGCTTCCCGAAGCACAGAGATAAGGTCGCTCACTTGCTTTATGTTATTAGGTGTAAAGAAAGTGTATGCTGTGCCTGTTTTGGTACTGCGAGCAGTTCTTCCAATTCGATGAATATAATCCTCTGAGGAGTTAGGGTAGTCATAATTGATGACAAATTTCACATCTTCCACATCTGTAAGGTGTTGCAGTGTGGCAAAATAGCAATGTACGGAGTTTTGCACACCACAACAGCCAGACCAAAAATAAAAAGTTAGACAATTGTATTCCCAAGAAGGTACGGGCTGCAAAAAATACAGTTAAAATGGTTATCCATTTCCTGTAGGAATACCATTGAGGCAGAAAAAAGGGCGGGGCAGGAAAAAACAAAAAAACACAAAAAGCACATGTCAGCTGTCTTATCACCCACCCACTGACAGCCTATCAAGGGAATGTGTATTCTCCTTAGCACATTCCCAAATTGACAAAGTCCCCTTACAGATCATCAAGTGACATCTGAATGCTTCTGCGCAGTAGGGCCACTTAAAAGTTTCACAGCAACCTCTTCATGTGCTCATTTTTGAGGACCTTAAAGCAAAAATGTAAAGGTCCTTTGCATTACACTCATCAGAAGTTCAAAATTCTGGCCACACTGCTTGTCTTGCCAAGACCTTACAACTGCAGCTGCAAGAAAAACATACCTGTCCCCCAAAAGTTGTTTTAATGCACTGTGTCTCGTCTAGGCAAGCGCTTCCAAGAAGCCAGGATTCACTTGAGAATGTGTCTCTCTCTGGCAGGTCTCGACATGACGACTACTGTGTAGGTGAGGGAGGAACTTTCAAGGCACTTTCTTTTCCCACTGACTATGTGTGAGAAGTTGGTCCTGCTCTAGGTCTCATGTGCCAGTACTCACCAATTTGTAAAAGGCTTAGTACCTTTTAAAGCTGCTCTCTCCATTTCAAACTTGAACAAAAATTTCATTGAACATTGAAGTTTGGAAATATTTCTTCGACATTTCAGCAAACTCACTGAAACTCAAAGACCCACAGATCACAGTGAACAGTTTGAAACAATGCTGTACCATGGCAATCATGCAAAGCATGGGACAGATGAAATACCACGGCAGTGAACTGTGAGGTAACTTCCATTTTTTTCCCCCGGAGAGAACAGTTTATGGGGCAGAGATGGTATGTTCTGCCCTTTGAAGATTACTGGCACACTTTCAGCTTTTCACCTCTCTAATCGACTGGAAGCAGCCAGCCGATCACTAGTCCTCCATCCCCCTCGAGTCCTCCGATTGTCATGCCTAGGCCTTGCCACAAAGACTGCACCTTTATGTGAAAAAAACTTAGAAAAAATGCAGAGGTTAAAGAAAGCAATAAACTTTCTTTAAAAAAAACTACATGGAGATCTTCTGGGAAACCAAGCCATGAATTCGAGTTTGTACTAACCTAGCCCTCTGGAGGCCACATCGGTAGCAATCAGAATAGGAGCTTTTCCGTGTTTGAATTCTACAAAGACACACATAAATGATCATTAATCCAAGCTAATAATGCTATTAAGTTACAAACAAAATACACTTTATATTTGAAATACATACCATTTAGAACCCAGTCACGTTCCTGTTGACTCTTGTCACCATGGATGCCCATGGCAGGCCACCTATAATCAACAAACATTATCAATGCACTCACATTTAAAACCCTACTCAATAATCTACCAATATTTACCCCCACAGCACTTCATCTTTGTCAAGTGCTCTCCCACAGGGTAGTATATCCCTGATCTGTTACCACTATACACTGTCACTAGAAATAATCCATACAATTATATTATAGTAAACAATTCCCACACAAGTTGCTGCTTCTGATTAAAGTACTTCTGCCCTTTCCTATTGATGCAGAAAACCACATACCCATCTCTCCTCATTTTTCTGGTAAGTTCATCACATCTTCTTTTGGTTTCAACAAAAACAATGGTTTTATTCTCCTTCTCACTCATGATCTCTTCCATTAGACGAATAAGTCTAGAGATGAAAAAAAAACTTGTCATTTTTAAAAGGGTCAACTACAAAAACTTGTATTGCACTTAATGAAACTAAGTGTCAACGGGTAAAAAATGACACCCACAAAGCCATGCAGGCACAACACCTGAAGAAGATTGCTGCACCACTTTGTGTGCATGCTTGTGCAGTTGCTAGGTTCAAACGTCTGTTTTTTGTTTTCTGTCCCATTCTAGCCAGGAAAGTGATTTATATCACCGAGCTTTATTATCCCCAACAAACTTATTCAAAAACCACATAGCTCACTAACTTAATTGCATTTAACAGAAAAATTTCAAAATGAATTTTGTGGCACAAGATCTTCTCCAATTGTTAAGATTTAAACTTACTTTTCATCCTTTTCTACATCATGACATACATCCACAATCTGAAGAATGTTATGGTTTGCACTCAGTTCCAGGGCACCAATATTGATATGAATATAGTCTTTCAGGAAGTCTTCAGCAAGCTGTCTTACTTCTTTTGGCCAAGTTGCACTCCACATTAGGGTTTGCCTATCAGGCTAAAGAATTCAGGGAAATTAGAGTTCAACCCCAAAAGTAAAGTTAAAATCAATTTTTATGAGATTGTAAGGACACTTACTCTTATTTGATCCACAATTTTCCTTATTTGGGGCTCAAATCCCATATCAAGCATCCTGTCAGCCTCATCAAGGACAAGGTAAGTTGTTCTTCTCAGATTGGTTTTCCCACACTCTAAAAAGTCAATCAGCCTTCCAGGTGTTGCAATACAGATTTCCACACCTTTAATTAAATGAACAAATGTGGTTACAATATATAAAATGTTCACCTCTATTAGTGACTAAGAGCACCTTTATGGTCATATACCTCTTTCCAAGTCACGAATCTGTGGTCCCTTGGGAGCACCACCATAGATGCAAGTGGACTTCAAGCGACAAGCTCTACAGTATTCAGCAGCTACTTGCTGCACCTGCTGCGCCAGTTCTCGAGTTGGTGCCAGCACCAAGCACTAAGGAAAAAGCAGCTCTTAATATAAACCGGCATACTAAGGTGCTAAGTCTTTTTGTGCACCAGGAATTGAACTTAGATGGCACAAGATTTTTTTTTTTTTTTTTGAGAAAAAGCCTCCTGTCATTGAAACTGGCCTCTAACTTCCTAGATCATCAAGCTTCTGTCTCTCAAGTAGCAGGATTACAAGCATGGACCACTATACTCAGGATAAACAAACCTGGTTTAAGAAGACTCTTACATTTACGTTTTGTGTGGGGAAGCACCCGGGGAAACCAGAGGAGGGCAACTTTTAGAAGTCGGTTCTTTCCTACTTGTAGGTTATGAGAATTCAGGTCACCAGGCTTGATTGTAGGTATCCACTACTGTCTGATTCAGCTTACTGTTCTTAGATTCTAGTTTTAAATTACTAGTTTATGCTGGCAGTCCCATTATTCAACTATATAAAATGATCAAATAAATACTAGCAAATCAGGTGGGATTATGTAGTCTACAAATCCCTAGCATACTGGCCAAAATTTTTTGTAATGATATACTTACAATAGGTCCATCACCTCTCTCTAGGAATGGTTGATGGTTTATGTGGACAATGGCAGGCAGCAAATACTATTGGGAAGAGTAAAAACAACAGAGATTGTGTCAAAATGCTTGAAGGTGTGCACCACCACCTCCTAGCTTATCAAGTTTCCTTTAACTTACAGATAATGTTTTCCCAGATCCAGTCTGAGCTACTCCAACCATATCCAATCCACTTAGAGCAACTGGCCAGCCCTGAGCTTGAATAGCAGTGGGTTCAGTGAAGTTCTGCCTTGCAATCACATCCATGACATTTGCTGTAACCAACAAAAACCATCTTAGCAAAACACACACACACAAACACTTATAAGCAGAAGGAGAGAACAAATAAAAAGGGTAAAAATGAGAATTAGTCCTTACCAGGAAAGTTTGCTTCATAAAAATTCAGAACTGGTTTTGGACAGTTGTGACCTCTAACTGTAATTTCCTTGCTTCTTCTGTATGTATCTACCTCTTGCTGAAAAACAAATCTCAGTCTCAAATCTCTGCCAACTGCACTGAAAAGTCTCCTATAGCTCAGTAACAATTTTTAAATGTATTCATTTTAAAATCTGGACCCACAAAATAAAATCACATTTTTAGCAATAAATATTGTATTTTAAAAAGATAATCTCACTACCTGATGGGATTAAAAGGCCAGTGCCACACTACACCTGGCCAATATACAATTTCTCACACAGAAAAATTTGACCCATCAAATTTTGGGTTTGGAAATAACTCTCCAAATCCAGTCATTTGCAAGGCACCTGTCAGTTTCATCCAACTGATCAAAAGCTGTTAGCAAATTATAGCCTAACAAAGCCATGTCAAATCACTCACTGCAGTGCGCCTTGCCAAATCAGGGTGTTCCTGATAAAAATTCTTCTCAAATTTGGGCAGCTCATCAAGATTCCACTTCTTTTTAACTAGCTTCTCCCCAGGATTTCCAAACTTCTTTCCAGAGAGGGGTCCTGTTCTACTCCCTCCAAATCGAGGTGCACCAAATCTACAAAAACAAACGTAAATAAAGTTAGCCACATTGCGAGGAGTTCTATTAACAGGTCTGCACATTTTTTTTCCCCTTTTGATATGAGCCAAAGTGTACTCTGGACTCCTTCCCAGTTGTCATTCTCTCGACTGTCAAAACCGGCACAATGTTTTTTTTTTTTTTCTTTGTAATCCCAAACACACTCTACTGAGGCCAAACAAGCAGCAAGGATTTATCAGGTCCCAAACTGCCCAAATCGCAGCGACGACAACTCGAAGCTCCTTATACTCTGTCCACAGAGCTTAGGAATTAGTGTCTAGGAGCTGGGCGATCGGGGAGGAGCTTAAGGGGGCTATTTTGGCCACTGTTTTCAAAGGACCCGATCTTAAAGAATAACGGGCCGGCGCTGGCAACGCCAACAGCAGCCAAATGAGGAGGGGAGCGCGGGCGGGGTGGTCAGAGGAGCGAGCGCCGGGGAGCCCCGCTCGGGGAGCGCCGCCAATCGCGGAAGCGCTGCAAATCAAGGTAGCAAAATTATATAACGCCAGGAAAAAGAGGAGGAGCCGGCGACGACCGGGGGAGGAGTCCCGGCCCGGGCGGCGTTCCCGCTGGGGCGGCGCTTCCTTCTTTGTCTCGCATTTCTCTCTGCGCCACATTTTCTCGACGCTGCCATTTTGAGCTCCTCCGCCGGGCGGGGTAACAAAGGCGCCGCCGCCATGTCCGCGGCCGGCATTTTGTGCCCGCCGCTCGGCCACATGGCTCGACCGGCCGGCGGGGGACACCCTCCCCGGCACGGGTGGCCTCGAAAGGCGCGCCCCCCGCTCCCCGGGAATACCGGGAGGCCCCGAAAACGCCGCCTCGGGCCGCCCCACGGCCGCGGCGACTCCCCCGCCTCGCACGCTCCTCCGGGTCCCCCCCAACACAGCTCCGAGGCCGACGGGGCCGCCGCGCGTCCCGGTCCTCCCCAACAAAAAGCAGCGCTGCGGCCCGGCAGCGTCGCCGCCAACGGCTGCTGGCCGGACCCGGGGACAACGCCGGGCCCCCTCTCCGCCGACCCTCGGGGCGGTTGGCGAGCCGGGCCCCGGCCGCGCCGCCCTCCCATCCCCCCCTCCGCCCGGCCTGACAGCTCCCGCGTCACACTCACCCTCGATCCCGGCCGCGGTCCCGGTCACTAGAATAACTCGACATGGCGTCAATGGTTGCGGTGGGCGGGAGGAACCCAGCGGAGGGGGATCCGGTTGCGACGAGTCGCTGAGAGGAGGCCTCGGCGACGGCGAAGCCTTTGCGGGGGCGTCACCAGCGGAGGGACGGCGGTGACGAGGGCCGGAGCTGTGAACCCAAGGACCGATGGAAATGAATGAGGTGCCGGCTGCGTCCCGGCAGCCGCTTTTATAGTCCGGACCGCCTCCTCGCCGCAGAGGCTGCTGGGAGCCGCTCTATGACCTAATCACCCCCCCTCCCCCGGCTCCGAGGCCTCAACGCCCGCTGGCGTTCCGGAATCCGCCATGTTCCCGCCCCTCCCCCCGCGGGCTCCCTCACCGGCGCCCGTTTATTACCCCCCCCACGCCCGGGTGACCCACACTCTCCGGCCACGCCGCCTCCTCGTCTCGCTACCCCTCAAACAAGCGGCTTCCCCGCGGCCGGCCGCCCGCTGCACTGGCCGCCAGCGGCTAGCCCCCCTTCTCCCCTCGAAGATGTTTACGTCTCCACAGACTGCCCCACGCCCATAACCAAAGCCGACGGGGAGGAGGAGCCGGGCGCCGTCACGTGATCGCGCCGGGGGCCGGGCGGGCCGCACTACTTCCCCGCTCGGCCGCGGCGGAGGGACACCGAGCCACAGACTCACCGGAAGCGCGGCCCCGATGCCCCAGGGAGATCGGCAGGGCTGCTGGGTGACCTGGCTGCCTGGCCCGCCGATCTGAGAACCCTTCAGCGGGATCTGGCCCGCGGGGAATGGTGTCTGGAGCCCGCAAACTGCCGTCTAAGCGCGTGCTGCGAAAGGAAGTCCCTCTTTGATGACCAATCAGCGGCGAGGAGCCGTTTCAACGTCCCTCCCTTTTCCACCCCTCCTTCCCCGCTCCCCGGCACCTACCCCCTCCTACCCGCTTCGGCTCCGCCGGGTTCGGCCCTTCCGGGACACCGTCGCCCGCGCTCCGGTCTCGCAGTCCGGCCGCGACCTCTCCTGGCAGTATGGCCAGCTCAGAGGCTGGTGAGTCTCGGCCTGGAGCCCTCGCGTCTGTGTGCTGCAGCGCCCAGCAGGCCTCGGGATGGTCTGAGCCGTGCCTGGGCTGCGGGGAAGACCGTGACTGTGGGGCACTAGTTGCAGTCGCTGGGGCGTCTCTGAGTTTAGGGTCTCAGCCTCGAGACCTCTTGGGTTTTCTAGGCGTGGAACAGAGACTTGGGGTGTGACAGGAGCTCTTTGGCGAGGTTGCCAAAGAGCAGCCTCGAGACAACGCAACCTGTCTTTACAGAGCAGTCAGATCCTTCTCGGACCCGAATTTGTGTGCGATATCTAGCCACAGACCGCCTCTCCTCCCCTTCCTTTATTGAAACTGAGGCAGAACCTATCCTTTGTATTGTTTTTTTTTTCCCCTTGAAGCGTACCACTCAAAAGGTCTTTCGATGCCCTGTAGAGTAACCGGCTTTGTGCAGTAGTGCCTTTGAAAAGCCAATTGATATGGTTGTCTAGGACGCTTTCCTCCTCCTCTCCAGGACAGCATACAAAATGGTTGTCATGGCTTGGTCAGCTTTGAGAAATAGGAATCGGGAGTGGGGCATAATGGGCAAGGCCCATTCCGATTGTTGTCTCCTTAACATCTGTCCATCTCGTACTGGAGATGTGTCCAGTTCTAAAGTGCTTTCTAATACCCAATTATTTCAGGATACAGCTCTTTGAAGCTTTCGTAATTATTGCTGGAACCCTTAACCTGGGTTCTGGTCTAGGAGAGAACAAGAGCTAAAACAAAACAAAACCAACAACAACCAATGGGGAACTTGAGCAATCTTATTGTGTGCTAGCTTAGCGATGTGTTTGTGGTTTTTTTTTTTCCATGTTTACTTTCGTATACATCAAATATAATAAAGAAGACTAACAAATGCATTAGTGTCGGTGTTGTCATTCAAGTTCCTAACGGTCTAAATTAATCACTTGTTTGGGTACCCGAGAGATCTTATACCAGATAATTGGGTAAAAACATGTCTAATACTATTGGGAATTTGGAGCCACCTCCGCTAGTTTCTAGCAACTTTAGATTACCATTTACAACTGTCTTATGACATACCTGTTTACCTATAAATTTGTTGTAGCTAAAAACATCCCGTGTAAGTATCACAAAAATACTGGTAAATAGGAGTTTAGGTTGCAAGAATAAAAGTTGAGATTGGCACAAAAGTTTTGACTGCGTAGGAGCTAGCACTGGAAATCTCAAGAAATTAAATACATCTTTCAAAAACTTGCCTGGTTGAGTCTGAAATTTCATGAAAAAGTCCTACAGTTTTTGATGTATATCCTTGTGCAGCAGTGACTTTTAAATGTACATATGACTTTTCCTATTGCTACTGAAGACCTGTCCCCCCCCCTTCTTTCCCAACAGAATGGGTAACAATTGCCAATAATCTTCTTATTAAGTGTCACATACACTTGAGGATACAGAGACTTGAAGACTGTGATGCTAATGTTTTTATTGCACTTTATCAATCCATTTTGGGAGAAAAGGTACCAGGTAAGGGTACTGAAAAGTGAGAATAATTTTGTTTATGTCTTAGGTCACAGATTTCTTTGGACATAGAATTTTATTTCTCTTTCAACGTCTTATTTCTATCCAAGTATGATATAATTTGCTTTGATGAGTACATTATGGACCTCACCCATAATAATAGCCATGATTAAAGAGCTTGGCATTTATTTGAGTTAATCCCCATTTACTTCAATTCCATGCAATCCTGAATGACTTTAAAATAATTATTTCTGTAACTACCATCAAGGTTTTAAATTTCAGTGGGTCTTGGGAATTTGTTGGGTTTTAACTACTAATTATAGATAAGAATTAACATTTTGGTGGGATGTGCTGGCCAGGTTGGTCTACATAGTGAATTCCAGAGTTACAGACCCTGTTTCCAAAAAAAAAAAAATAGAGGAATAAAAAAGAAAAGAAAAAAAAGGGGGAAAATGCTGTTTGTACTTGCTTGACCTGGTTTATAAGACAACAGCCAAGGCAGGCGCAGTGGTGGCCCAGCCCAGGTCTTTACCCCAGCACGGGGGGCAGAGGGAGGTTGAGCTTGGAGTTAGAGGCCAGCCTGGTCTGCAGACAGGCAGGGCTACCACAGTAAAACCCTGTCTCTTGAAAAAACAAAAATAAGACAGCCAATAAATATGACTTCTCGTTTTCTTTTAGGTGCCAAAGTTGTGTCCTATTAAATATCACAGACCCTTATCCTTAGATTCCTTACTGCTTTTTCCTTTATCGCTAATTGATAAATATGCATCACCATATTTTACAGATTTATTTATCTCTCTCTCTCTATTTATGTTTTGAGACAGGGTTTCTCTGTGTAGCCTTGGCTGTCCTGACTCATTTTGTAGACCAGGCCTACCTTGAGCTCACAGCAATCCTCCTGTCTCTGCCTCCTTAAGTACTGGGAATAAAGGCGTGTGACACACACACCACACCCCTCTTTAGATTTATTTTTATTTTTTATATATGAGTGTTCTATCTCCATGTACACCTGCCTGCCAGAAGAGGCTATCAGGTCACTTATAGATGGCTGTGAGCCACCATGTAGCTGCTGGGAATTGAACACAGGCCCTCTGGAAGAGCGGACAGTGTTCCTAACCTCTGAGTTGTCTCTCCAGCCCCTCAATAAAATTAGTACCCTTTTGCTGTCCCCACTGTTAACCTGAATGAGTGTCCTCCACATTTTCTAGAATAATGGTGTGACTTATAGTTGTGGTAGCTTGGTATTAGTTTCAACTGTTTGGGGTTCATCTTTTTGTTTCAAGACAGGGTCCCTCGCCATGTACCTCTGGCTATCCTGTAGCTCACTCTGTAGACTAGGCTATTCTTGAACTCATACGCACCTGCCTCTGCCTCCCAGGTACTAGGATCAAAGGCGTGCGCCACGACACCTGCCTCTAGGGCTTACCTTCAATACTAGAAGAGACACTTGGCTTGCTATTAAGATCTTTTTCCATACTCACACCTGTGCTTTAGCTTATGCCAGTTAATCCCAGTAGATGCTTGTAATGGCATGTAAGAGGCCTACTTGAGCACCTGCTGCCGTTAGAGACAGTATCACACAGGCGGCCTCAATTGGCCTAGAACTTGCTATATCTACCTAGATCGATCAGATTGATCAGTCTAGGTAGATAGAGATATAGAAGATAAGGCTGTACTCTGCTTCCCGAATGCAGGAATTCAAGGCAGGTGCCACCATGTCTAGCTGATTTGGGGTTTAATTTTTGCTTTATTTTGTCAAGGAAAGCAACCCATAGTTAGGGAATTAGTATATTTTTGTTTTGTTTTTGAGACAGATCTTGTTATTTAGAGCAGTGTAGTTGCAAACTCGTAATACTGCCTCAGCCTCTCTAGTGCTAAGATTATAGACATGTATCATCATACCCAGCCATGGCTTTTGTTATTAGACTATCTTAACGCCTTGAATTTGGGACCATCTGTTTATTCCTTTACATGGTACTTACATAGAATATACTCATACACTGGATGAAAAATATTCCACTAATATGTATGGAGTATTGAAAAACAAGTTCAAATCAGTAAATAGTCAACCAGTACAAACTCTAGTACATAGAATTTGGCTCTAAAAATACTTTTTTGGTCTGAGCTGCTTTTGTAGCAGTGGAGTTTACTCAGAAGCTTAGTCACAGACAATCATATGTGACAAATATAAATATATATGTCTATACAGTTTTTTTTTACTTGAAAACTTGATCCCTCAAGGATCTAAAATGATGTGACTTTCTCTCTGTTCCCGCAGACCTCATAGTTATCCCTAAGAGTCAAGAAGACGATGCCCACAATGTACAAGCAGTGATTGATTCACTAGCTTTGGATTACCTTCAGGTCAGCCTGTCTCACATAACAGGTTAGTATATTCTTATCCATCAGATAATTATATACTTTAATTAAATGTTAGGATCTTAGCTGTTGTTTGACCAAGACCAAACAGGAAAAACTGTAAGACTGAGCTGCAGCAGTCAGTGCGTAGTTAGGCAACCGTGAGAGCCCTGGAAACCGAACACTGAGTCTGTGTTGACTCTGGGTTAGAACTGTGCTGTGTGGGGTTTTTTGCTTTTTTGTAGTTGTTGTTTGGTTTTTCAAGACAGGGTCTCTCTGTGTAGCCCTGTTTGTCCTGGCTGGAACTCCCTCTGTAGACCAGGCTGGCCTAGAACCCTGAGTACTACACAGAGAAATCCTGTCTAGAAAATAATCCAAGGGGGGAGGAAAGGTGTGTGCCGCCATGCTTGTCATTTTGAAGTACACCGTGCTGCATACTTGCTGGAGCTGACAGACGCTCCCGAATGTCCACAGTCAGGGGCTGCGTGAATACAGTTGCCTCTTCCAGCACAGGGTTCCGCAGCTGTGAGGAGTGACTGAGCATATTCTTCACGTTCAGTTTTCCTAGTTCAGAAAAGTCTTCAGTGTGCACTAGAACATTGTGCGTTAGAACACCTTGTTTTTCCGATGATAATATACAGTACATGCTACAGCTTGCTAGAACAGACATGGAAAGAGAATCGACTGCATTCAGAAAGACTTCCTAGAAGAACACGTTAGAAACATGTTACTCTGATGGCATCAAACGAGACCTTCATAGATACTGAAAAGGGGCCAGGAATTTTCTTTGAGCAATTTTAAAACTTAAAAAAAAAAACTTTTTTTTTTTGAGATTTATTTTCACTTTATGTGATGGGCATTATGCCAGCATGTAAAGGGTGTTGGGTCCCCTTGGAACTGGGGTTACGGACAATTGTGAGCTCTCATGTGGGTGCTGGATTTGAACCCAGGTCTTCTGGAAGGATAGGCAGTGAGTTTAACTATTGATCCATCTCTCTAGCCCCTGAGTGTTTGAGTTTTGAACCATGTTATCAGTTTGAAACAGTTGGGGATGTACTTTAATTGGTAGAGTTCTTCCCTAGCACGTAGCAGGCCTGGCTTAGCTCTTAACACAGGTAGACACAGATACAATTTCATGTAAACTATTTCTTAAACTTGTCCCAGAATAATACAGGGTACACTATGTCATGTTCAAAACAAAACATAGCACATATATTCATAGTGGCAGACTGAGAATTAAGACTTCTAGTAAATGAGTTCAATCTAATGACCAATGAGAATCTTAGAAACTTCAAAGTATGTTTTGATCATAAGGAGGGCTATACTGTCTATTTATTCATTTTTTAAAAATTTATTTATTTTTATATCATCATTTCTTTTAAAATTTTTTATAAATTATGGTTTATTCACTTTGTATTCCAGCTGTAGCCTCCTCCCTCATTTGCTCCCAATCCTACCCTCCCTCCCTCATCTCCTCCCATGCCCCTCCCCAAGTCCACTGATAGGGGAGGTCCTCTTCCCCTTCCCTCTGACCCTAGCCTATCAGGTCTCATCAGAACTGGCTGCATTGTCTTCCTCTGTTGCCTCCCCATCAGGTGGAGGTGCACCTATCTCACGGGGAGATGATCAAAGAGCCAGCCACTGAGTTCATGTCAGAGACGGTCCCTGTTCCTATTACTAGAGACTGAGCTGCCATGGGCTACATCTGTGCAGGGGTGCTAGGTTATCTCCATGTTACACTCCTTGGTTGGAGTATCAGTCTCAGAAAAAAGACCCCTGTGCCCAGATTTTTTGGTTCTGTTGCTCTCCTTGTGGAGCTCCTGTCCCCTCCAGGTCTTTCATCTCTCCCTTCTTTCATAAGATTCCCTGCACTCTGCCCAAAGTTTGGCTATGAGTCTCAGCATGTGCTTTGATATCCTGCTGGGTAGAGTATTTCAAAGGCCCTCTGAGGTAGGCTCCTGTCCTGTTTCCTGTTTTCTCCCTCTTCCATTTGTCTTTCTGAGTGAGGATTGATCATCTGACCCAGGGTCCTCCTCCTTGCTTAGCTTTTTTAGGTGTATAGATTTTAGTATGTTTATCCTATATTATATGTCTAATATCCACTTTTAAGTGAGTATATACCATGTGTGTCTTTCTGCTTCTGGGATACCTCACTCAGGATGATCTTTTCTAGTTCCCACCATTTTCCTGCAAATGTCATGATTTCCTTGTTTTTAATTGCTGAGTAGTATTCCTTTGTGTAAATGTACCACAATTTCTGTATCCATTCCTCAGTTAAGGGACATCTGGGTTGTTTCTAGGTTCTGGCTGTTACAAATAAAGCTGCTATGAACATGGTTGAGCAAATGTCCTTGTATACTTGAGCACATTTTGAGTATATGCATTGATTTATTCATTCCCAGCAGTTAAATGTGTTGGTTTTTTTTTTCTGTCTTTGGTTTCCGATTTTTTTCTTTTTTTTTTTTTTTGTTTGTTTGTTTTTCAAGACAGGGTTTCTCCATATAACCTTTTCTTTCTTTCTCCTTCCTTCTTTCTTTCCTTCCTTCCTTCCTTTGTTTTTTGAGACAGGGTTTCTCTGTATAACCTTGGCTGTCCTGGACTCTCTTTGTAGAAAAGGCAGGCCTCAGACTCACAAAGATCCTTTTGCCTCTGGCTCCCAAGTGCTGGGATCAAAGTGCTGGGATCCCTACCCAAGCAGTTAAGTGTTAAGACAGGTCACTTTATGTCTTAGTGAGCTGGCAAGAGCCATGCACTGTTATATGTTATGTATTATATATATAATTATATATATTATATATTATATATGTTATATTTCAGTTCTAGGTGAGTAAATGGCATTAATCAATTTGGAGAATGATTTTGTAGTTTCTTTGTTCTCAGAGCTTAGTAGAATTACTTTATGGGGCTGGAGAGATGGCTCAAAGGTTAAGAGCACTGGCTCTTCCAGAGGTCCTGAGTTCAATTCCCAGCAACCACATGGTGGCTCCCAACCATCTGTAATGAGATCTGGCGCCCTCTTCTGGCCAGCAGGCATACATTGTGTAACTATGCAGTGTGATTCAAGCAGAACACTGTATAACTAATAAATAAGTAAAATATTTAATAAAAAGATCACTTTATTATCTGAGCAGGGAAAGTTGCTGGTGTGTTTGTTTTAAGACAGGGTCTCATTATGTAGCTGTGGTTGGCCTAGAACTCACAGCGATCCAAAATCCAATTGCTTCTGTAATGCTAAGATTAAAGTCACCACACCGAGCTCCTTTTTTGTTTTTGAAAAGCCAGACTCTCAAATTATAGGCTGGTGGAAGACTACTGGTCTCAGTAGTTAGCCCAGGCTGCCCTCAAACTCCAAGCAGTCCTCCCATCCCATCTCTGTAGTGAGGAGATTATAGGTCCAGGTTACCATGAACAGCTTGGCATTTGTGCTTTATGAGCATACCGGAGCACGGTTCTAAAACCCCTGCTTGTAAAGGTTTTTAGTATAGCCCTGATATCATCGCACTGAAAAGTTGCAGATCCGCTTACCTCTCAGGCTGACCGCAGAGCAGCTTTTTACCACTTAGGTCTCTTTTAAAGCACTTTTCCCCACCACAAAGCTCTGCAGTCTGCTGGCAATCTGGTTGCTGGGTTGGCATTGCGTGCTCCTGTCCTGGAAACCAAGCAGTCTGAGTATGCCCTTGGGAAACAATTACATCTTTTAAGCCAGAAAAACACAGCACTTGAAAACATGATTTCTAGTGTGTTATTTTAAAAATTAAAAAGCCTGCCATACCTCGTCTGTCTTCACCAACAGAAGAGGAAAACAACAGATTTCTGGCTTAGGTTTGGTCTGTGTCAGGGTTAAAGTAGATGGGCTGTGTGCTCAAACACCAGATTTCAAGTCTGCTTTTGCTGTATTTTTTTGAATGATAGGCATAATTCCCCGAAGGACAGACAGTACAGGAAGATAAGTTCCATCCCAACTTGATGTTGATTAGAGCCCATTTTAGATGACACTAAACAAATGAAGCTTATATGTTGTTTTTTTTTTAAGATTTATTTATTATTTATACAATATTCTGCCTGCATGTATGCCTACACACCAGACGAAGGCACCAGACCTCATTGTAGATGGTTGTGGGAACCGAACTCAGGACCTTTGGAAGAACAGCCAATGCTCTTAGCTTCTGAGCCATCTCTTTAGCCAGCTTATATGTTTTAATAGCCTGCTTCTAGTCAACATTCCAGTTTAACATTTATCTGTGGTCTCTATGGGCCAGGTACTGTGCTAGAGACTTTCCAGAGATTTCTGGGAGCTAGAGATAGAAATCAGTTGGGAGAGTGCTTGCCTAGCATGCAGGGAACAGGGCCTTTGCTCTTCAGTATGGTCTAAACCAGGTATGCTGCTACATGACTGTCATTCCAGTATTTGGGAGGTGGAAGCAGGAGGATAAGGAATTTAAGGTTATCCTATACTGCATAGAAAGTTTGAGGCCAGCTTGGGATTCTTAAGATCCTGTCTCAAGAAAGGAAAAAAAGGAGCTAGGCATAGTGGTGCCTTTAATGCCAGCACTCAGGAGGCAGAGGCAAGTAGAGCTCTGTGAGTCTGAGGCCAGCCTGGTCTACAGAGTGATTCTAGGACAGCCAGAGCTGCTATACAGAGAAACCCTGTCTTGAATAAAAAAAGGAAAAAAGAAAATGGTTCAACCTACACAAAGTAAATAGATGTGACAAAGATTCCTGATGAAAGCACCCAGTAAGTTGTCAGTTTTGTTTTGCTATAATTTTCACATGCCAGCCTTGAGGAGCAAGTGTCTTGGTCTTCCTCCTACTGCTCTTTTTCACTAGCTACTGTAAAGTTGCCTGCTGTTTTCTGGTTTGGTTTCTAGGGGTTCTCCCTAGACCATGCTCCTTGGGGCCACTTGCTCAGCTACTAGAAAAAGGACCATGCCAGTGAATGATCAACCCCACATTCAGGCTTCTCCACCCCTAGTTTCTTCAGATAAAATCAAACAACATGAAGTGGATGTTTTTATATTATAATTGCTTTCATTAGTTTATACCTATATTCTTAAACAGTATTTATATATATTCATTTCAGGGTTTATGAGGCTTCTGATTTCTTTGTTAAATGTCTTAAAAATCTGTGTCTTCTGTGTTCAGGAGAAAACATAGTGAACGGGGATAAGGAATCTATCAGGAATCTCCTAGAAATATTTGATGGGTTGCTGGAGTATCTGACAGAACACATCAGTGAAACGTCTTACAACAAAAGTGAGTATAAGAGGGAGGGCCAGCTTGCCCATTGCTCTTGGGAAACAGAATCTCTAGTACAAGACAGCCAGTAAATTAATGCTAAATTTCCAGTTCTTTCTGCTCTGAGTGGTTAGAAACTGTCCTAGACTCCCCTTGTGTTCTTTGCTAACTTGGATATGGCTTTTAAATTACAACCAATCAATAACAGAAAGCTAAATTTCCAGCTGAATTATTTACTGTCCTGTTATTACCTGAGATCTCCTGTTGCAGAATTTCCTCTCAGAAGTGCCATCGTGCATGCTAAGTGTGGATGTTCCTGAGGCACCAGTAGGGAGACCTGGGGTATCACCAGTCTTGAGCCTACACTGGCATTTTGTGACAGTCTGAATATTTTTGTTGTTGTTGTTGTGTTGTTTTCGGTTTTTCAAGACAGGGTTTTTCTGTCTTAGACTCACTTTGTAGACCATGCTGGTCTCAGAGATCTACCTGCTGCTCCCCCCTCCCCCATAGTGAGGGGGATCACGGGCATGTAGCAAGAGGCTACAGCAAAACCGTTTATGAGCAAACAATTCTCCTGTTCATGGATGGAATAACACATGACCTGTTCTTGTCCTGCACAGTTAAACAGAGTTTTAGCAGAAACAATAATAAACGTGAATTCTAATACACGTTGAAACAAAATGCCTGGGTACAGGGTACACTTATCCTCTCAAGCTCTCCTGCTGTTACCGTGAGACCTGTGCTCACCCTGTGGCCTTGAGGTCTCTCAGTCTCTAGTTAGAGTGCCCTACTTTTTAATCAGTAGTTAAAAGATGTAAAAGCTATAGAGGAGTGGCACGCTGGAAATCTTTTATTTCCGCCATTTGAGTGGGATACATGTTAAATGCTGTTCTGTGTGCTTCGGGAGGTTGAAAGCTGCATGCCGTGTTTTCTGTTTCAAAGAGCCCTGTGCTTCAGTCAGGGAGATGGTTCTAAATGTGTATAATAAAACATAATGGAGTTGGGAAGAATGCTGGATGTGAATGGCGGGTGGAACTCGCCTATCTCAGGGCTAACAGGAGGTATTTGGATGTTCTGTAGCTTTAAAAATTATTTTTATTATATATTTTTACTTATTTTGTGTGTATGGTGTGTATGTGTGTGAGCATCTTTACCACAGTATGTATGTAGAGTGAATTCTCTCACCATGTGGGTCTCAGGGATCAAACTCAGGCTGGCAGATTTGGCAGTTGATACCTTGACCCACTGTGGCCCTTTTTATCTTGTTTAAAAGTAACAGGGGTAAGAGGCAGAAACTCCTAAGTGAAGAGATTGAGATGAATTTAAATGGTAAGAGGAGCAGCCAGGCATTGGTGGCACACACCTTTAGTTCCAGCACTTGGGAGGCAGAGGCAGGTGGATCTCTCTGGGTTTGAAGCCAAAAACAAAACAAAACAAAACAAAAAAGAAAAGAAAAGAAAGAAATGGTAAAAGCAATCCTTACAATGTAATGCTTGATCACAGGGAGTTGGGTTGAACGAGTGCCTGGCTAATGAGGCCGGAGAGGACTCTCTTAGACACTGCTCTTGCTTTGAAGAGATACCATGACCACAGCAACTCTTATAAAAGAGAGGCTTGCTTACGGCTTCAGAGGCTTGTTCTATTAGCATCATGGCATCAGGCAGGAGTGGTGCTGGAGAAGTAGCTGAGAGCCACATCCTAATCCACAAGCTGAGAGAGACAGAGACAGAAACAGAGAGACACGGATGGACACAGACACATACACAGACTCAGACACAGAGACAAACAGACAGATTGACTGACTCACTCTGGGCTTGGCATGAACTTTTGAAACCTCAAAGCCTACTTCTAGTGACACGCTCCCTCCAGCACCACATCTCCTCATCCTTCTAATCCTTTCAAATAGTGCCACACCACGGTAACTAAGCACTGAGCTGTATGAGCATATGGAACCCATTCTCATTCAAACCACCACAGGGGGGAGGCAGGGGGCAGAACTGGGGTTTTCTTTCTTTCTTTTTCCTTTTTAAAGATTTATTTATTTATTATGTATAAGTGTTCTGCCTGCATGCACACCAGATCTCATTGCAGATGGCTGTGAGCCACCGTGTGGGTACTGGGAATTGAATGCAGGACCTTTGGAAGAGCAGCCAGTGCTCTTAACCTCCGAGCCTTGTCCCCAGCCCGAAAGCTGAGATTTTCATGTGCATGCATGCCGCTGGAAGCTGAAGAGTATTCCCGGGGAAGTTGGTAGTGAGTTGAGTTGTGCAGTTGGGCCTGTCTCTGTGGTAACACCTTAGTTAGACAGCATTTTCTAAGGTTTGAGTTTCACACAAAGGTCCAAAGTGTATTTATTTGGTACTGTTACTGGAGCTGATCAGATTCTTCAGCGTTCCAGTCAACATTGACAGGAAACAGATGTCTGTGTCAGCAGTCCCATGAGCTGTGGAGGGCGCAGCATTATTGTTGACCGCTGAAGAATGAGGATTTGAAGGCAGACTTAGGGGTCAGTGCTTAGTGTTGTTGATGTTCTCTAAGCTTTTGGTTTTTGTTCTCTGAGGTGGGACCTTGAGTGGCCAGTGCTGGCTTCAACTCCTGATCCTCCCTCCTGAGTCTCCCCAGTGTGGGATTACAGGTGTGCCGCACTACACCCAACTCTCAGACTGTTGTCTTCGCTGAAGGTTGTGGAAGTTTCGTGGGAATAGCTAGCAAAGAGCAAGTGCACGTGAGTGTCAGCAAATGGTACTGACACATGTGTCTGTGAATGTGGAGGCAGACAAAAGTTGGGGTGACTTCAACAGGAGCATGCAGAGCAGAAGGGGAGAGCTGGCCACTGGGGCGTCACTCCCCTGACTCCTGGACTCACCCTGCCACTGGTGGATGTGGCTAGTAAAAGATGGACATTTTCACCTATGCCATGATGAGGTCTCCTAGCCTAAGGCATGACTATCTTGGACCCTGAGGTATGTTGGCGCAATCGTGCTCTTGTGCTGACTTCCCTAATTACCTCAGATAGCCCTCACAGATGAAGAGATGTAAGCGAGGCCAGCTTTACCAGTGGGGCTGGGGAGAGGCGCAGGGGGTGAAAGCACTTGCCACGTAAGCTTGATAACCTGAATTCCATTCCCAAAACCCACAGGGAAGGAGAGGAAACGGTCCTCCAACCTCTGCACTTGTGGTGTGGCACTCAAGCTCCTGCATGCCGCCCCACCACGTGTGCAAACAGCAATAATAAAGCATCGCTGTGGTGGGTGGGCCACGTGTTGTGAAAGCCCTGTGCTTGTCTCTTTGTTTTCCAGGAGACTCACTACAGATGGTGGTTGGTTTGCTGCTTTATCCTTTCGCTCTGGCTCAGGACAGGCTAGGATATCAACTTAGCATTCACTTTTATCTTTTTAAACAGGTGAAACTGAACAATATTTTAAAGACTCTCAAGGAGAAGAATGTGTAGAAGAGCGTATGAAGAAACCCAGATCACCAGGGAAAAAAATTTCTTTTGAGAGGTAGTGTGCAGTGAACTTCATCAGACAAGTTATACTTTCCTTCACCTGAGATTAGGCCCAGCATACTCTCATGGTCCCCTCCAGACTAACGTGAACACTTTCATATCTTCCTGAGGGAGTTTTAAGAACTTTGAACTATGTTTAATAATTTAATGATAAATCTCAATTTTAACAACCTATTAATTTTTAATTTTCCCTTGATTTGTCAGGGTTTTTTTCCCTCTTTGAGACAGCCTTGGCTGGCCTTGAACTTACTACATTGCTGAGCATGGCTGAAGTGATCCTCCTGCCTCCACTTCCAAAATGTTACAGAGATACCATTCATTCATTCATTCATTCATTCATTCGTTTGCTCCTAGTTTTGGCTGTCGTGGCATGCATCTATCTGTTTGTCTGTCTATTGTTTTTTCCATAGCCTTGGCTATCCTGGAATTCACACTGTAGACCAGGCTGGACTTGAACTCAGGGACACCCCGCCATTGCTTCCTGAGTGCTAGGATTAAAAGGCATGTGTCATCACTGCCTGGCCCAGAAATGTTTTTAAAGATCTTTAGGAAGATGAAATCTCCAGTTCAGAGCTACATACTATTAACTTCTTGTTGGCATTTTCATCTTTTATGCTCTGTTGCTTTGTTCTTTTTTCCTCCTTTTCTTTTTGGTGGTTTTGGGGATTAAATGCAAGGGTCTCACCAATCTTAGCCAGACATTCTGCCATTGAGCCCTTGAATTTCCTTTCCTTTTTCATCTCCTCTTTCCCTGCCTTTGTTCATCATAGACTTCAATTCCTGATCCTCCTGCCTTTGCCTTCTAGTCATTGGGATTAAAGGTATGTGGCAACACACCAATAATTTTTACTATTTATTTAAAAATTTATTTATTTATACATATTTGCATGTATGCCTGAATGACAGAAGAGGGCACCAGATCCTATTATAAATGGTCCTGAACCACCATGTGATTGCTGGGAATTGAACTCAGGACCTCTGGAAGAGCAGCCAGTGCTCTTTTAACTGCTGAGCCATCTCTCCATCCCATTATCTATCTCTCTCTCTCTCCATCCCATTATCTATCTATCTATCTATCTATCTATCTATCTATCTATCTATCTATCAATCTATCATCCCATTATCTATCTATCTATCCATCCATCCATCCATCCATCCATCCATCCATCCATCCATCCATCTATCAGGCAGGGTCTCACTGCGTAGCTCTGGCTGGCCCGGCTCCTTCTTCATATTTTAACAGCCATTTTTACTGTGCTCACTGGGTTGGCCTTGAATTTACTATGTAGCCACAGTGGCTGACCTCTGACTCAGAGCCATTCTCTTGCTCTTAGTCTTCTGAGTGCTGGTTTATGTTAACATACCCAGTTCATGCAGTTTTTTACTTTTTCATTATTAGAATTAAAAATGAAAAGCATGAAAAAAATATTTGAAAAATCTAGCCAGGTGTTGTGGCACACACCTTTCATCCTAGCACAGAGAGGCAGAGGCAGGCGCTCTAAGTTCGAGACCAGCCTGATCTACAGAGTGAGTTCTAGGACAGCCAAGGCTACACAGAGTCTTGTCTGTCTTAATGAACAAACATGTAAGTAAATAAATAAACTTTCTTTGAGAGTTTTGCAGCATAGGGTGGTCTGGAATTTGTTATGTAGTCAAGGATGGATTACTTTGAGTTATGATGCTGCTGCCTCTACCTAAGTGCTAGGATTACAAGCACACAGCACAATGCCCAGTTTTATTCAGTGCTGGTAATTGAACCCAGGGCTTTCTGCATGTTAGGCTGGCAGTCCACTAACTGAACTCTGTCCCCAGCTGGTAAGCATATTTGCTATGGAAGAAAAGGTTCCCACAGACCCCCGGATCCCACAGCCTTAGACTCATCAGTGTTTGCTGGCTTTTAATCCTTGACACACACAGCTGTTCCCACCTTGCATAAAGCAGTCAAAACCAAACAGATAAACAGCAAAATGAAGTCTTCCTTTCGTCCCTCCTTTCTGGCTGGGAATAAGCCAAGGGCCTTGAGGATGGTAGGCAAGTACTAAATTACCGGGGTACACTCAAAGCTCTAGGCTTGTGCACCTACGAATAAATCCCCTGTTACAGAAACAGTTCTCTAGTCAAGCCAGGCCATGGTGAGTGTGAAACCTTTTCCAGGTGTTCCTCGTCATGTGATGCTTTGGGCCCCACCTGGGATGAAGATGACGCTGAATCCACAGGTGAAATAATTAGGCTCGGAGACACCGCGCACACCTTTTCCCTGAGAAGTAATGGTGAGTAGACAGGCCTTAAATACTGACTGTCACAGCACACAAGCACAGAAGATGCAGAACCATACAACTTAAGTTGAGATGAGCAGCGCCCTAGTTGAGCTTTCTCACTGAAATCACAACTATCACTGTGAATACGAGCGGCTGTCTTGACAGCAGCGTGAGAACCACAGGCTCATACACAGGTAAAGCAAAGCAAGTCAGTACATGTAGAACTGTCATATAATTTGTCCCACAACTATGGATGCAGCTTTGAGCTTAGTCACACTTCTGGAGTACTCAATTAAAGTTTTATGAACTGGTTCACTTTTTTCATGGTTTGAATTAGCAAGTTCATTCTCCTGGATAGTAATGTCTCAGCTACATGTTCAACAATCGATAGCTTATTCACAGGGTGCCTCTCTGTGCACCCCACTGGGCCCTCATTAACTCTTCTACCCTATTCCACCTCCTACTCTATCCTAGTTGGACTCTTCTCTGCTATCATACTGCTCCGTCTGTCCTTCCTGTTACTGGCAGGCTCATGTCCCGTGCCCAGCCTCCTCCACCTGTATCAGGCTCTAAGGCGGTGTTCTGTGGTGTGGCCTTCTCTGTTTCTGTAACACTGTTCATACAGCTGTATGGAAAATTACAGTCTGTTAGGTAAACTCTGAGTTCCTGGTCACACTCACCTATCAAGTTCTTACTGACTGCCTTCCCTGTGCCAGGAAACAAAACAGCCACAGAGCCTGACTCCATGGTGCTTACAGTCTGTGCATGACAACAAATGGGGGAAATGTGTAGAACAATCTTTGTTTATCTTAGTCTGTCAATACTTGGCAAAATACAAGGCCATAACAAGTATGTTTTTGAATGGAATGGTGGAAAGGTTATTGTGGAAATAGGTACAATAAACTTGAGAACCAAGGGGCCTCCATGTTCATAGCCGTTGGCTTTGCAGCTTTGGACAAAGCCCTTTTCTGAGTTTTATTTTCATCGGTGTAAAATGAGAATTGGATGAAGCCATCTGTGTAGTCCCTGTCAACATTAACACTCTGAACTTAAGTCAGTAGACCAAAGATAGGAGGGAAGGGATGGGGAATCTAAAATGGGTTATGATATCAGATGCCATGAAAAATGTGTAACTGCAAAATCTGAAACTTTTCTGACATACTATAAATGGAAAATTTTAGCCTGGGGCCAGCCAAATGGTTCATCTAGTAAGGGCATTTTGCCAACAAGCCTGACTACCCGAGTTCCATTCCAAGAACTCACAGAGTAAGACAGGACTCGCCAGTTATCCTTTGACCTTCATAGGCACCATGGTACCCTATGCACAAAAATGAGTAAAATATAAAAAGTTAGGGAGTTGTAGGGGCCCTATGATCATATTTTATTCTATACTGTGCTAGGCAGTTTTATGTCAACTTGACACAAGCTAAAGTTATCTGAGAGGAGGGAACCCCAACTGAGAAAATGCTTCCATAAGATCAGGCTATAGGCAAGCCTGTAAAGTGCTTTCTTAATTAGTGATTGATGGGGGAGGACCCAGCCTATTGTGGGTGGAGCCACCCCTGGGCTGGTGGTCCTGGGTCCTTTAAGAAGGCAGCTGAGCAAGTCAGTAAGCAGCACCCTCCATGGGCTTTCTATCAGCTCCTTCCTCGGGGTTCCTGCCTTTACTGCTTCTGATAATGAGCTGCTACATGGAACTGTGAGTGGGAGCAGTCCCTTCCTCCCAAACTTGCTTTTGGTCATGGTGTTTCCTCACAGCAACAGTCACCCTAACTAAGACATTCACACATAAAATTCTCAAGAATAAAGAAAAACCTGCCAGGTGTGGTGCTGCACACTTTTTTTTTT
>CM053746.1:14389417-14420573 GCA_028658305.1 Pachyuromys duprasi | reverse complement strand
AAGTCTCAACAACCTCCCCCAGATCTATCATTACTCTCTCCCTTTGTCAGAGGCTTGATCGTGAGTCTTAATATCCGCTCTGATACATCGCTACATTGACCCCCCCCCCATAGGTCCTCTTTGGCATGCTCCTGTCCTGTTGCTTGTTTTCTCCTCCACTCAATGTCTATCCCATTTGTTCATTCAAACAAGCATTGATCATACCAACCTGGGTCCTCCTTCCTGTATATCCTCTCTAGGTGTGTAGATTTCAGCTTGAACTTCCTATCCTATAGGTTTATGGTGCTGCACACTTTTAATCCCAGCACTCAGGAGGCAGAGGCAGGAGGATCTCTGCGAGTTCGAGGCCAGCCTGGTCTACAGAGCAAGTTCCAGGACAGCTGGGGCTACACAGAGAAACCGTGTCTGAAAAAAAAGTTCAGGCTGTGTGTTAAGGCATATATGAAACATGAATGAATTGGCTCCTCCCTCTAATGTTTAGATTCCGATGTTGTGTAACAGTCATGCACGTTCACAGACATCTCATTTGGGCTTGAGTTTCTGATCCCCAAGTTTTAGGTAATGGTACTTAGCCACAGCCCCGACTACATAGCAGCAGCGTCTCTGCACTCTGGCACCTGTGTTCTAAAGCAAAGTAATTCAACCCTGAAAAAGCCGCACTCAGGCCATAGCACGCTGCTTCTTACTGTGTAACAGTTGTCGTGGGTAATCGGTATCATGAGCATTTGGGACAATATATTCTTAGAACATGTTCCTCTTTTAATATATTTAGCAAATTTCTTTGATAGTTTAAAACTTTAGCCTTAATCTTTTCTTTCCCAGGTGCTCAAAATTCTCTGGATTTACGGTCTAGAAAAGCGTTGGCGTCACCAAGCACTAAACAATGGGAGGAAGTGCTGGACCCTGGTTCATCAGGTTTTCTACCTGAGAATGGGACATCTTTTGAAGAAGGCGAGTTGTTATAGAACTTGAGCTCTTTACAATACTACAGCAGTGTGTGTGTGTTGCAATGCCCATATATAGGTCACAGGGCCAGTAGAAGTTACATGTCTCCTAGGGGTTGAACTCAGATCATTTGGATTGGCAGCGAGCACCCTGCTGAACCGTCTTGCTAGCCCATGTCCTCTGTTGTAATTAAATTTAAAAATGTGTTTCTTGAGCCGGGTGGTGGCACTCCACCCGGCTACAAATCTATTTCTAAAGTGAGCCTGGAGGCTGATGCCTGTAATCTCAGCACTTGGGAAGCTGAGGCAGGTGGATTTCTGTGTAAAATATGAGGATAGGCTGGAATATGGTGTCTACTCTAGGACAGTAAGACTGTTGTAGAGTGAGACCCTCTTTCAGAAACAACACAAAGTAGAGTCATTCCTGGCTTGGGGCGATGGCTTACTAGGAGAGCTTATGTGTGAATATGTTTATATGCGTGTTCATTTTCAAGAATCCACCGTAAGACCCACTTTAATTTCTCTTAGCAGCCGACATTCCTTCAGAGAGAATGTTTACAAGTGCCAGGAAGTTAGGTGAGCCGATCCGAGCTGCCATCCCCTTGCATCCCCCCTACCATCCTTCTGAGACTCGAGCACCTTGTCCCATAGGGAAGGAGTTCCTCCGCTCGGGTCACTACCGGGCTGCAGTGGCTTCCGGAGAGGCTGTGGCGCTTTCTGCGGTGAGTGGAAAGGTTTTCTCACAACCAGCGAGAAGCCCATATATTACTTATGTTTGCTGCTGGTGATTGAACCCAGAGACTTAGGTATGCTGAGCACACACAATTCCACTGATCTGTAACCCCAGCTCCGCAAGTCCAACTATTCAAAGAGGTCTTGGCTAGGATGGTTGTCAAAAATATTACATTAGTCAAAGTATGTGCCAGGCATGATGACACACACCTGTAAGAGAGCACTTGGGCAGATAAGAGGAGGCTCACTGGGGATCTAGAGAGGGGTAGGGAGAGAGGAAAGGAGATCAAAGTATCTTACTTCTTTTTTTGAGACAGGATCTTATTGTGTGTAGTCCTGGCCAGTCAGCCAGGAACTTGCATTGTAGACTAAGCTGGCTTTGAACTCACAGAGATCTGCCTGTTTCAGCCTCTCCAGTGCTGGGAATAAAGGCACCTGATGCTTAAATTTACCTCAGTGGACTGGAGATATATCTTAACTGGTAGAATGCCCACCTAGAATTCACAACTCCCCAACGCTTCCTAAACCCGGTGTGGTGGTGCATGCCTATAATCCTCTGGTGTTGAGGCAAGGATACTAGAAATTCACACTCATCCTCAGCTACAAGAAACCCTGTCTTTAAAAAAGAAAAAGTTGGGACTGGAGAGATGGCTCAGTGGCTAAGGGCACTGGCTCCTCTTCCAGGGGACCCAAATTGATTCCCAGCACCTACAAAGCAGTTTACAACTTTCCCTAACCTAAGTTCCAGGAGATTAGACAGCCTTTCTGACCGCTGCACGTGTTGCACAGACATACACACTGGCGAAGCACCTATATACACAAAATGATGAAATAAAAATTATTTATTTTGTTTTTGTTGGTTTTATTTTTTCCAAGATGGGATTTCTTTGTGTAACCCTGGCTGTCCTGGAACTCACTCTATAGACCAGGTTGGCCTTGAACTCAGAGATCTACTTGCCTTTGCCTCCCCAGTGCTGAGATTAAAGCCATGTACCACCACCTCCCAGTGATAAAATTAATTTTCAAATATAAAAAAAAAAAGTTGACCTCTGTATCTCTCTTTTACCCTAGGAAGATAGGGACAAGAAAAGCATAAGGTAAACTAGAGCCAACACACACAGAATGTTTATTTGTTGCCAAGCACAGTTCTGGGGACTTTAAAGTTATTAGATAATTTATTCCTCAAAACAGCTGTGTAGCAGGGACTGCCCTCTGTGGGAAAGCTAACTAGAGAAGTTAATGCCTCATGTGAAGCTATACCACAACTGTAGATCAGAATTTGGACTCAGTCATACATGTCTCCCTGAGCTATATTTTCGTCATTAAATACTTACAAACTATAAAGAAAAGAACAATCTCATGTTCTCACTGTTTAGCACAAAGCACTTAATATCTTGGCCTGTTTCTTCTCGCCTTGAAAAAGGATTATTTTTTTCATGCTGTCATTTTGTCTCTAACTTTCTAGAAAAACCAGGCATATATGGGCTGGGGTAGAGCTATAAGGAATGATCTCATTATTTAAAAAAATGCAAAAATGGTGCCAGGTGTGGTGTCGCACACCTTCTTCGATTCCAGTGCTCAGGAGGCATAAGCAAGCAGATGACTGAGTTTGAGACCACTACAGTCTACATAATGAGTTCTAGGCCAGCCAGGGCCAGAGAGCAACGCTGAGACCCTGTCTCAAAAAAGGGGAGGGGAAGGTGAATAATGCAGGAAAAGTACAAGGAAAGATAGCACTATATGGGCTCATCAGTCTCCACTGTGCTTCTGTTCAGATGGAAGAAAGGAGGAGGGGTAGGAAGACTGGGAATCTTGGGAATTGGTGGGATGGAGTCCGAGTGTTTGGTAATATGCTGCTTCTTCCTTGGGTGATGGTGAGTGGGAGACACACACTTCACTTTAAAATAGGCTTTTTAAAATGGATTATTTTAAAAGTAAAGCCTGGGTGTGGTAACAAACATCCTTATCCCAGTGCTTGGTATAGAGGGATCTGTATGGGGCCAGCCTGGTCTACGCAGTGAATTCAGGCCGGCTAACACTACAGAGCAAGACTTTATAGCAAAAAAAAAAAAAACAAAAACCAGCAATAACAACAAAAATGAGTATATTTACTAAAAAATAACCAATTTAGCTGGGCATGGTGTTGTATGCCTGTAATCCCAGCACTCAGAGGCAGAGGCAGGCCGATCTTTGTGAGTTCTAGGCCAGCCTGGCCTACAAAGCAAGTCCAGGACAGCCAAAGCTACACAGAGAAACCCTGTCTTAAAAAAGAAAGTAACCAATTTATGAGCCATAGACTGAAGTGAAATTATTGAAGATATCAAATACCAGATGAATTCTGCTTTAACTACAAAAAGTATTTTCTAGCCAGATGTGGTGACACAAGCCTGCAATCTCAGCACTTGAGAGCCTGAGAGGACAGGATTGTGAGTGCTAAACCCTGGGCTATCTAGTAAGTTCCAAACAAGCCATTACACTGTCTCCAAAGGAAAAAAAAAGAACAAAATCAGTATTTTCTAGATGGTTCTCTCAAAGGTTAAGTAATGTTATTAAAAATGCAAGCATTTATGTTTTGGAGGGTTTCATCTGTGTTTCTGGACAGTTTCTATTGGCTTCTTGGTGCTGGAGACTGAGCTCAGGCTCTGTGTACCATCTCCTATTTCTCAAACAACCTTTTTGTGTTTGAATAGGAACCAGATGATAAAACTTTCTTAACTTCAACATTCTCTAAAGATGACAAACAGGAAACAGATCTGTCTTCGATTCAAAGCCCCATGACCAGGATGCACCCTGACGGAAAAAGGTATTGTTGCTGTGGGCTTCAGCGCTTTGTTGTAATGGGGTCTGAAAAGTGGAGGGCTGCCCACGCCTGGGGATGCGAGATCAATTCTTGGAGCCCATGTAAAGGTGGATGGAGACATGCTTGGGGCAAGTCACTCCCCCAGTAATAATTAATTTTTTTTTTAAAGCAAAGAGTATACTTTACAAATTTAGCTTTGGGGAACCAGAGTGAAATATTTGTTAAAGTGCATATTGTAGTCATTTTGAAGCAAGTAGTGTGTACTTGGTGAGTTAATTGCCATGTGGCCACTTCATTACAGAAATGAGAACAGAGCTATGGCCTCCCCAGAGTCCTCGCCTGTCCCTCAGAAGGCCAGGATGCATCTAACAGAACAAGAACTGCATGCAGTGTCAGAGAAGCTCTCTCAGCGGCTATTTGAACTGGACTGGGCAAGTCTTGTCCTTTAATCTTGTTTGAGATTTCTGTGGTTAGCCTTTCAGTGGAAGGTACTGATCTCCAGCAGAAGATGAAATCTAGGCTTAGGTCCAGTGAGCACATTTCTAATTCCAGCACTCTAGAGGCAAATGCAGTTGGGTCTCATGAGTTCGAGGCCAGCTTGGGCTACAGAGTGAGTGCTAGGACAGCCAAGGCTACACAGAGAAACCATCTTAAGTTCAAAAAAAAGTTCCACAAGTCAAGCAGGAAGGACATAAACAAAGGCACCTCACCTTCTTTACATAACCAGATATGGCATAGATTTATTTTTTTTATTTTTTTTTAAAGATTTATTTATTATTTATATACAACATTCTGCCTGCACACCATATCTTACTATAGATGGTTATGAGCCACCATGTGGTTGCTGGGAATTGAACTCGGGACCTTTGGAAGAACAAGCGAGTGTTCTTAACCTCAGCCATATCTCCAGCCCCGACATAGATTTATCTAAATTTTATTGAATTCTTATAAAAATGGAATCACTTAGTATAACTATGTTAAACCATTTATTTTTAGTTACATCTATACACCTTTGTTACCAAAGACAGATGTGGTATAAAATTGGATCAAAGGTTCTCAGTGTAAACCTTAGTTTATATTTGGGGTAGTAACTAACATTGAATGATTGCATTAAATCTGTGAAGGACTTTCCGTAAAATTTATTGGAGTGGTCCAAAAGGTCTGAGTCTCAGTAGGTAGCTGTAGATGCTCTACAACTTTCTACACAGCCAGGCTGGTCTTGAACTTGCTGAGATTCTCCTGCCTCTGAGATCAAAAGTATGTCTACCCTGCTTTAAATGTTAAATGTAAAGCTGGCCATCACCATGCCTCTAATCCCAGTACTGAGGAGACTTGAGTTCGAGGCCCGCTTGGTTTGTGAAATGAAATCTTATCTCAAAGTAAACAAAGTAAAAGCTGTAAGTGTCTAAGGTGCATGTGTGAGTATCTAGAAGCTTGGTGTTAGTGGCCAAAGACGACGTTTTTAGAAGGCTTGTTCTCTACCACTTGACTTCCTGCTGAAGTCAAGGACAGATGTTGAAAGGATTTTCTCAATAGATGTTAAAAAATGCTCTGGGTGATCAAGCAACAGACAAGACTGATGGCAAAGATGGCGGTGCTGCAGATGAAGAGGTGCCCAGTGGAAATGAGGAGATACTCTCACAGCATAGTGACAGCATCATGGAGTATGGACCAAAGAAGACTAGGCCAGGTACTTAGCCCAGTGAGGCCTAAAATGAGGTATTCACGGGAACTTTTCAGGTAGCTCCATGTATTAATGGTAGTTTCATTTTACATAGGGATCAAAAATAATAGCAAACTCAAGCTGGTATTGTTTCTTATTGATATTTCTTTTTTGTTTTTTTTTTGTTTGCTTGTTTTTCGAGACAGGGTTTCTCTGTGTAACAGCCCTGGCTGTGCTGGAGCTTGCTCTGTAGACCAGGCTGGCGTCGAACTCACAGAGACCCGCCTGCCTCTGCCTCCGGAGCACTGAGTCTAAAGGTGTGTGTCGCCACTGCCGGCTTCTTACTGCTGTTTCTGTACTGTCACAGCTTATACATACTTGTCTAAATATACACTATTGATTTCTATTTAAGTTTACACTAGCGCATATATATTCTACAATTTGCTTTATTCTGTTAATGCTACTTAAGAAATGTTTGTTGACGCCAAGCATGGTGGTGCATGCCTGTAATCCCAGCACTCTCGGAGGCAGAGGCAGATGGATCTCTGAGTTTGAAGCCAGCCTGGTCTACAAAGAAAGTTCCAGGATAGCCAAGGCTACACAGAGAAACTCTGTCTTGAAAAACCAAAACTTTGTTGATATTTAGAGAACCAGTTCATTGATTTGAGCTGCGGTATAGCAGAATCCAGCGTGCCCCATTAGGGTAACATGAGTATTCCTGCTCATTAGAGGAGCGCTCGGTGTTAGGCCATGCTACCTTTCGCATGTAAGCATGCTGCTATGTATGTGTTTATGTTCCATCCTCAGACCTAGACCGGGAAAAAGACACAGGCCACAGTTACTTGCCTCAGAACTCTTTTGCTTTGATGACATGACTGAACACACAGCTGCATATTAGAAGATTAGCACATTAGCTTGTCGTTCCTATTTTTTCTTTTCTTTTCTTTTTTTTAAGATTTGTTATGAAGCAGTTATTTTCTTTTGACTTCCAACTTAACATTTCTGACTGCCAGGAACTAATGGTGAATGACTTTTCTGTGTTGCAGGATTTTCCACGTACAGAAAAGCACCCTACAGGTCCCATTCGCTGTCGCCATGTTCCGTAAACAAACACAGACAATTAGAAAAAGAGAAAAAAAAGCAGCACACGTCTAAAGGGACAGACACCCACCAACACCAAGCAAAGGTAGGCCCCGATTCCTTGATGGCTGTTGGGCATTTGGCAAGTACCCCACATCCCCACAGCTGGATGTTACAGTGAACACACACATCATAGTGCATTCACTATGCTTGAGTTGAATGGATAGCAGAGAGGTATGTACTATAGCATATGTCCTCACTAGAGATAGAGTCATGAAATCAAGAAAATAACCTGGTTAGTGTTCAGTGGGTAAAGAAAGAGGTTAGTGTAGCCTTGAACTCACAGCAAAGTGCCTGCCTCTGCCTCCCCAGTGCTGGGATTAAAGACCTGCTCCACCACACCCAGTAGGAGCTTAGCTTCTAAGAGCGCTTGCTACTCTTCCAGAGGACCCAGATCCGATTCCCTGACCCATATGGCAGCTCACAATTGTCTGTTACTCCAGTTTCTGTGGATCCAATGCCCTCTTCTGGCCTCCACAGGCAGGCAGTTACACAATGCACAGACATACATGCAGGCAAGACAATTCTACATACAAATGAAAAAAAAATTTTTTTTTTTTTAATTAAAGGGCTCCATCATCCCTGGTATCGTTACCAAGGGAGAAGATGTGTTGTGAAACAGATTTTGATTTATTTTATTTATTCATTTTGGTTTTTTGGAGGCAGGTTTCTCTGTGTAACCTTGGCTGTCCTGGACTCATTTTGTAGACCAGGCTGGGCTTGAACTCACAGAGATCCCTGCCTCTGAGTGCTGAGGTTACATGCACGCACCACCATGCTCAGCGAAAACAAGAGAGTTTGAAATGCATGAATTTAGAACACTTAGTTGTTTGCTGTAGTGGTGGGGTTTACTAGTGTTTTGGTGTTCTGACAGGGTTTCTCTGTAGTCCTGGCTGGCCCTGACCTCAGAGATCTGTCTGCCTCTGGCTCCCAAGTGCTGGGATCAAAGGCATGTGACACCACCACATGGCATAGTGAGTTTTTATAATGTAGTTGTACTTAAAATGGTGAAAACTGGAGTTAATTCAGATGCCTTAAAACTGTTATACCCAGGGGCTGTGCAAGCATGGGGACTGGAGTCTGACCCTCAGGTTCAGTAAGAGACCCTGTATCAAAAACTAGGTGGGGAATGACTGAGGACCCAGTCACACCCAGCACACATAGTTACACCCTCTGTATGTTACTCCACTCAGAGAGCAGTATCATAATAATTACAAAACCTGTGAAAATATTAAAAATAAAAACCAATGCATCCAGCTTCATTTTATGTACTGATTTTGCATCTGTCAGCACAGTGTATTTTTGTGAACCAGCCTGAAAGGAACTTAGGAAAAAGTAAATAAACTTGGTATTTTTAGTATAGGAAATCAGATTACTTCCTTTTCATTTATATTTGCACATGTCCAACAACTGTATTATGTCACCTTATTCTTTCTAGGTATTAACCGAAGCATTTGAACGGGAATTAAGAAAAAATAAAGTTCAAGATAACATTGGACTTCGAGGGATAAGTGACAGTGATGAGGAGGAAACAGTGGGTAAAAGTCTCTCTTTGATAAATGCCAAAGATAGTGAAAAGTATAGTCATTAGCTCTTAGGAGACGGCAGGATTTCATTTCATTTCACAATGTAATGTTTTCTTCAATTCTTGGAATACTCAGCTTGCTGAGATACAAGAGGACCAAAGAGACTAGTGTTTTTCCTTCTGCCTAAACTCTGTTTGGCCTTAAAGGTTCTTGCACTAATTAAAGCACAGTGAATTGCAGAAAAGACTTAAAAGCTTACTGCAATTGCTTGCGTTTTTTAATGTACAGAGAAAATGTTGTCAGAGAAACTAGCACATAAAAATTTCAATAGCAGTTTGTTTTCAGCGTGTGGTTACTAAAGCTGGAAGAAAGGCCAGTTTGTGTGGGGAGAGAGAAAACAGAGATTGAGAAGGTAGTTGGCTAAGAATTAGTTAGCTGCCTTGTCAGTTAATTGTTTGAGATGGTTGTAGAAAAGTGTTTTTGGACCCCCTTCTTACTTCTGTCCTTTTTCATCTGCCTCTAAGGAAAAAACATACAGAGAAGCCGTTTCTAAAGGAACTCCAAAACACAGTCATGTCCAGAAGACTTACTCCAGAAAAACTGCAGCTCCAAGTCCTAAAGGTGGTTTACTGAAGTCAAGCAAGGCAGCTCCAAGTAAGAGCCTCTGATGTCCTGCATGCCAACTGGCAGCCTCTGGACATGACTGCCATTCCAGAGTCTGTTGGAGACCAACACTCACCAGTTAGCTGCAGAAAGGCCCTTCTTGTATTACTGCCATGTGGCTGGGTTTCTATAGCCAGAACCAGACTCCTAAGTGAGGTGCCTTCAGGAGCCATGTGTGGACACCAAAAGAATTGCCAGGGTACTGCTGCTCCAGCGGGAGCCTCTCCCCTCATTCTAGTTGTGTTGTTGGTCGCCCCAATTGTTTTTGGGAAGCTGGTAGAAGGCAAGCGATGCTCTAAGGCAAGCAGATGGCCTGCTCCTAGGCTGACAGTTGGTGCTCCTGAGTTAGAGTCTTGTTGCAAGGAAACAAGGTCAGGGGAAATGCCAGGCTTCCAACCATACCCTGTCAGAGACCTTTTTCTTCTAACCATATGCCTACCAGGAAGCTGAAGTGTCTTCCATTTTCACGCACGGGAAGCATCTGCCCACAGGCCCTGAGGCTGCTCATGTGTTAGGCTAGATCCTGAGCACTGTAAGTCAGCACTTTGACTTAACTACTAGTAGGAATGCAAAAGTAGTAAGCACACTCCAGATTGGTTCTTTTTAGGACTGGCACCATAGCCCTGAGACAAGCTTACTTTAGCAGGCAAGTGGGGATGAGAGTTCTTTAGCAGCTTGGTCACATTAACAGCATCTCTCATTTCCTCACAGTGAAAGTAAATGAACACAGTCTCCTGCCCCTGATGCTGGAACAGTTTCCATTTCTCTATGTTTCTGATCCAACACTGACAAAAATGTGGAAGCAGCAAATCGCACAGGTTGAACAACTCAAAAGGGAAGCACAGAGAGAAAACCGATCAAAGAAGAAACTCCAGGACGAAGTAAGCTCCTGAGTATTTGAAACATGAGCGTGAGTACACACAGGGAGAGCTTTTCCATGAGCGGTACCCTGAATTTCCTTCCTTGTGTTCACATTCTAGATAGAGGAAGCCCTGAGAAGGCATGACCTCCTTACTGCTCTTGTCAAGAAAGAGTATGAACATAACAAGAGACTGGTATGTCAAGAACAAACTCATAGTGTAATCTCTTCATCATCCGTACCAACTAGGCAACAGACTCTTCCAGCACCTGCCTGTGGGAGAGGGTATCTAGGGCTTTAACTCAGAACTGATGACGGGGAAAATATATGCTACATTCCACGGACACAACACATCAACCAGTTGGCTGTAGAACACTTTTTATCCTTGCCCATATGGCTGGTTCTTACTTCTTTATAGTAACAAATTAGAGATGGCATTTTTCTGAGGTGAAAAACCTAAGCTTTCAGATCTGATGTGAATTGCCTGGCTTTCTCTTTGATGCGCAAAAGCACAGTTGAAATTTTATCCTATTTCTGTCTCTGTACCTCCAGTCTGTGTAAGTGCTTAGTGCCTTTTGGTCTCCTGTCTTCAGATTCTGGGTAGAGAGCCAGTTTTGTTATGATTTGAGTTGGAAATCATATGTAACACCATCTCTAGTTAATACAGTGAAGGGAAATGGCAGAGGTCAGTCTGCCAAAGAAATATTTTAAAATCCTTAGTTGGGTCTGGAGTCAGGCTAAGTCATGGAAACGCTAATCTTAATTCAGTTTAAAAAGGCCATTTCCAAAATTGCCTGTAAATCTTCACTGTGGATTAAGGACATCTGACCCAATAGAGAAAAAGGAGCACGCTATGGCTCAGGGCCCCTTTACTCTGCACAGTGGGGCCCGTCAGTGCCGCTCTGCAGACGGAGGTGATGAAGCTACAAAGGCTGAGGAGCCTGTGTGGGCTAGTGTCTTTCCTGCATGCCCAGCTTCTGGCCAGAAGGTATCCTTTGTGGTGGGTAGCTGAGGGGATGAAAATGAATGCTCAAGCTGGCTTTCTGCTTGTCTTACTCTTCCCTAGCAAGACTTCAAGGATCGAATTCATAGACAAAAGTTGACCCAATCAAAGATAAAAGAAAATCATCAGCAAACTGTTCGTGCCCGGAAATATTATGATGATTACAGAGTTCAGTTACGTGCAAAAATGTTGAGGATGAGAACCCGGGAAGAAATGGTATGATTCCATCTATCTAGTTCTGCTAAGGTGAATTTGTGTTATGTTTCAAGACCAGTTTGTCTACAACTCTTACCTCAATTTGGATCCAAAATCCAAATCCAAGTCCCAAGTGCAGCCAGGAGAGCTTGTGTGTGAGCACGGGTCACCGCCCAACTGTGCATTGCCATCTTCTACTGTCATGATACCCTAATATGCAGCCTTGACTTCCTCTGACCGCCTACACACACACACTCTTCAGTACAGCTGCTCTATAGTTGCTCTAAGGGCTTGGGAGCACACTGCAAATGACAGAAATTAAGGTATGCTTGCAGGAGGACATGCAAGGAACTGCCATGGTATGAGCTATTCTCATTAAGATACAGTGATTGTCCTATCCTCATCAACATTTGGGGACCCCAAATTACTGGAAGATATACTGGAAAATTTTATTTCTATAGTAGAACTTGATCGTAATTAAGCTGGATTAAATACAAACCAAAGGATTTATTGAGAAGATACTGCTATGGCTTTGGGAGGCTAAGTAACTTGCCTAAGATAGTATGATAGCAAATGTGTGCTGTCAGCAGTAGTCTTTTATCAAGAAGTCCTCCTTATGAAGGGAAGACAGCTGGGCATATCCAAAATCTCTTGAGCAGTAGTTTTATGGTGGCTGCCCAAATGCTGACCCTTCACTTTCAACTAAGTACATGGTAAGATGCAGAAGCATGTTCCATCTTGTATTACATGCATGGATGCTTGAGAATTCTTTTCTAAAAGCAGTAGAGAATATTGGTCCATGAGAAGGTGCTGAGCACCATTCACCAGTAGGGAAATACAAATTAAAATCACAGCAGACACCGCTCACACCCACTAGGATGGCTGAAATAAAGAAGAATTGGTGAAGACATGGAGAAGATGGAACACTCATGCAGGGCTGGTGGGGTCATACGTGTGATTGCTTTTGGAAAGTCTGGCAGTACTAACTACTAAAAGGTTACCAGATGCTGTATAGGCTTAATACTTTTGGATAGATATGTGTGTATGTCTACAAAGCAACCAAAACAGCCAAAAAGGGTTCATGCCTATCGACTTAAGAATTTGTGAACAGTTTACATTCACACAGTAGAGTGACAAAAAAAGAGTGACACACTAAATGTCTGTAAGGACTCTGACCGTAAGAACTTATCAGGTTAAGGCTGTGCTCAGAGTAGGCAAATTCACAGAGAAGGAAGGGGAAAAGGACAAGCATGGGCCTCATGTCTGAGCTGATGCAAATGTCTGAAACTAGTGCTGCTTACACAATTCTGAGTCTCCTAAAAACCTATTTATGATGTATATACATTTTAAGAGTTATTTTGAAAAGACTTTGCGAAATGCAGTGTAATTTATGATTAAATAACCAACAGATCTTTAAGAAACTGTTTGAAGAAGGTTTACAAATTCAGAAGCAAAGACTACGAGACCTAAGGAACTACGCCAAAGAGAAACGCAGTGAAGAAAAGAGACACCACCAGAATGAGCTGGACTCCATGGAGAACTACTACAAGGACCAGGTGGGCTTGGGGCTGCCACCAGTATGCTTGATCCCAGCCACCTTTCAGGCTGGCTTAGTTCATTGCTGGATAATATGCAAATTAGCGCAGAGCTTTGCAGCCATGTGCAGGCTATAGCGATTATTTCTAAGGCAAATTTAAGATGAACTAAGCTAGTCCTTGGCCACAGTATGCAATGTATGTTGCCCCATTTCCATTAAAATTTAAGATGCGGTATTAATAATTGCATTGTGATGGAAGATTTGTTTTTTTCCTTCCCTACAGTTTTCATTGCTGGCAGAAGCCATATCACAGGAACATCACAAACTCAAAGCAAGGGAGAAATCCCAGGCTCAGGTAATAAATTAACAGGACAGGACAGGACTCAGGAATTACTCCTAAAAGTAAATAGAAACTGTTATTGTTATTTATTTATTGTTATTTATGGAAAGAACACAAATAAGAGAATCCATCCCTGCTCCCAAATACCCGATAGGCTCTAATGTTTCCTGCTGTGGTCTTGGAAGGGAGCTGGTAAATGACTAAACCCTCCAGAGGAATTTGCCAAGCACAGGCAGGCAGGGGCGGGTGGAGGGGGGAGAATAGAGGGCCCTGGAGTCGATAGAGAGCTGCAGACTGACTGAGTTCTCTTTCAGATGTTACAGAAGGTGAAGAGGGAGCTGAGAGCTAAGATGGAGAAGGAAATTCAGCAACTGCAGCATATACTAACCCAGAATGACGATGATGCTTTCTTCCGGGAACTAGAAGCTGAGCGCTTCAGAGCTCGGCTGCAGATGGCTTCCTTCCAGTACAGTAAAAATCCTTTCTCAAGAGGCCAAACTTCATAGAGCCCTTAACAGTACGAACAGAGCCAGACCTGAGCCAGTAAACAGTCTAAACCGGAATATGCCTTATTTATGTATTCATGCTAAAACTTAGTTTTTTTAAAAATAAACTTTTTCCTTAAGCTTACTGCTTTTGGATTTTTAACCTAAAACCTGAGAAAAGGAATAAAGACATTTTATGCTAAAGCAGTCAGCAAGTCCTGCCAACACTCCTGAAGCCTGTTGATGGAGGTCAACAAAAGAAAACATCTAGGACCAAGGACAGCACCTGCCAACTGTGGGTTAAGGCCAATAATGGCCACTGTTTTGGGGACTCAGGAGCTATGTAGCCTGAAATCCTCTTCTGCTGTGGAGAGATCTGACTTCCCTTAGCCTCATCTGTTTCCTGGCTGGAAGGGGTAGTCTCCACTCAGGGGTGCCTGGCTCCTTACTCACCCATGAAGTTCTGTGTCACCCTTGGCTGGTGGTAAACTGGTCGCAGCACAAACAAAAACCACCCAACTGACATCCATCAGCTTAGCCTAGCAGCCTGGAAAATTACAGAACATGAATGTGAAGGATAGAGCATGAAAAGTTTTGTTCTGAGACAGGCCTGACTTCCTACTGTAATTAAGGTTGGCCTCAAACTTCTCAGCCCTCCAGTAGGCTTCTGAGTGCTGGGGTTATACGCTTGCACCATCATGCCCTTCAGGGAAATTACCTTTTAAATAAAACAACTTTTAACTATAACTAGACAAACCAGTTTAGAGTATTAACATAAAAGGGCAATAGCCTTCCTGTGTAACTGCCTCCATCTCCCCTGTAACTAGTCTCATGACCTGATGGTATCCTGTTGTAATTATCTGGGTAGAAAACCCAGACACGGGGAACATGTTTACTCTTTGTTATAACAGAGAGAACTACTGGTTACCATAAAACAGAAGTACTTTCCAACAAAGTACACACATCAAAAAGGTTTGATTTACATACTACTGAATACAAAGATCTTTCTTTAATGTACTATAATCTTGTTCTAGATAAAGCCAGTAAACAGCAATGTGAAGCAGAATCTTAAAAAAGTACAGCACGTCCATCTACTACATTCCTTTACCTCAGGACACTGGCAACAAAGAAAAAATTCCCCCGAAATCTAATTTGGTGAGCCACTGAGTTTATTGGGGCTCTTTACAGGAGCACCCTACTGAAAAGCCTCCAGCTAGGTTTTGACATGAGGACGGTGTCAGTGGAGTGCAGCTCCCTGAAAAAAGCCTCCGCACTGACTGCATGAGGATCTCTTGGGCTTCCCCAGCCCTGTGAGCCTCCCTCCTCCCTCTAGGAAAGAAATGGAGGAAGTAGCTACACACCACCTTGTCACACATCACTGCTGTTTACTGTTTTCCGATGTTCCATTCTGTTGCAGCCATTCCGTTTCACACTCTCGGTGAAAAATGAAACCAAAATGAATTTTTCTACCTATGTATTTAGTTGTACTTTCATCAAGTGGCATTCAAAGAGTTGTAACTCAGCTCTCCTTTTCATTTGGAATATTTTACTGTTCAACAAACAGCAAGGCATGCTGTCAAAGGTTAGACCATCCACCAACCACTGTCCTGCCAGACCCCAAACAGACATGGTTGCAGATAAACATATTTCCCTCCACTAACCACAGACCGACCTTGGAAATCCTGCCACCTCACAGCTCCCACCAACCACTGGAAACTTCTCAGCTGCCACGGTAGAGGAACACTCACCTTCCTGCTCCACTTCAGGGCAGCCGGATCCCAGACTCTCCAAAGCCCTGAAGGTAAGCAGCATTCTTTTCATTTCAAGACACCATGCTATCACCTGTGAAATCCAAATGTGCTGTTCAAAACAAGTAAAACTCAATATTCTTAGAAACCTCGCTGCTGGGACAGTGCAAACAGCATTCATTTTATTGCTCAGCTTCGGCATGGGCACATACACACACATACATAGTTAATCTTTAAAAACCATTTATACAGATGTTATTGATAAAGCTCATGTAACAAACGAGTGAAAATACAAAGAATATCAAAGCTAAAACATTCTGTAATAAATACAATGAAAATGATAAAACTTTGTTTTTAAAGTCAGTTTGAAAAAAGGAAGAATATTACATAAAGTGGACTAATTACATCTAGAATAAGCAACTCAGCATTTGGTACAATCATCATCCTAGTGTGAGATCATTAACCACCACACGTGGCCCCGACGTAAGCTGCAGCTGAGAGACAAGGCGCTGTGCTGCCGACCCTGCAGGCACTGGACGCGTCAAAACACCCATCAGTGCACTCTGTCCATCGCAACCGCAAGTTCAGAGCAGATTTAGTGTTGTCAAAGCAAATGACAATGGATTTAGGAGAAATTTGTGCTCTGGCCTGTAAATGGGGGTGGGGGTGGGGGAGCACTGTAAAACCACAGAGCAACAGACTGCAAAGCAAAATGTACAAGACATACAGCACTACTTTGAAACTTTGTGCTGAGAAATAGTGGCCTCTTACTGCATGTGAGCACAAGGTAACCACTGGTCAGAATTAAGCTTTCCTCATGGAAAGGGGATGGTAGAACAGCGCAACTAGAGGATATGTGGAAACAGATATAAATATTCACATTAAACACATGGCAAGTCCAGGTTCAATGACAGTTGAGGGGGGGGGCGGTGTTTGCTTAGCACCTCTTTGGAAGAAGTCCAGAAAAGTAATTTTGAAATTGAAATCTAAATCATGTTTTTGGATGTCATGTGCTACTGCAGACTGTTACGAAGGGTGATGTCCATTAAAGCTCTGTCAAGTCATTGTTATAAAGTTAAAAGGCACTCAAATCGATGGGATTTGCCTGCTTTACACTGCATGGAGAACCACTGAAAAGCAGCATCTCATTATCACTGCATCCTTGTCAGTTACAGTCCTCACGCGCCTGGACACAGGGTCTCAAGTAGCCTCAAACCCACTAGGTAGGTGAGGCTGGACTTGACCTCCTTGATCCTCCTGCCTCTGCCTCACCAATGATGGGATTACAGGTGTCAGCCACCAGGCTTAGTTACAATTTCTGTCAAGTGTGCCTCATGTCCTTGTGCCAAGCTCATCAAATTTGCTATTCTTATTTATTTCACTCAATGTTTAAAAATAATAGTACATTGTTCTGATGGTTGAATTTTAAAATCCAATGTAAGTTTTGATGGTTGCAATCTCTCACCCCAGAATTTTCATTACCTTCTGGATCATGGGATGAGCCACACACTCTGAAAGCTCAACCCTAACACTTGGAAGTCAGCAATGTGGCAGCCAGGACCTTACTCCCTTACTTTTAAATGAACTCTTCAGTTTTAGAATGAAATGTACAATAGACTTAGAGTTATCTGAGGCAAGATCTGCTATGTAGCTCAGACTGGCCTTGAACTTGGGACTGCTCACCCTGCCTCAGCCTCCCAGGAGCAGGGATCACAGGCATGGTCAGCACATCTGACCTCACTCATGTATGACATTCCCTGCCCACTGTGCCCAGTACCACCTCCAGTTTATCCAGTGAGGTAAAAGCAGGGCTCTCTAAGCTTGCTAAACAATCTTTAGAGCAAAAATTTTCCTTTTAGAAACTTAATTAAAATATAAGTTAATGTACTTATTAGAGACTTTGGTTTATAGAAATAGCATATAAAAGGTAAGCTGACTTAGCAAAGAATGAAAATCCCACCCCATCACATACTGAGAAGCTATAAAAATGCAGTATTTCAATTTAAGATGAAAGTAAATCCAAAATACCTGATCCTCTTGATTCAAGAACATGAGGTGTTTTTTTGTTTTGTTTTTTTTTGTTTTTTCAAAGTCATCTTAAAAACAGGGAGGATAGCAAGTAAACTCAATTTAAATGGTTTGCATTAGGAATTTCCAGGAAAGTCACACTTGAAAAATATAAAAACCCCATTTAAGCTACGGTGACCCACATAATGCAAAATATAATGCTCTGCTATAGAAAAACACAACTAAACATGTAAATGGCTTAATTTCATAAAGGTAATGATCCCTTTAGCCAATTGTTTACAAAGGTGGAACAGTTCAAAATAACTTTATTTAGTTTTTTACAAAGAGCAAGTACAGGAGCTGTTCAGAAATCATATATTCAATCAAAATGAAATGTGACTTGTACCGACTGCTGGAGTTGTCTTGCTGTGGAGACGTGAGTCTGTGGCGCGATCTGGATAGATAACCTTTTATAAAAATAGTAGTAGTCTGTAAGTGTAGAACACTGCCTAACTGGAGGTGCAGGGGTCAGCATTCTCTAGGTTCAAGGTATTAAGTTTTAGATAGCAGCTGAGTGTGTCCTCATGGCAAAGCATAAAGACCTTTATTTTTCCTTGAAAAGGAATTTCAAAATTGTCCTTTCCCTCCTAGTGTCCTAGAACGTGAGGGGCTGGGGAGGGCCGTCCTGTACTCCAGCGTTCTGTGAAGGGCTGCTGAAGGGGCTGCCGGCCAGGGTAAACAAGAGCTCCAGTCCTGGACCCATCATTCCACAGCAAATCCACACGTTTCTTCGATGGCTGTTAGCAGCTTTTCATAGAGCTTTTCATAGCTTTCATAGGGTGGAATGTCTATTCGATTGAAGCTGTGAATAAGCAAATCAGACTTTATCATTTGCTCAGAACTACTCAACAGGTGCCGTAAGTGAGCATTACACAGCCACACCGGTCTTTGTGTCATACAGAAAGTTAGAAGCTGGCAGTCCTCTAAAGAGAGGGACCACTTTGGGGTTTGCCTACTGAATTCTGAATAATTTAAAATTTTAAACCACTTAAAATTTCTTTTAAATCAACACCTACCTACATTGACAAAAGAAAAGCTACAAAAATAACTCACCAAGTGTGGGCTTTTGGCAAGTTGTTCGTGCAGGCATCAATCTGGTGTATGGTAAAGAGCCGTGGGCCTGCAGCACCTGCCAGTTAAGGAATGTGGGTCAGATCACAGCAGGTACATGCATCTATCTCCAAAGCCTCAGAATAAACGGGAACATAAACCACGGATCTGGGGAGCGCCTTGGTAGCTGGGAAGCACACTAACTTGGGGCTTATAGGAAAAGCAGCCTGTTTTGAGGTTGTAAGTGTTGTTGGATAAGGCCAGGTGCCATGACATCAGCATTCCAGACTGAGAAAAAGGCTTAACTGAGGATCTTCTGCCAGCTATGTGCCAGAGAGCATCTGCATCTCCGACAATAAGAAGACTGCTTGGGCAATGCAATATAGAATAGATTTGGATTACTTTGTTTTGGTTTCTTTTGGTTTTCTGAGACAGGGTTTCTTTGTGTAACAGAACCTGGCTGCCCTGGAATTCCCTCTGTAGATCAGGCTGGCCTCAAACTCAAAGATAGCCACCTGCCTCTGCCTCCAGAATGCTGGGATTAAAAGTGTGTGCCACCACCACCTGGCTGGCTTTATTTTATTAATTTTTTTTTTAATACGGTCTTGCTGTGTAGTTCAAGATGGTCTTAAATTCAAGATCCTCTACGGGGCTAGGATTACAGGCAGGTGCTATCATGCCTATCATACATATCTACATCACTTAAAAAGATCACTTAAAAAAGATGACAACCTAACATAAATGTAGGCTTTATGACTCAAACTGAGCTGAGCAAAGATTAGCAGTCTACAGTACACATTTCAGTCAACACACATGACCCATACAAACGCACAAGAGAAAACGACACCAAGCTCCCCAAACAAGGAAGGGAAACACAATTTCAGGTAGCTTTGCCCAGGCATTCTGAGTGCTCTGAGGGGGCTGCTGCTGAATTACATATCAGTCTCACTCTGTAGATTCTCCTTCCTCACCAGTAGCTTTGAAAATGAGGAGCTTAAAGGAAGCAATGTCCACTGAATGACACAACACAATCCTTAGCAATGTTACCAACTCAACCCAACTCCCCATAAAAAAAATTTCTAAAAATTTGAAGATGGTTGTAAATCAATGGTCTGAAGTCATGTAATAACGTGCTCTGACCAACCAGTTGGCTTTCACAATTCATGCTGCCTCCCTCTATTAAAAGAAAGACAGAGGGGGCATCCTAGATGGGTAAAGGTTTGTCAACCTGAGATGCGAACACAGAGGTGGATGACCTTCCCTACAGAGTTAAAGCACAGTGATCAGAAAGTGAGAAGCCTTAGTAGGTAGGCTCCACCTCCATTCCACACCCACTATAATCAGAGAGAAGCCTGCCAGAAACGCCTCTCTGGAAGAACTGGGATGGGAATGAAAACCTTTCTAACCACTGGGCTTATAAAACAGCAATATCTGCCAAACACTGTGACCTGACGCCATCGCTCCCCGGAAGAGTGGACGGCCAGGCGCCTGTGTGCCCGCCCTCCACATCTTACCTTGTAGTGCTTTGAAGCCCTGCAGAGGCACACGGGAGGACCCTGTCACAAACTGGAGTAGACGCGCTCGTCGCTCTTCATCAAAAAACTCCACAGCTTTCCAGAACCACTTGACAACATTGCTGTCCGGTGTACAGTGTTTTAACCGGGTGTTGACTTTCCAGTCACTCACGTCAATTTTGCCAAGTCCACAAATAATGAGCTGTTGAAATATTTGCAGGAGTGGTGAGCCAGTAGACGCCAAAGCTGGGCATCCCAAGCCCTCTCAGATTTGCAGTGATGGCTCCCACAGGGGGCACACAGCAGTATTATTTGGAAAGCCTTTCAAAACCTACCCAACAGACCCTATGCTGCAGAGATTCTAACTCTTGTGTGTTTGGTGGCAGTCAGGGTCTATATCATCATCTTCTTTTCTTCTTCCTCCTCATGCTTTTCCTCCCTCCCTCTGCCCCCCTCTTTCTTTTGAGACAGGGTTTCTCTGTGTAACCTTGGCTGATCTGCAGACCAGGCTGGCCTCAAACTCAGAGACCTGCCTCCTTTGCCTCCCAAGTGCTGGGATTAAAGATGTGTACCACCACTGTCCATCAAGGATCTGTGTCTATACCTCTAGAAGTATCTACTCATTCTAAGTCCCATTCCCAGTGTCTGATAATCACTATGATGGACACTGACAAGATGACACGCAAGATTTAAGTTCCTTAGTTTCTAAATAGAATCCTAAAATTTTAAAAGATTAGACTGAAATCAAGATTCAGTAAAGATAAGATGGATGTAGCACCCTATGTCTATAATCAGCACTTCAGAGGCTGAGGCAGGAAGATCACCATGAGTTTGAGGCTAGCCTTCGCTAAAAATGAGAAAAAAATACTACTACAGTTTATCTGTGCCTTTCTTAGGCTGCATCGAGTTACATTAGTTCTAACACTGTTGGCTTTGCAATTTGACGCAAACTCAATTTTGTCAGTAGACAGCATTGTTCTTTGCTCCAATACCACAGTCACCTCTACCCACTTTACCTATGAAAATGGCCCAAAGTGTACAGCAAGAAATGTGTTAGATAATTAATATAATTCATTTAACAATCCTGAAATTATATTAAAATATAAAATACACAAGGGCCAAGCATTGCATTACACACTTTTATTCCCAGCACCCTGGGGGCAGAGGCAGGCAGATCGCTTGAGAGGCTAGCCTGGTTTATAAAGTGAGCTCCAGGACAGCCAGGGCTACACGGAGAAATCATGCCTTTGCCTCCCTAAGTGCTATGATCAAAGGTGTGTGCCACTACACCCAGCTTACTTTAGCTTTCATATACTTAATTTTGTTAATCTAGCATAACATTAAAACTGTACATATTTTTCTAAAAATTTAATTATTTCAATAGTGATAAAACTACACTGTAAATCTTACCCCCATGCCGGAGCCCGCCACAAAGCAGAACGGGGTTCTGAGTCGGGTGTGAGGATTGAAATTAATAATGTACACTACACATATTATGTTCTGAGAGGCTTCTGGCCGCTTGCTCCTGGCTCCAATGAGCCCTATAGCGTCAATACGCTCTGTACCCGAAAAGCCACGAGGCCAGCCAGCCTTCTTTATTTAAACAAACAGCTTACACAATGGGTTAATTTTTACAAGGAAGTGAGGCAGAATTGAGATTTCTAACAAGCTCTCCCACCTGCTGTCACTAAACAAAAGGCAAATGGACTTGCAAATACTTCCCTGACTCCAGGGGTAAAAGCCTGCCTTCCTAGCTGAGACTTGAATTTCAAACAGCCGCCAAAGCAGCTTTGACCCGGCCCACGACACCCCCACCAAATAAAATCTGGCCCCAAAAAGCTTCCATATGTTTCTAAACTAATGAAGTCACACCACTGAAGATGCCTTCTAAATTCTGTTCTTTAGAGTGGGGCCTGTTACAGACAGTGCAAACTCTTAATTCACGGCATAATCAGATTAAAAAGGTCCCGTTTCTCAGACCCACTCCACTTTAGCCACTTAGCTGTATAGTTCCTGTCTTCCCGTTGACCACTTCATCATTCAATCACAGAAGGGATGGGGATAATACAGAGTCAACCAATTGTTTGCAATCAGGTCTATTAACCAGCAGGCCTGGAGAGATGGCTCAGTGGTTAAGAATACTTGCTGCTCTTCCAGAGGAACTGAGTTTACTTATGTTGGGTAGCTATAACCACCTTAACTTCAGGTCCAAGGAATCTAAAATCTCTGGCCTCCCTGGGTACTTGCACTCACACGTACACACACATCTACATATACTTTAAAAATAATAAAAACAGTTAAAAAAAAGACTTGCAAGAAAAAGCCAGCAATAGTAGTAAATAAAATCTTTATGTTTGTTTGTTTTTTGATACAGGGTTTCTCTGTGTTACAGCTGTTGCTGTCCTAGAACTCTCTTTGTAGACCAGCCACCTGCCTCTGCCTCCTGAGTGCTGAGATTAAAGGCATACATCCCCACACCCATCTAAATAAAATTATTTTAAAATGATTTTTAGACTTCAAATACTTATGTTATTTCCTAACCACCGGATAAATTGGTAGAATAAAACCTTTTTAATGTATTTACGTTTCTCAAGACAGAGACTTGCTATGTAGCCCCCCGCTGGCCCTGAAGTTTCAATTTTCAAGTCTCAGCCCAAGTGCTATATTACAGCCATGCACCATCACACCCAGCAGAGCTCAGCTTCCTTCACAGTAGCTGAGCATTAAGTCGATGTGTTTCCTGTGGTGCTTTAAGGGTCAGCTTCACACAGAAGGGAACACTAACTGTTTCCACAGAGCTGATTACTGTTACTATGAGTGTCTGCGAAGGCCCAGGGATGGTTAAATACCACATAATTTATACTGCTTCATTTCTTCTAAATGCTGTCTAGCAAAGATGAGCACAAATCCAGCTGAGGTTAGCATTTTATTCTAAATTTATATATAAATTTATTCTAAATTTATATATAAATTTCACTATGTTAGAGACAAAGTAAAGGGACTAAATTTAAATAAGCCAATTAAATCCAAAAGTGACCAAAAAAATTGGAAAAAGGGCCAGACAGCAGGATGGCCCAGTGGATAAAAATGCTTGTCAAGCAAGCAGGACAACTTGAGTTCAACCCCCAAAACCCACATGCCATAAAGGTGGAATGAGAGAGCTGACATCACAAAGCTGTCCTCTGACCTCCACATGTGCACCATGGGAAGAATTTTAATTGGGAAGAACTCTATGTGGCATGAAAAGAAAGGGACTTGAGAGGTAGCTGGTGGACTGCATAAATCTCTGGGCTTAATCCCAGCACTGAGGAGGGAGCAGAGAGCCAGAAGTTAATGGTCATCCTCATCCACACAGTTAGTCCCAGTCTACTTACAAAGAAGGAAAAGGATATATACTAAAAATGTCTCGATGCAGGGCTGGAGAAATGCCTCAGGCTTAGAGGGCTTGCTGCACCCGATCATGTTTGGTTCCTAGCACACACATCAGGCAACTATCAATCATCTGTAACTCTAGCTCCAAGGGATCTGACCTCTCTGGTCTCTGAGAGTACCTGCACCAATGTCCACAGACATACCATCCCCATACATACATACACACACACACCCTCATATACACAAAAGAGAGAACGGTTACTCACAGAAATTCCAAAGTCCACAGTATTTCCTGTGGGAGTTCTTAGGGCACTGAGCCATGAAACCTGAAAGTGTCAGAAAGCTCCACTTCCCTCTAAAGACAGCAGAAGAGCCCAGACTAGTCACACACGTGACCTCAGAACAGTGGCACATGAATCACACACGACATCAGTATCACACTAGTCACACATGTGCCATCACAACAGTTACACACTCACCTCCAGCTCCTTCTCATCAAATGTCTTCAGCAGATGCTGTGGGATGACTTCATTGAACCCTTTCTGCAGTGCCAGGAACTGAGCTTCAATGCCTCGGAGAAACCTCCAGTTTACATAAAGCCTGCAAACATTGGTGTCATGTGACTGTACAGATTCAGATTTGGTAATTAACATAAATACCTCCTTCGGCAACTTCACACTTTAAAGTGTCTATTGTCAAAAAAATTTTTAGTCTAGTAGGACTGAGATACAGGTGAGCTGTAGGGTCCTGCTCATAGGCACAAGATTCTGGGTTCAATTTTCAGCCCAAAAGAAAAAGGAAACTAAAAAATAAAATAATTTAGTCTAATGTCTAAAATATAGGGAACAAATGGCTCGTAAGTGCTGAGACAATCCGATGTGCTAAAAGACAGTGACCGTCTATCACTAAGCACATCAATGATCGACACCTCGATCCAGGCCCCAGTAGAGCAGACTTGTGATCCCCGTCACCCAGAGCTGAGGCAGGGGGATCAAAAGTTTAAGCCCTATTGGAATACAAAGTGAGTTCAAGGTAGCCTGGGCACTTGGTGGGAGCTTGTCTTAAAATTAAATAATAAAGAGGAGGGGGTGCAGCTCAGAGGCGGAGCCTTACTGACACACATGAGGCCTTGCATTTAGCCCCACCACTGTTCAAATCAGAAAAACCTCCCAGAATTCAGAGTCGGAGGTTCAATTTTGGTAATTACCATAACTATCTACTTTGGGAATTAATTGTAATAACTTTAATAATCCTAATTTTTAACAATTAAAATTTGTATAATTACTAAAGTAATTTTAAAATTGTAAAAACTATTGTATATATTGTTATTTTGCCTAGATTTACATGTATATGAGAATGTCAGATCCCCTGAAGTTACAGACAGTTGTGAGCTGCCATCTAGGTGCTGGGAATCGAACCCAGATACTCTGGAAGAGCAGCCAGTGCTCTTTACTGAAAAGCAATCTCTTCAACCCCAACATTTCTTAATTTATTCTGTCAATAAACAGAATAAGGAGCCAAATCTTTTAAAGACTGACCATTCCTGGGGCAGGGGTTACTTGAGAGTGCTGTCAGAGCATGTGAGGAGCTCTGTCTGTTTATTCAAGAGGAAGAGAACAGCAAACGAGTCAGAGTGGGAACCAGAAAAACCTAGAGAAGGTGCTGTTAGAATAATGTTCATTGCTCCCAAGAGGCTATGAAGCCTTGCAAAATGTCAAGTTACCAACAAAAATGCATTAAAATACAACTTTTGTAAAAACCTTTCCCTGTACCTCTTAAAATTTGTTTTTGAGATAGGTTCTTAGTAAGACATGTGACATATGATGTACGTGATGGAGAAATATGGGCTATTATTTGGGTTTCCCAAGCTGGCTACAAGACAGCCAAGGATAACGACTCCAGGTCCTCCTGCCTCCTGAGATCCCAGGTGTGCAACAATACACCCAGCCTAAGAACATTTCTGAGTTAATTTCTAACTGAACATCCTTATTCATATGTAGCTACATGTGTATTTCTGTAAATGCGTTCTAAAAATGGGGTTGCTTAGTGGAGGGTATGTTCAAGTTCATATGGAACCTGAGCTGCCCTCTGTGTCACTCCAATCAAAAGCATACAGTACAAATCATGTTGGCCAAAAGTATACGTAGACCTTATAAAGATCAGGCACAGGCTGCAGAGATGGGTCAGCAGTTAAGATCACTGGTTGTCCTTCCAGAGGACCCGGTTTGATTCATAGTGCCCACATGGCAGCTCACAATCATCTATAACCCTAGTAACAGGGACTCTGACTCCATCTTTTGGCCTCCATGAGCACCAGGCATGCATATGCTGCATAGACACATACGAGGGAAAAACACCCAAACCTACAATTCCAGGACTTGGAAAGTAGAGGCAGGAGAATCAGGAATTCAAAGTCATTCTCAGCTATATAACAAATTGGAGGCTAGTATGAGCTACCTAAAACCCTGTTAAAAGGGGGAAAAGGGCCTGGTAGCTTCCTCTGTGCCATCTTGGTTGCAGTCTTAAGTCTAAGAGTCAGAAGGCCCACCTAGGCCTTTTGACACCAGCTAATAGCTTTTGGGTTAGCAGTGCACTGTATGCATTATTCTCTGCCCAATTACCAGTCCCAGGGCTTATGAAAAACTAGTGAGGGGCGGGAATTTTGTTTTGTTTTGTTTTTCAAGACAAGGTTTCTCTGTATAGTCCTGGCTGTCCTGGAAATCTCTCTATAGACAAGGCTGGCCTTAAACTCATAGGTCCTGCTGTCTCTGCCTCCTGAGTGCTGGGATTAAAAGTCACCACCACCCAACTAGGGTGGGAGTTTTTAAGTTATTTAATTCTATGGAAGTCTGTTACAGCAGTAACATCTCCTAAACCCTTAAATGTTTTTCTATATTCGTGTCCGGGAACCTTTTTTTTTCCTATTAAATTTTTAATTATTATTTTTTTATTATTAAATTCAAGCATTTACCTGACATATTCTTTCTTATTTTCTTCACTAACAGGGATACTTTTGCCATTTGGTTTGAGTTCATGCTGAATAATTTCACCATATGCATTATGTTCAACACAGAAGGTATGGTCCAGAACACCTGTGATATCATTTTCACTAGAGAAGAAACAAAAAAGACATGTTAAATGGGAAACCTACCTCACATCTCCTACAGTGTTCACTGGTAAGGCTGTTCAGCTAAGATAGTACTACAGTACAGCAGATTCTTATGCTATCATGCTATGTTTTCTTCCATAGAAAAGACAAAGAGCTTTCTCCTTATAAATACATATAACATTCCACTTCCTGAGCAACAAGAATGGGCTGTGTCACAGACTGACTCTTTTCAACTACAACATGGTGGATTTTGTTGTCTAGATAAAATGCTCTTCTGAACATGGGCACCTCGAGACCAAACCCATGAGCATCCTCAGTGAGAAACCAATCTGTGAAATTGCACAGACCCTAACACTGCATGAGTACCTTCCCACACAGAATCAGCTAGCAGTTCTTACTTTGTAAAGTATGGTTCCAATAATCACTGCCTTCATTAAAATGAAAGAGTGGGACTGGCCAGATGACTCAGTGTGGGAAAGTGCTCAGTGCATGACCAAACCTCACCTCAGTCCCCGGGACCTACTTGACGAAAGGAAAGCACTCACTTCCACAAGCTGTTGTCTGACTTGCACATGCATACTGTGATATGCTCGTGTGCTTCTGTGCCCATCCCATACACACAATATACTTTTTAAAAATAAACCAATGGCAGAGGCTGGAGAGATGCCTCAGTGGATCCAGGTTCTAGTCCCAGCACACAGACAGTGCATCACAAGCATCTGTAACTCCAGTCCCAGGGGATCCTATGCCCTCTTCTGGCCTCTGTGGGCATGGCATATGCTAACATATGGCATACACAGGCAAAACACCCACACATAAATAAATAAAATATTTAAAAATGTAGTTTAAAAACCATTACTATTTACTAGCACTTAGAATTTACTGTACTGTCACATGCTGGCTGAGACAGAATCTGCATTAGTCTTCACTAAGACATATAGTGTGTTAGCTTAAAACAGTGTACAGTTTAAGCACCCTCAGTCTGAAAATCTGCCGTTCCAAGAAACACTTAGGAAATTACCTTCAGGCTATGTATGTAAAGTGTGTATGAAATGAATTGTGTTTACACTAGGGTCCAGCCCCCAAATATCTCAAGTATAAGCAAATATTCTAAATCAGGTGAGGGGATCAAAATCAGAAACACTTCTAGTTCCAAGGACTTCCGATAAGGGATGATCAATCTGTACTAGATTTATTTTCCTTTTCAAAGTGATAACATGGGATTCCCAGAAGGCCTAGATCAGGTCTCAAAGCCTGTGAACCAGCCAAGCCTGGTGAGTGTAGCTATCCCTTTCACCAAAGAAACTTCTTTTTGCAGCAAATGGAAATTATCAGAGACTCACAACTGGTCATAATGCAGATAGTAAGTGACAATGGATTGCCTAATCCTACTTGATAATCTACAGTGTGATCTTCACACACAGCTCAGGAAAATGTCAGAAGACAGCAGAAAGATTCCAAGAGCCAAAAAAAAAAAAAAAAAAGGATTCCAAGAGCCACAGGACCAGGAGACCTGCTATGACACAGTGTGTCCTAGGCATGACAGGAACGCTGCACCCAGGAAATTTCCACCATCTGGCTGCCTAAACAGGACCTGCAGACTGACAACACCAGTTGTTATGCAGACATGGATGGAGAAACCCTCAAGGCTCCTGCCTAGGAGAGCTACAGGCAGTTGACAGCTGCTGAGGGAAGATCAGTTTTTGCCAGGGATGAGTCTCCAGATGGTTAGCTAATCCCAGCGAATACACCCTATACACAGACACACACTGGCAACACTAAATGGACTCACTGTGGGTGTACACATACACGTACATGCACGCGCACACACACATGTGTAATTTCAGTTCCAGGGTATCTGACACCCTCTACTGGTCTCCTCAGACACTGTGCACACGTGGTGCACAAATATGTATGCCGGCAACAACAGCACACAGAAAATAAATGTTCTTGTTTGTTTTTAAAGACAGGGTTTCTGTTCCACCTGCCTCTGCCTTCCCAAGTGCAGGGATTAAAGGTGTGTGCCACCACACACAGCTTAAAACAAGTATTTTAAAAGCCTTTTGAAGTAGTAACACAGGCTGGAGCTATATCTCAGTGGTGAAGTCCTTGCCTATTATTCATGTGGCGTAGTCTCCCTAACTTTTAGAAATCTTAGATGTGCAAGGAACAGCAGACCAGGGGTAGGGTGGGGGCAGTCTTGGAGTGTTTCATAAACCATGCATCTTCTATGCCTATTTCAAATTAAAAAAAAATAAGTAATTAGTTTTGAAATGTATCTTCTTGTTTTACTGTCTACTTTTAAAAAATATATTACTATTATTTTATCTTTATATGTATGGGTATTCTGCCTGTATTATGTCCATACACCATGTGTGCTTAGAGCTTGAAGAGGCCAGAAAAGGGCAATGGATCCCCTGGAACTGGGGTTACACACAGGTGTGAGTCACCAAGTGGGACATGGGAACTGAACCCAGAACTTCTAAAAGAGCAGTCAGTGTTCCTAGCCACTGAGACCTCTCTTCAGCTTTCTCTTCTGAGATAGGTGTCAGTATGTTGTGGAAGCTGGCCTTGACTTCTTGACTCTCCTCAGCCTCCCAAGTGCAGGTTTTATAGGGATGAACTATCAGATATAGCTTGTATTTTTAGGATTTACTCTCATTATTAATTGTATGTATGTGTCTGTGTATGGGTACATGTGCTCAAAAAGCCAGGTTTGATCCCCCAGAAGTAGAGTTCCAGGAAGCTGTGAATACCTAACATGGGTGCTGGGAATCAAATTCTAGTAAGTCCTCTGAAAGATTAGTACATGCCTCTAACTGCTGAACCACCTCAGAAGTTTCTCAGAAGTTCCTGAGTTTTTAATTTAGTTTTGTTTTTTTAGGTTTTTTTTTTAAATGGGTGTGCACGTGTGCCTATGTGACTTTTCATATACTATATGTGTGCAAGTGATTGTGAAAGCTGAAGAGGGCATCAGATGCCCTCAGAACTTCATGATCAGCCTCATGAAGAGTCCTGGGAAATGAACATGGGTCTTCTACAAGAGTAGTAAGTGCTCTTACCCATTGAGCTATCTCTCCAGCTCTTAGCTTGTATCTTTTTAAAGGCTCAGATGCTAACTATGATAAACAGATATAAGAGTCAATACGTACAGTATCCACACCAAACTATTATGAAGGTCTGGATCAACTAACTCCATGTCGTCCAAAGTAATTGACTTCCCAAGCAACTGTTTATAAAATGGCAATGTAAAACCACCATCAATATAATGTCCATGGAATACAGCCATTCCCATTATTCGCCCCACAAAGTGGAAATAGGATAAATGTTCCTGAAATAAAAAAGAGGAGGAGGAGGAGGAGGAGGAGGAGGAAGAAGAAGAAGAAGAAAAACAAAAACAACATGATATAAATACTCAAGTTAGAAACTGTCTGGGAACTTGTCTTAATAAAAAGTAAATATTTTTTCCTTCCTTTTGTCTTTCTTCCTCCCCTCCTTTGGTTTTGTTTGAGACAGGGCTTCACTTGTAGCTGGCCCTGAACTTATGTGGTACTCCTGTCTCATTTTCCCCATTGCTGAGATTACAGGTATAAGCCACCATGCCCCTATCTCTCTCCCAGGGAAAAGGCCCTTTAAAAAACAATTCCTTTATAAACTTGTGCGAAGCTACTTGCATGTCCTGTTCTCTGAGTGCTTTGTCAAGAAATAAAGCTTTTAATCCTAACATCCTTGCTTCCTTGACTAGGCAGAGACTGAACTTAAGGACTCCATGGATTTAAGACAAGGATTTGGTATCATGTTTGGATTAGTCCACCAACTACTGTTTATAAAAAAATTAATTAGTCCCTGTAGGACTAGTCAACATTTGGACATAAGGACAGTATACAGAGAGAGGACAGCAAGGTGATGAGACCCAGAGGTCCAGGTCTACTCTTGGGAAGAACCCAGCAAAAGTCAGATGACAAGCAGATGGGCAGAAGCGAGCTCTCCAAGAAGCAGCTTCACCTTGATAAAGAATTGCCTGATGAGCCCATGCCACCACAACTGTTCATTCACCATACTGTTTGGTTGGTTGCATATCTGTATTTTTTAATTCTTTTGCTTTTCCACTTACTAAGTAGTCTTTAATCTCATCTTAAAATTTATTTTATCTTAAAAATATCTATTTTTAAAGAAACACATGTTTACTTCAAAAAATTTAGATAAAACATATAAGCAAAGAGGATGTTAAAAGTCACCCATTATCTAACACCCAGAGGAAATGATTATCACTTTCTTGCTGTAGAGCTTTTAATGTTTTCTCTTACATGTATCTACCAAAGCTGTACCACATTATTTTTTTTTTAATTTTTTTATTTTTTGTTATCAATCACAGGTTAGGTACTTTGCATCCCATGCCCAGCCCGCCC
>CM053746.1:14322736-14389317 GCA_028658305.1 Pachyuromys duprasi | reverse complement strand
GCTGTACCACATTATTACATAATCTTTCCCTTAATATCACTTAACATATAATGAACACACATCTTTTATCACATATCATTTTTATCTCATACTCTTTAATCTCATAGTATACCCTTATATGAAAATATAACAGATTAAATTAGCAGTAACTACTAACATTTGGAAGGAAGCTGGTGCTAGGGATCAAACCTAGGGCCTCATAAATGCTAGTCAAGAACACTACCACTGAGCAATAGTGCCAGCCTTAACTTTTAAGTGTTTAATAATATACTGCTGGATTTAAAAAGCATAATTAAATACTTAATAGACAGGGTCTCATGTAACTCTTACAACCCTTTTCTAAGATGCAAATTCTTCCTATTATTTTTTTATTAATAACTGAGGTTTAAGGCAATGAATTATCCCACAGTCACAAAGATATTAACTTACATAACAAGAATATGGTTCTGTATCTTTTTGTTTGTTTTTAGGGACAGGGTCTCATAGCATATCTCAAGCTGCCCTATAGCTCAGTAAGAAGTAGGTTGGCCTAGAGCTGAGTGACCTGCTACCTTCGCCTGGAAAGCACTGAAATCTCAGGTACGAGCCTGCACACCCAGAGACTCCGTGTCTTTCTAATTTCAGAATCTATGTTCTTTGTTTGGTTTCTTTCTTTTACTTTGAAACCAGGTCTCACTATGTAGTCCAATCTGGCCTCAGCCTTTCAAGTGATGTGATTACAAGCATACACCACTAGGCCCAGATCAAGAACAACCATTTACACAGTTTTAGGTCATAATTTAATCAATCCTGTGTATGGACAACTGTGTTGTGTCCAATGAGGGATACTCAATAGCAGATAGCCTAGTGGCCCAATGCAGCACACAGCTATAATCATTTCTGGGACAACTTTCAAAAAAAGGAATTGCTGAATTCAAGGGTGTGACAACATCAGCCATTTGATTCCTCTGTGATAAGCAATCACACTGACATTTAAGATGAAAGCAGAGAGGGTCCCACAGATTCCCACTGTTGTGAGCACAGCTCATACCGGATTAACTGCGGAGTCTGGGTTGATCTGTAATGTGTAGATATCATCTCTGGAATACTGGAAGAGACCATAGTAAGGATTCAACATTTCATGTGACAGGAGATACAACCATTCCCTAGAAAACAAACAAAGTAAGTAACTTGTTAATTAAGATATGCCATCAGTCACTCTAGGAAATACATATTTATTTTTAAAAAATTACTATTATTATGAATGTGCATGATTCATGTGGACACACATGTGTCACAGCACTCATGTGAAGGTCTTAGGACAACTCTGTGGAGTTGGTTTTTTCCTTTCCCTTTCAAGTGGGCTTAGAGACCAAACTAGACTGCATAGCAAACACTTTAACATGCTGGACTTTACCCAGGCTGGCCTCAGACTCACAGAGACCCACCTGCTTCTGCCTCAAGTGCTGGGATGAAAGGCAAGCTCCGTTATGCCCAGTTTCCACAGTTAAGTTAAAAGAAAATACAGTAGTAACTGTGGTTCTATAAAATCACTACAGAAAATGAATGTTTTAAGAGCAAATAAACTTAATATTAATAGTTATTGTTCATAATTTAAAGCAATTTTATACTTTAGCATCAGCAAGTATAAAGGTACTACCTAAGAGTTCAGCTGCTCATGAGATGCTGTAGCCCTATAGTATAGCACTTTAAATGCTAAGTAAGATTTATAACCCATGATAAATCATCTAAATGTCTATTTCTATCAGAAAAGATTTATACTAGAGTCATAAGTATACCTAATACAAATGGTAAGCAGATTCCTGTGAGTTCAAGGCCAGCCTGGTGTACCTATCGAATTCTAGAAAGATCAGGGTGCATGGAGAGACCCTGACTCAAAAAAGACACATGAATTTATTCTTACTTTTTGGGCAGTGGAAATGTTTTGTAGTGCAGAGAAGAGAGGAGGAAGTTTTACCAGGACAGTAATAGAGAGACAGGTTGCAGAGAACTCAGGTGAAGACTGAATGAGCAAGAGATGAGAAGGAGCCAGAAGATTAGATCGCTGGAATTAGTTTGATGCCAAGCAGGGCAATTCAGAGGCTGAGAGAAAGGCCATATTGAATAAGTCAGATGGGAGAGGAGTCTGAGCCAGAACAGCTGAATTGAACTAGCCAGCCCAGAGCTCAGAAAGAACAGGAAAGGGTGAGCTTATTCAGCAGTAAGTCTCGGTTGAAAACACTTTAGGCCTAGATTAAATTGTATGGAGGCAAGAAGCTTCCAGGATTAGGCCTGGGCTAGCAGTAAATCTCTGAAACAACAACTGAAACAGGAGAATAAAAGTTCATTTTACACTATAGTACTGTTTTAGTAAAGACAGCTCAATGCCTATTTCATCACCTTTTATTATATAAAGCCTAAAGTACACCCTGAAGCACACCCAGCTATCCTACAGCTCTTGGTACAGGTAGACACAAAGGCCAGGCGGTATTCTCTGGGCATGCCCCACACCACTTCTTTTTTGTTGTACTGGAGATGGAGTATGGAGCTTTGTATGCTAGGCAAGTCCTCTCCACTGAGCTATCTCCCAATCCTCTTTTACTTCTGTTACTTTGAAATAGGTCTTGTTTGCCTAGGCTGGCACTGATCTACTGTGTAGCCCAAGCAAGTCTTAGACTTGTTATTCTCCTACCTCAACCTCTCAAGCAGTATCAGAATGCCACTGACTCCTGATTCTGCATCTTACCCTTTTTCAGACCCTTCTTGGTTTCAAGGTATGTCAATGTTTTAAAAGTCTCAATATAACAGTACAATTGCCAAGTTATCAAATTCTCCACATTTTTCAAAGTATAAAATACAACTTGTCATCTTGGTGAAAATGAAGTAACTAGTCTAGGACTTAATACTGTTAACAAAAGAAAATGTTTCACAATTCTATGATGTGACGAAGTAGAAATCAAATTACTATTATGTGATAGAAAAAGAGAATTGAAGAGCAAAACCAGAATGGAAGTCTCTACATACACAGCCTCCAATGCACATAACACATATATAATGAGTCTGGTATGCTCTGCTTCTGTGTCTGTGTGCAGCTACGCTTTTTTAAAAGAAAATCCAACTTTTGTTTTTATTTTCCCAAGCTTTTAAATTATGTACAGGGACAAAACTGATCACTTTTAGGTCAATCTACAGAATGAAATTCACACAATACAATTCACTCATTCATTTCCACATCACATTTTTCTCTCTATACTTTTATAGTAATGAGATTAATTTTAAAGAGATTATTTACCTGATCTATATACCTGTCACCAGCAGACAAATGTTTTCCTAACGTTCAAATTCTACTTCTTTTTTTAAGATCATCTTATTTTTAAAAATTAATTAATTTATTAACTTTACATCCCTCTAATAGCCTCATTCCTCCTCTCCTTTTGGTCTCACCCTCCCTCCAATTCTATTTTTTTGAGTATATAATCCCACAAAAATTAAAGTCCTAAAATATATATGCAAGAGATTATTTTTTAATCTAAACTATACAGGTAAATGGATGAAACTAGAAACAATTTTATGGCATAAGGTAACCCAGACCCAGAAAGACAAACACTGCACATTCTGTGATTTCTACTTCCAAATCTTCAGTTATAAGTATATAACCTGGAGTAATTGCAGAAACCAGGAAAGTAAAAGGGGCCAAGCAAGTTGGAGGAGGGCTTGAGAGAAAGGTAGCAGGATGAAGGGGCGAATGGGAGAAATGGGGTCGGGGTCTAATTGGAAAGAAAGGTGGAATAAATAACACCAAGGCTGTCTGATAAAGCCTCAAGTGTGGGAGGTAGGTTACTGGCCCTTAAGATCTGGCTACACCCCTCTTTGTTTTGTAAACCTGTCTAAGACATATCTGATTGGTTGACTAAACAGCCTATACCTTGGCAGGGAAGAATGGGGAGGTGTGGCTAAAGTTCCTGGGCTCTGAGAGGACAGGGAATCACAGATGAAGAGGAGAGGAAGGAGGAGGATGCCATGATGGGTTAACCTGGAGAAGAAATCACATGGGCCTGGAGGAAGGACTCCAATAATGGCATAAATAGGTCCAAATGAAGGATACAAGCAAGTGCCATGGGATTTGTGTGGAAGGCAGAACAGATGAGGAGGATTAGGTTGATGGCATTGAATTGGGGCTGGGAGATGGATGGTGAAGATATTGAGACAGTGTAAGGAAAATATCTGCTTGGCCCAAGGTAAATAAGGCAATTATAAATCTAACAGGTGTCTGTGTCTTATTACTTGTGAGAGTGGGTTAAATAATACTGCTGTGATAATCCTAGGGCTAATAATAAACATTTTATAACCCAACACTTCTAATATTTTTTTATTTACAACACTCAAGAAATCATATTTTATATTTACCTAAAAATTATAAATAATGCATATAAGCATATATGAGTAGACAGACAGACAAAGTTATGCCACTTGGGCTGACAATGTTCCCCAAAAGAGCCACAGAGTGGCTAATAAAAGCCCCAGTACCAGGCATTCAAATTTTCTGTTGGAGTTCTTGGTCAGCCTAGTTTAAGTGACTCTCAAAAGAACAGAGTCTACTGCTGTTGTCCTTGGTTGCCTCTCAGAGGTTGAAGGTCAGCTCCTACAGGTGAAGACACTGCACACTGCAGACACAGGACTCAGGATTTGGGCTGGATCCTACCCAAAGCCTCTACTCTGCAGTCTTGCCTTCACAGTACCATAAGTACTATGTAAACTGTCATGGGAGGGACATGATAAGCAGTCTTATCCAGCTGTGACACCCATGAACTATAACAATGACTAGCATGTCAAGACATACATAAAGGTGCCTTGGTGATAATTAACAGCTGCATAAGCGGATAGTAGGCCCACTCAATGTGAAGAAACTCATGCCTGCTATCAAAAACCTAGCCAACTACCAGAGGCTAATGAAGTCATGGATCTTAGAAGAGAACCTATTACCACCACTTTGCTAGATCAGCATAATTCCCAATTTCTGAAACTTATCTATTTGTTGAAAACTCTCATCCCTCATCAAAGAAGCTTCTCTTTAGAGCAAATGGAGACAAATGTAGAAAAGCACAACTGGTCACAATGCAGATAAATGGACATGAGGAACCCAACCTCAATGGATACATCTATAATACATCCTACACCTGAGGCTCAAGGATGATTTCAGAAGAGATGGCAGGAAGACTGCAAGAGCCAGAGGATCAGGAATGTGCCTCCTAGAAAAGACAGGGAAGCGACACCCACAATACTGTAACAATATGACTGCCTAAACAAGACCTGAATGATAATGTCAACAGACACGTTAATGTGGAAGGGGGAGCCTGGCCCTCAACAAAGCACTAATGACTGCTGAGAGAGGGAGAATTAGCCTTTTCTAGGGATGAGCCCAACTGGTTATCCAGTACAGATGGTCAGGCCTGAAATCATATATACCCAAACCACACTAAACAAACTCAGCATGCTGTACTTATATAGTTATGCATTTATATAATAATAATAACAATAGAGGCTATCAATTTGAGGGGACATGAGATGGGCTAGAGGGAAGAAGGAGGAAAGTGATGCAATTATATTTTAAACATTTTAATAAAAGAAATAACCTAAACAGGAAAAATATTAAAATTCTATAAAAATGTATAGAACAGTTACAAAAAAAAACCCTATAAACTAGAGCTGGAGAGATGGTTGAGTGGCTAAGAACACCAGCTGCTCTTCCAGAGGTCCTGGGTTCAATCTCCAGCACCCACATGGGAGCTCAGAACTGTCTGTAACAGTTCCAGGGGATCCAACACCCTCACACAACATACATGAAAGCAAAAAAAAAAAAAAACAATGCACATAAAAAACTATAAACTAAAGAAAGTGCACATTTTTAGGTAGAAGGCTGATAAACACAAACGGCACTAACAATTATAGGACTTGGTGAAAACACATTTTCCTTAGGTTGTATTTAAAATATGAGAACCAAGACTACTTAACAGTCCTTACAAGAGTTCAGTTCAGGGCTGTGGTTCAACATTTATGTAAGGTGAGTGTCACACCTGGAAAAATTATGACAGCATACGCGCTATCAGAAGTTAGCTCAATGTATGATTAAGAATGTAGCAGAAACAGCATACAATACCTCTTCTATTAAAATATTCCAAGGACCATTGTGAGACATATGTGTACACAAATGAGCAAATATAATATGTCCTTGTTTAGCAAAATAAAACAAAAGAACATGGCATGGGAAACAGCATTCAGTTTCAAACTGGCAGTATGAGGCAGAGGAACTAAGATGTGTCCTACCCAGAATCCCATGGGGCTCCCACGGTTGTCAAGTGTGAACCACTCTTCCGACACTGTAATCTCATGGTGAATAAATGCACTGGGATTTCAACTTTATCACAAACACCGGGGAGCTTTATACTTGAATGCGCACGACAGCTACAAGGTATAGGCCTATCTTAGTTCTGTTTAGTATAAAGATCCATATAGAGGCTGAACAGATGGTTCACCAGTTAAGAGCACTGTCTACTTTTGCAGAGGACGCAGGCTGTGCTCCCAGCAAACAGAGTGATTCACAACTGTAACTCCAGTTCCAGGGAATCCAACAGCCTTTTTTGGCCTCCTTGGGTACTGCACACACATGGTACACATTTACACACACAGGAAAAATACACAGATCAATAAATAAACAAACAAATACACAAACACATGGTACACATTCATACCCACAGGCAAATATACAATCAATCAATCAATCAATAATCAAGCACATGGTACACATTCATAACCACAGGCAAAATACACAGACCAATCAATCAATCAATCAATCAATCATCAAGCACATGATACACATTCATACACACAGGCAAAATAGTAGGTAGATAGGTAAACAGACAGATTGACAGATAAACAGACAGACAGATTAAGTAAATCCATGTATCGTTTACTGTCATGTCTTTACCTGGCAACTCCTCCATAGTCAAGGCCTTCTTCTCCTCGAAATTTTATCATTAATCGCTTCCAGAGATCTTTTGGTCTCATTTTCATGACCTGTCGATATGATTCCTGAAAAGTAATTTTAATATACTATCATTGTCAGGTACTTTAGCCTCTAATTTTAATTTTTCTTTCCCTCCAATCCATAGAACTAATTTAAATCAGAGGCATGAGCAGAAAGTAAATGTAATAAAAGCATAGTTCTAAAAGAACACAAATAAAATAATTAGCGTAATATTAATTAGACAGACAACTTTATAACTGGAGGACATGGTCAAGACAGACTCTCACAAAACCCAGGTTGGCCTTAAACTCCCTATGTAGACAATGTTGGCCTCTGGACAGCCTGGAGTTTGCTATATAGACTAGTCTGGCCTTAATCTTCCAGAGACCCACCTGCCTCCGACTCCTGAGTACTTGGACTATATACTAGATATGGTGGCACACGCCTTATCTTTTTTTTTTTTTTTTTTCCTTATAGCCAACAGCTGGATCCTGGCTCTTCTGTACAGAGACCCTAGTGTTAGTTTCATAAGATAATCAGGAAGACTTGGTGAACATGTCTGTTTCTAGGGGTGGCTGTAGGTCTTGGAGCTGGCAATCAAAGGCAGCCCTGGTAAAGCTGCCCAAGGTAACCATGGCTAGTACTGGCCACCAGCAGCAGCTTCTTGGACACAGGTGCTAAGATGATGGCAGTGCCTCTGCGCCAACGGCCTGTTTCCTTGTTTGGGGCAGTATGAGGATCTGATTTCCCTCACTCCCTTGTGCCTCTCTGTACCAAGACAATGGAGAGCTTAAGATGACTGGTGCATGACTGCTGGTGGCTATCTTACTGGTGTACTTAGCACTAATAGCAATGTGTCCATTGTAGTCTCCAATGGCCAACAAATGCCTTGAACTGTTCTACTGGCCAGTGCAAGTCTGCTTTTTAAACTGCCTTAATCTTCACAACCTTAACCATGAAGGATACCCTAAGAAGTTATTTTTTGCATGCTGATGGATAAGGAAGAAAAGAAAATCTCTGGCTAGGGACGTTTTTATAAATTTATTTTTATTCATGTGCATGTGTAGGTATCCACTGAGACCACTGCATCCCCTGAATCTTGAGTTACAGATGTCCCATCACCAAGGATGCTGTATAACTGAACTCAAGCCCTCTGGAAGAAGAAGTGCTTTAACTGCTGAGCTGTTTCTCCAGCCCCTAATCCTTATGTTCTTAACCACAAAGCCCAGCACGGCAGGATATTCTTGTTGTCTCAAGCCTTGCTTCCCTCATCAAGCTACAAGACTCAACCTTGGCCATGACTATGATCCCGGCCCGAGGGTGCCTACAGAGCGCCTGTAAGGAGACTGCCTCTGCCTCCGAGGACTGGGAACCTGGCCAGTGCAACAGTATTTTCCAGGTGAGAAGATATCAGTTTTGCAATACAAATGACAATTAAAACCAAGACCAGACAAAAAGCTCATCTGGAGGCAGATCTCTATGAGCTGGCAGCCAGCCTGGTCTATAGAGTGAGTTTCAGGATAGCCAAGACCACAAAGAGAAACCCTGTCTTGGGGAGAGAGAAAGAAAGAAAAGAAAGAAAGAAAAGCAAGCAAGCAAGCAAGCAAAGCAAAGAAAAGAAAAGCACAGGAAAGAAAAGAAAAGAAGAAATTAATGAGAATGCTTTCATTCTGATCGTGAATTCCAATAATGTATCCTTAAGAGTAAAACAAGTTCAAGGCATAATGGCACATGCCTTTAATCCCAGTACTTAACAAGGGAGTCAGAAGCAGATGTTTTGAGAACAGCATGGTCAACATAGAGTTCCAGGCTAGCCAGAGCTACACAGTGAGACTTTCTAAAAACAAGAGTAAAAACTAAAAAAGAGTAAAACACCAAATTTTCTTCTAATTGATACTGAAGCTCACATATTTACCTCAAAAATCTCTTCCCTAGACACCTCAATGCGGCAGTGGCCAGCTTGAGGCTGTTGTTGGGAAAGTTCTTGCCGCAAGATTTTTAGTTTCTGAACCAAGTCTCGCTTGTATCTTGGCACTGTCAGACACTCAGTGTCATCAGGACACAAGGACACCACTTGTTGTTGGTCTTTCAACTGGTTCTGACGACTGGAAAGAAACAGAAATGTTATCAAAGTACTTTAGAACATAAGAGATTGCAATTCTACATTTAAACCAGTATGAGCTTATAAAAGAAATTATCCATTTCTAGGCCTTATTGGGGCATATCATCAGCCTGACCGAACTGGTTACTGAGTTTAACTATTAGTCTGAATTATTTTATTATTTGGCTGACAGCCAAAGCCTTTACTCCAAGAATATATTTTGACACAGACGCAGACACTCACCCACCTTCCCTTTTCCTCTTTTCCTTCTTCCCTCCCCCTCTCTCTGACTATATGGGCTTTTAAAATTATACAAAGGAATAGAAACCACATTATAAGCCAGGCATGGTAACCCATATTAGAAGCCAGGTCATTCTCTGTCACAAAGTAAGTTCAAGGCCACACTGAGATACATTAAAACCCTGTTTTAAAACAAACACACATGACAGAGCTATCAATTAAAGTGACAATGCATCTAGCTTGGGCTGGTGGTGAAGGTTAGCTACTCAGGAAGTTAAAGCACAGGATCCCAAGTTCAAGGACTAAGGCTACAGAATGACTTCAGGACCAGCCTGGCAACTCAGTGATACACTGTCTCAAAATAACACACACACAAAAATAAGCTTACCATATGAATCATTAGGAAAACACAGATTCCCAGCACTTGGGAAGCTGAGGCAGGAGAATAAAATGTTCAAAGCTAACCTAGATTATAAAACCAGTTCCAGAAAGCCTGAGCAACAAAGCTAAACCTTATCTCCAAACAAATATCACAACAAAATACAATTTAAAATATCATCATAGGCCTATTGTGGTGACATATGCCTTTGATACCAGCACTCAGGAGGCAGAGGCAGGCAGATCTTTGTGGTCAAGGCCAGCCTGGTCTACCCAGTAAGTTTCAGGTCAGTCAGGACTACATATAGTAAAACCTTATCTCAAACAAAACAAACAACACAACACAACCCCCAAATAAAAAATATCATCATACTTGCAATTTTGATTGTTTTAAAGCTACTGAAAGTTTTTAAAATATAGTTTCCTGAGAAACAAGATGTATAGCATACCACACCACAAAGAAACACATGAGAAAGATTGAGGTGTTCAGAAGACAAAACCAAGATGTTTTAGGCCCATGCCTTTACTAGGGTACTCCATGAGAAAGGCAAGGCCAGGGAGGGTGAACAGATGGGTAAACAAAGACAGTAGTACCAAGGACTTGCCAGAGATCACATAGTGTTAGTAAAAGACAGAAGTGACTTACTACTCTGGAAAAGCTGCCCTTACATATTAAAATTGAAAGTAAAAATATTTTATTACATTTATTTATTTATGGCACGCTATCCCAATGGCATATCCAAGGGGAGGTCAGAAGACAACCTGCAGGAGTTGGCTCTCCCCTTCTACCATGTGAGTCTCAGATAACGAACTCAGGCTTGGTGGCAAATACCATTACCCACTGTCCTGTCTCATGGTCCTAAAAACATTTTATGATGCCTTGATTCTACCAGTATGTTCATGCTCCAGAGCAGTGTCAGTCAAAGAATATATTGCACACTGTACTATTTTGCTACTTAGGCTGTAGATCTTCATGTATAAATTAACAGCCCGTGATTTCCTACCATTTCTTCAAATACTTACAAATACTTGTGAATTTCATTTATAAGATTCTAGCATCTAGCCACAATAAGAAATTTCTATTGACATAATTAGTCTGACAGTAATTATAAACATTCAAAGACGCAACACAAATATAATGTTAAAAATTTTTTGTATTATTCTATTCTAAACAAGTGGTAGCCAGTTCTTATTTATATTTACCTCACTGAATCTACCCCTAAAAAGATTAATGAAGCAAGAATATTTCCCGAAGTCACCTTGACCTTTATTTCTGTTTTATTTTGTTCTAACATTTAACATAGTAAGTATTTATATGCATACACTAATGAAGAAAGCAGAGCAGGTAATATTTACTTAGAAACACTAAAGTGAGTTACTCTATGGATACAAAGAACCTTGTTCTCGAGATTCTAAGACAAACAAGCCACAGTTTGTTGCTGTACCACTACCCAGGTGTCTCTGCCAGAATTGGTGACAAAGACACACTGCTACTTTCCTGATAATAAAGCTCCCTTTTCTCTTTTCCTTACTCCCTTGCTTCCTCAGAAGGCAACTGTCAGTAAGTAGTAAGGTTGGGGGAAAACAGGCAACTAGAGAGAAGAGCAAAGCAAAGGATGCAAATGTGGTACAACAAAACATGCAATGTAGACGTGTACAGAGACCAAAGGACTGATAGGTCTGAATCTAGTATAAACATTTCATGTTGGGAAACTCACAGAAAGTCAACTTCTACTTGTTCCCTCATCTGCAGACATGGATTCTCTAACAGGAAGAAACTGTTAATACAAGCAAGTACTACTAAGACATCTGTCAGTCACTATTATCAGTTGTGTGTAATAGGATGGCTCAACACAGAATTAGCCTGCCCAACCTCAACTTCTGGTCAAGCTATGGTCTCTGTAAATAGCATTCTAGCCTGAGCACTCCACATGCACACATCTTCCCGATATTGTAGTACTGGTTCCTGTTTAAGCAGAGTGACAGTAAGATATGTGTTATTTCAGAGTAAACTCTCTCATTCTCTTTCATATACTCTGGTCAGTAGAAGTAAATAATAGCATGGTGACTTGTGTCTATAATCCCAGCACTGAACAACTAGTGGCAGGAAGGTCTGCCAGGCTATACCACTACTTCAAGGCCAGCCTAGGCCATCCCTTGAAAACTCATCATAAAAATAAGTATAAATTTAAGATATTATTTCATACTTATTATAAAAAGCACATATAAGTCCTTTTGTTTAGACTATATTTTCACATGTACTGCTTCAAAACTTACTTTAAAACTAAATGCAAGTTAGCAGAGAGCCTGGGATCTGTAAATTGTGTTGTTCTGTTGTTATGGTCAACAAAATAAACTCTTCCTGTTGCAGTATTGCGGATCTCCCATCCAGGAGGCAGAGGACCGAGCTCTTCACAATTGATGTTGCTAAGATCCCTGCAAAATAAACATACAATAGAAATACCTCATTGCTGGGCCTGCTGAGCCAAGCAAGTATATATGACACAGAGTGATTCCATAAAGTCTGAAAAAATGCATTGTTTCAGAAACTTGAGATGCTGAGCTGGAATATTTAATTCCCAATGGTTTCCCAAACTTGGACATTCAACATCCAATCCCTAAATGGCTCAGAACTTATCACATAGTCTGGATTTTAGTAAGTTCCTAGGCTTTAATGAAATACACATTTTAAATTCACACAGAGCAATCATACTACTTGCCAACATAAACTATATTTCAATATTTGTTTGACAGAAATACTGTTTTACAAGTATCAATGATATAAGTAATTTCTCTTTAATATTTTCTTTCATTACTGTATCATTAAGTTGGTGTAAACAAATATGCATGCCATGAGTGATTGAATGCTCTCCAATACAGCAAAACTGGAAACATTACTAAAATCCTGATCCTGGAAATAATAACAGTGTATTTTTTTAAACGAAATAACTACACTAGTCTATACACTTCATAAAGAAAAACCTGGTAAGGATACTTAAGAAGAATGTCTTAAGGTAGAATAATGTCTTACTGTAGAACCAAAGAAAAGCTCAAGTACTTTCAACAGGCATGGGCCACTGTGTTTGCATCACACACCGTAAGCATGTAGAGTACCATAAAGAACAACACAACTGAACATGCTGAGGTGGCAGGTGGAGTGATGTGCCCTGAAGCACGGAACGTAACTTCTTAGCCCTCTCCAACCTTATCCTATATGTACTGCTCCCTTCTGGCTGTTCATAAATCAGCAACAGCACTGCAAATTTTCATCCTCTGTTTTGCTAGATCAACACCTTCCACAGAGAGAAACCATCCCAGAGTGTTCAGGTTACTCATAACTGCATGTAAAGATGCTCAGTAGCCACTGAGGCAATTTCTAGGTCTCATGGATTTCTTCAATGATTCTGCCCTCTCCTTAATATGAACCAGAGACTCCTCTGCTACAGAACAATTAAAGCTTGGAAAACACCACAGAAAAGGCAAAGTGAAGCTCTGAGACCCCTCAAATTCACAGCAACAACAAAGAACTGACTTGGGGCTAGGCCTGAGAAGCAGCTGGGGAGGTGTGGGGTTGGGATGGAGACCTGGAACTTTGCAAGCTGAGAGCTTAAAGAAGTGAAGCAATTCAAGACAAACTTCCAAAACTCCTTCCTAAGTCCAGAGAATGCCAACTAATAAGGTCAAGTAACACATCAGACATGGTGGCACATAACAGTAACCCTAACACAGAGAGGCTGAAGAAATAGGAAGAGTGCAAGTTCAAGTCCAGTAATACACCAAGATTGTGTCATCTAAAAAAACAAAGCAAAGCAAAACCACACACACTTTTAATTCTAGTAGCAGCAGGTGAATCTCTGTGTGTTCTAGGCTAACCAGGGCCACATAGGGATATCCTACTTAAAAGCTAACAAAGGAAAACCAAACCAAACCACACTACAGCACACCAAATTCAAGTAAGAACCTCACAGGCTCAGATCAATAAAGATTTTAGAAGTGATCACCACAGTGACAGCTAGTGCAAACAGTAAGCCACAGAATTAGATCTCCAAGTATAAGAAACCAAAAAGAGAATAGTTAGGATGTGATGTTTAAGATAATAAGTTTAAACAAGGGCTGGAGAGATGGCTCAGTGGTTAAAAGCACTGGCTGCTCTCCCAGTGGACCTGGGTTTCATTCCCAGCACCTACATGGTAGCTCACAACCACCTGTAAGGCCAGTTCTAGGAAATCCAGTGCTCTTTTCTGGCCTCCATGGACACCAGGCAAACATGTGGTCCACAGATAAACATGCAGGTAAAAAAAAAAAAAATCCATATACACAAAATAAGTAAATAACTAAAACAATTATAAACTATATGGCATAAAAGTGATGTTTGAATCCCAGCACTGCAGATTTAAAAGAAATATAAAAAATAATAAAAATAGTAAATAAAAGCACACATTTGCAAAGATGAGTTATTGAAGAAAGCTCAGAGATCCTCTATACATAAGCTCTTTAGAGAAGCCCACTATACTTCACAGAGTCTCGGCAGACTTATCTAGGCTTTTAATGCCTGATTTAAGCATTCGGTAAAGACTAATAGGACTTCCCATACAAAAAGAACAGGTAGGTTTTCTTAGATCAAACTTTAGAAGAGGGAAACAAAAAAAACCAAAGGATAAATAATTCTGCTACTGATGAAAAGTTAGACAGCTTTTTTGTTTTGTTTTGGTTTTTTGAGACAGGAGACAGTATATCTCTGTGTAGCCTTGGCTGTTCTGGACTCACTTTGTAGAGCAGGCTGACCTTGAACACACAGAGATCTACCTGCCTCTGCCTCCCTAAGTGCTGGGATTACAAGTGTGCGGTACCTCGCATGGCTAAATTACACAAATCTGCATTTCTAGTCACTATACAACAGAATGAATTACAGGAATTAAAGAGAAATACACACCTTTACTACACAGGATGTCTAAGACACTAGCACTGTGGGCATCTTTATGCAGAGTTAAGCTGGATACACTATACAGACAAGCTTTTTTTGTATTGTTTTTTTCTTTTGTTTTATTGAGACAGTGTTTCTCTGTGTAGCAGTGGCTGTCCAGGAACTGTAGACCTAGCCTCAAGCTCAGAGATCCTCCACACACAAGCTCTTTAGAGAAGCCTACTATACTTCTTCACAGAGTCTCAGTAGACTTATCTAGGCTTTTAATGCCTGATTGAAGCATTCAGTAAAGACTGATAGGACTTCCCATACAAAAGACATATTTGCTAAAGGATGCTCCAATACAAAAGACAAAACACAACTTTTAAAGATAACTGGGACACAAAGACAAAGGAAAAAATAACACAGGGCACTATTCATTCAGTCTTAGTGACATATAGCTGTCACCAGGCCACATAAGATGTTTCCTGCTGTTAGTTTAGACAGACTCGTACTCTGTACCCTAGGCTGGCCTGAAGCTTGTGGTGCTCCTGCTTCTGCTTCCTGAGTGCTAGGATTACATATGTACATCATAACTCCACTGGGAATTCAACATAAAACAGTTTTTGTTTTTCTTTTCTTTTTTTCTTTCTTTTTCTTTTTTTTTTAGACAGGGTCTCATTATGTAGCTCTGTCTGGGCTAGAACTTGCTATGTAGACCAGGCTGGTCTTGAACTTACAGAGATCTGGATCTGCTGCTTCTGCTTTGTGAGCGCTGGGATTAAAAGTGTACCCTACCATGCCAGACTTTTGTTTACATTTTATAATTTATTGTAAGAGAGCACTCGATTTAACAAAACACTGAATTCTAAACTTTAGGACCTTAGGTTTCTTTCAGTGAACTTAATATATAATATACGACACACACATATACAAACACATATACTTCCCCTCTACTACTTTTTAAAAATTATTCATTTAAGAGAGAGAAAAGAGGAAGTAAACTACCATTGTGGAGACACAGAAATGGCAAGATTGACAGACTAATTAATGATACTACATTTTCTGGGTTGTCACCTCAAAAATTCTAATTCTAAACTTTGTAACAAAGTAAAATATTTCCATTATAGTCATTTTGTTCATAAGACAGTATGAAAGCAACCTTAGATCAGCCAGTCCCATCTGTTTTTGATTCAACCACATAATGGAAGTTTGGATATAAGATTTAGGAATAGAGATCTCTTGGTCTCCCCCATTCCCCGACAAATGGCCTGGCTTGTTTTTTTGATCGGACTGGTATTTCATATATAAAACCTCCTCATTATATAAATATGAATGTGCACTACAGAGTTGATTCCAATTAGAATTAAAGTCTTTTTTGCAGCTTCAACAGACTACTTGGTACTTTATATATTGCTCACTAGAAAGTAACTCAAAATAATTAAATGTCTGAAAACCTCATTATTTGCAATATAAATACACTCAAAATTATAATAAATCACTGGGCAGGATAGGCATTCAGGAAGCTGAGGGAGAATCACTTTAGTAGAGGAGTTCATGACTAGCCTAAACAAAACCAAAAACTACATCTCAAAACAAAGTTGCTAAATGGCGTGATTTGTGCATCATCCTGCCTTTCTCTTTGTCCTGCCTGGCCTCAGCCTTTCAAGTGCTGGGACTGCACTATCAACAATGATATGTAGCTTCTACTACTCCCCTCCCCCTATTGCTTTTTTTAAAGGGTATGTCTGCATGTTTTCCCTGAAATTACTTTTCAAACTCCTAAAAGCACATATTTTAACCCCACAAGTTTTAGCAGGGGTGCCCAAGGGAAAGGAGTCTGAGACTAGCAGGAAACTAGGGTGAGACTACATACAGTATGTAGACTTTCTATTAAGTATCAAGGTGAAACACTACCAGAAAGAACCAAACTTTTATATAAACTGTTTTTTAGATATGAAAAATCCTGGGTGAAATGGATGCTCATGGTTAGAAGCTCACACCTTTAATCCCAGCACTTGGAAAGCAGAGAAAGGTGGGTCTTTGTGAGTTTAACGCCAGTGTGGTCTACACAGTGAGTCCAGGACAGTCAGAGCTACATAGTAAGACCCAGTCTCAAAAGACAAAAACAAAACAAAACCAAGAATACTTAAGATATGTTCTTACCTAGGCACTCGTGGATCATGCCAGGTGCTCACACCAGTCTGAGTATGTAAGAAATATACCTGACCCTGCTGTGTTGTCCTCTGTTCTGTAAAATAAAGAAAGTGAAAACATAGTTTTTCATATTCCATCAAACAACATTACATTGAATAATACTCTAACAGGATAAAAATCTCCCAATTGCCAGTTCATTTTCTTACAAAAAAAAAAAAAATCTTCACAAACTATTTGTTCAGGGAAGGTAGATCCCAACACTCAGGAGGCAGAGGCAAGAAGATTTATATTTTATATTTTGAGGCCAGCCTGGTCTACATAGTGAGAACTGTCTCAAAACAAAACAAATCATTTGTCTGATCTCTGGAAACAATTTTATGAATGGTGGTAAGGTAAAGACAGTATCCCAAAAGCAAGCAGACAACTCAGAGGAAGAGGTTAGCCACCTTAAAAAAGTTTCAACAGAGCGTTTTTAGATTTTCAAAAGACTCCTAGTCCAGAAGAATCTTTATATATCTGTTAAGAAAAGGGATATCACAAATTTGGGTATAAAATTGCCATAGTGAAGCCAGGCAGTGGTGGTGTATGCCTTTAGTCCCAGTGCTTGGGAGGCAGAGGCAGAAGGATCTTTGTGAATTCAAGACCAGGCAGGGTTTGTTATACAGAGAATCCTGCCTGGAAAAATCAAAACCAAGACTGACTTAAGAAAACACAATGGGGGTGGCTGGAAAGATGGCTCGGTGGTCAAGAGCACCGTCTGCTCTTCCAAAGGACCAGGTTCAATTCCCAGCACCCACATGGCAGCTCACAACTGTCTGTAACTCCAGTTCCAAGAGCTCGGACACCTTCACACTAATGAACATAAAATAAAATTAAATAAATTATACATATTTAAAAAAACACAATGGGAAAAAGAGTGCATGGTGAGGAGAAAAAAATACATATGTGTTCAAAGCCCAGGAGTAGAGAAGCCAAGGTAAAAAGAATCTGTGAGAGAGTTTCTTCAAGTGTTATGTTTTAATTGTTGTCTTTTGCATGGAAACTCATTTTAACAAAATACAGTGAGAAATGTCAATGTGTAAAATAATAAAGCTACTGCTGGTACCAGAGCACACTCTACCTACAGATCTATAATGAAGTCAATGAACAACTTAACCTTAAGGACAGCTGCAAGGACCCAAAGAAAGCTCACTGCGCATATCTGCCTGCATTCAATCCCAAACACCAAAAAACCCACAAAAAAACAAAAAAACCCCACCAATATTGACAACATCTATAATTTCAGCCTTGGCAGCTACTTTATTCCCCTGCTTTATTCTTAAAAAAGAACATCTCAACTCAAATCACACATACACTGTAAAAATGTAATTCATCTTTACTCCAAAAAACCGGGCTGATAACCTCCACGGGAGTTACCTCTAAGATGTGAATGTTAGTAACAAAAGATACATTTTATATATGTATATATATATATATATATAATATCTTGATCTTGCTTTTTATGCCGCACATGGTTAGATAATTTACTGGAGATCATCTGTCATTTATTTCTTGCAATAAACCTACATAGTTGTTACTGTTATTCCTCTCATTTTACAGAAGATAAAATGTAGGTTCTCAGGAATGAAATAATATGATTGGTCAAACAGCAAAGCCAGCCTGTTTCCCATTCTAGAATTGCTCACTGCATGGTAAGCCAACTGTGGGACAGAGCAGTTGTATGAACTTTTTTTTTTTCAAAGTAAGAGTCTATAATTTAAGATAAAATTATAATTATTTGCAAAATAGTTTTTAAAAAATTAGAAAATGTAATTCCCAATTTTGGTCATTAGGTGTCACCATCAGCCAGCATCTACAGTGTTAAGCAGAAAAGTCAGTATCCCAAAATCATATTACAGGTCCCAAGTTATGATGAGCCTGTACAATAATATTGCCATACCTTTATATAGTGTATACTTGAAAAGTGGTCTAATTTCATTCCATTATCTTTCTGCAATAACTGTGATTAGATTTATCACATTTTATTATAAATGAGCATAAAAGCTAAAGTTTGAAAATGACAAGCTGTGGCCAACTGTTGCTTACATAATCTTCTAACCATTACAGACTTTTAAAAAGTGGAGTTATATTTACTTTTATTTTCATACAGAATCCCTAAACCCTGAGTAGTAAACTCCCTCTCTCATCTCTATATCCAGTGTAATATGTGCCTTCTGTGACCATCCCACATATACACAGTATATGTATGAACACAGTAGCATCCCCAGTCCTTATTAACTTTCAGGTGGCAATATTTTAAAGTACAGTGTGGTGGTACATACCTATTACCCCAGTGTGCTGAGTGGACAGAGGAATATCAGGAGTTCAAGGGCAGTATGGGTACACTGAGTTTGAAACCACCCTGGGCTGTTTGAGATCCTATATCAAAACAGACAATAACAATTTTTTTTACAAGTTAGTTCTCTGGCTGAGTAGGGATGGCTCATGCCTTTATTCCCATTTGGAAGGCAGAGACAAGCAGATATCTGAGTTGGAAGTTAGCCTGGTCTACAGAGGGAGTTCCCAGACAGCCAGGGCTATATAGAGAAAAAAATAAAAACAAAAAGTTCTCTGGCTTTCTTAAAGCAAGTTGAATGGTCCTTTTGCTGTTATCATACCATAGCCTTCTGGTAGGTCTGGAGGAGTATGTAAGTGTGTCCTGCTCATGTAATTTCGATGTCGCTGGGACCTGACTCTTCTCTCTGCTAGCCTGGGGTCTGAAGACTGTCCACATGTTGCACCATTTGTTCCAGTAATTGGAGTATTCTCATCCACAAAACAGCTAAGAGGTCTGCCAGGACTAGAATATTCTGACGCAGGTCTATTGAAAAATGACAGAAGGGAAAAAGGTTACCAATTTAGACAGCAAGAACAGAGTTCTCTGGACAACACACACTATAAGTAACAATACAGTAAATCAGGCAAGAAATTATATGACTAAAGCAAACACGATGAATTTAAGAACCTTTGTAAGAGCAAGCCTAAATTCCTTATGGACCAAAGAAACTCAAGGACTGTTTCAATTAAATTTTTAAAAATATACATACATACTTGTCGGTCACTACTGCTGGGTCACTAAGCACAAGGACTTGGATAAAGTAAGCCTCTTAGACCTTCCATCATTCTCCTTCCCACGTAGCTTTTGACAAGTCACCTGACCTTCAGTTCTTGGAAACAGTACCTCTTGCTCTAGGTATGGCTCTTTGTCACTCAAAACATTGTTAATGCCTAAACATCACCTCCTGGGAGATCTTCTTTTTTGTTTTGAGATTTATTTTTTTAGTACATATACAGTGTTCTGCCTGCATATTAGCAGAGGGCACCATATCTCATTATAGATGGTTGTGAGCCACCATGTGGTTGCTGGGAATTGAACTCAGGACCTTTAGGAAGAACAGCCAGTGTTCTTAACCTCTGAGCCATCTCTCTAGCCCCTGGGAGATCTTCTAATGTAAAGAATTCACCCTACAATTTGATGGACATATAGTTCCCAACTTATGATAATACAACGTAGAAGTTTTGTTTTCTGGGACAAGAGCTGGCCATGAGTCACAGCAATCTATTTGCCTTAGCCTCCTGAGAATTAGGATTTCAGGCATGAGCCACTACATCTAGCTCAACTTGTCACTTCTTGACCTTAACAATAGTCAAAAGCTATCAACAATCAGTCAAAAGTGTGCATTAAACCTTCTCTTCTCTCTCTCTTTTTTTTTTTTTTTCTGGGCTAGTGATGATAAATATAGCATAGAGACCTTCAAACTGCTTGGTTACAGCAGCCAGCTGCAGCACCCTGTCATCTAGCTCATCAAGAGGGTATACAAGACTCCTATAAGCACACCTCATTGTTAAGCTGCACGTGATAAAAAAAATGCATATTAAACATAAGTTTTTGACTTAATGGTACTTTCAACTTCACTGGACAGAATCCCAATCAGGTCAAGAAGCACTATGTGCTGCCTTAGTTTCCCAGCACAGCAATTAGTTATCTCTGGTATTTCCTTATTTACTTGAAACTCTGATTTTGTTCATTGTCCTCTATAATTGGAAGGAGGGAAGTTTAGGTGGGTTACTCCCTATTATAAATAGCCCGGTCACTCTGTCATTAACGTATAAGCAAAAGTAGTAGCTTGATAAATGTTATCAAATAAAGAAGTTACTTTTTCTCATTAAGGAACTTCTAGTCTAAAAGTAACCTTTAAACAAAGAATAATCCAGAGTTCATTTTCACCGGCTTGTTCCTGTTTTGTTAGCACTATATAGAGAACATAGGCCATCACACAGGCTAGCAAGTTCTCTACCACTGAGCTGTAACTCCAGCCCAAAAATTCATTTGCTTTTCTTGAGGGAAGGTCTCACATGAACCAAAGCTGGCCTACACTTCATAGCAATTCTCCTGCTTCAGCCACTTGGCCAATGGGATTAGAGGTGTAAGCCACTATACCCACACTAAGACCTCTCCTTTTAAATTATTTTATTTCATGTATATATCACGAGTGCCTGGTGCCCATGAAGGCCAAAAGGCTTTAGATTTCCTGGGACTGAAGATACAGACATATCATGAGCCACCATGTGGGCGGCTGGGAATTGTATCTGAGTCCTCTGGAAGAGCAGCCAGTGCTCCTATTAAAACATCTCTCCAGACCCCAAAGCTCATTTTCCAGCTAACATTAAGAAAAAAAAAAGAGAGAGGGAAAAAAGCTTGACATAAATGTAGAAATTAAAGATAAGTTAGAAGAAAACAGGCTTCACTTAAACACTGACATAAGTATAAATTCATTTATGCTCTTGTAATAAAAATTGGTTCTCCAGCTGAGTGGCGGTAGCACACACCTTTAATCCCAGCACCCAGAAGGTAGAGGCAGGGAATCACTGTGAGTTTGAGGCTAGCCTGGTCTGCAATCTTGAGGTCCAGAACAGCTAAGGCTACGTAAAAAAACACTGTCTCAAAAACTAAAAGAAGTAATTGTAATTCAAATATAACCACAGTAATTACATTATAAAATAAAATTTAAGTACAAATATTTTAAAAATAATGATAGTGCTCACTCTAAGACTTAATGGTTTACACCAGTATAAAACAATGGAGGAAATCAAATAAAGGTAATAGATAACAGACAGAAACACAGGAAGGGCTAGGACAGACAATATAAAATACACGTATGATTTTACCGTGTGGGGCGTTCCCACTGTGTAGTTCTTGTTATGTGGTTTAGATACTGGATTCGTCCAGAAGCAGTCCGCCTTTCTTCCCAACTGCAATAAAAACATCAAGAAATAAGGCATTAATGGGTGTTAGCCAGAAGCAGAATGTTTTCTATGCAACCACTAAGCCAGAAAAGCTCCTCCTATCACAAACCATGGGAGACAATCTAAAAGGTCAGTTCAAAAAGAGACTTTTCAACTTACATGAGATCTGAGTAACAGTGTTTACAGAACTCTGAGCTATTTTTGCTGAGGTCATATTTTTCTATCAGCCAAACTGAGAACTGTTAAAAACTTTAATAACACTTAAACTCACAATAATTTTCCAAGAATTTTGTGGCAAATGCCTGCACTAACACATTAACCATAGATGTGTTATGGTTAATAACCATAATTTAAACCAAATTTTATCAAAATTTTACAGCAATTAAGCAAATAATGAAGGATTAGAATCCAATCAATCTAAAAAATCCCTCATGATTTAAAAAAAATAAATAAAGCAAATAATGAAGGATTAGAATCCAATCAATCTAAAAAATCCCTCATGATTTAAAAAAAATAAATTTTAGCAAGAAAGCATATAAAAGCTCTTGAAAGTAATTAGCCTATCAAAACACATTTTAAAAACTTTTACCTATTTATTCTATATGCATGGATATATGTATGTATGAATGTGCACCATGTTCATGTGTGGTGCCTTCAGAGCCCAGAAGAAAGTATCCTCTTTCTTGGAACTGGAAGTGCAAGTATTTGGAAGCTACCATGTGAGTGTTTAGGATTGAAACCAAGTCCTCTGGAAAAGCAACCAGTGCTCTTAACTGCTGAGCCATCTCTCCAGCCTCTAAATTAATTTTTAAAAATAAAGATAGCATTTGTCCATGAACTCTCTGACATTTCATCTAGTGAACATCCAAATGTGGTTATATTCCCCCTCTGGTAACAATTATAGTACAATAATAATGTGCAAGAACAGATTTAAGTCTCCACATTGGTATATTCTCTGAATATTGATTACTTCATCCTTAACTTCCCTGTGGAAAACATCACAAACTTCATTTTCAAAATAAAAATTAACAGGCTTATCAAGAAGCTAAAACAAAGGGCTGGAGAAACAGCTCAGTGGTTAAGAGTACTTGCTGCTCTTCTAGAGATCCAGGTTCAGCCCCCCACACCAAGTGTCTTACAACCACTCCAAGGGGCACACACACATGCACAGACGTGCCCATCTACACATAATTTAAAATGTTTTCAAAAGCTAAAACCATCTATAAAGTTATTTTACCAACTAAAATGTGTACATTTACTTATTGTATGTATACATTTACCTGAATATGTGTGGGAGTGCACATCATAGCACAGGTATGCAGGTCAGAGAGAAACTAGTAAAAACTGTTCTCTCCTTCCCAAGTGGGTCTGAGGTGAAATTCACATTATTAGGCTTGGTAGCAAGAACTTTTACCTCCTAAGCCCTATAGTAATTTTTAAATAGATTATATGGGAGGAGCAGCCTTGCTAGGCCACAGAAGAGGACATTGTAGCCATTCCCGAAGACCCCTGATAAGCTAGAGTTAGATGGAAGGGGAGGAGGTCCTCCCCCTATCAGTGGACTTAGAAAGGTGCAGGGAGGAGATGAAGGAAGGAAGAGGGGATAGGGAGGGAATGCGGGAGGGGGCTACAGCTGGGATACAAAGTACATAACCTGTGATTAATATAAAATAAAAATGAAAAAAATTAATTATGCGGTTTATTTTTATTTCCATGCAGTGTCCAAGAAGACCAGAAGAGGGCATCAGCTCACCTGGAGCTGGGGTTAGAAATGGTTTAAGCTGCCTGACTTGGGGGTTAAGAACTGAATTCATGTTCTCTCCAAGAACAGCACTCAGAGCTCCCTCCAAGAGCAACAACTGACCCATCTCTGCAGCATCAATTGATTTGTTTTTAAGATTTATTTTTTTTTTCATTTTAGTCATCTTTGTTTATTAGAAGTTGAAAATAATAAAACACTATTAACTAACATTTATCATCAAATTTTTTTAATTTATTTATTTTTATCTCAATCACAGGTTAGGTACTTTGAATCCCAGGCGTAGCCCCCTCCCCCATTCCCTCCTACCCTCATCTCCCTCCTCCCCGCCCCCTCCAAGTCCACCAACAGGGGAGGACCTCCTCCCCTTCCATCCAACCCCAGCTTATCCTGACTCCTCAGGGCTGGCTGCAATGTCCTCCCCTGGGATCTAAGATTTATTTTTGTGTACCTGTGTGCATCTGTACCTGTGCATGTTCATGTGTGTTTAAGTACCCAAGGAGGTGAGATGATTTGTTGGATCTCCTGGAACTAGAGTTAAAGGTGGTTGTGAGCCACCCAGCGTGTGTACTGGGAACTGAACTACAGTCCTCTGTAAGAGGGAAAAGCTCTTTTAACTGGTGAGCATCTCGCCAGCCCCTAACATGAGATGGGGTTTTTTTATTTTTTTTATTTTGTTTTGGTTTTTTGAGATAGGGTCTCATTATATAACTCACACTTCTTTGGAATGGCCTACGCACTCCAAGCTGACCTTAAACTCATGATCCTCCTGCCTCAATGTCCCAATTACTGAGATTTATGGGAATGGTCACTATGCCTAACACAATTTTAGGAATTTAACAGTTTAAACAAAACTTGTATATTGACATAACTTGTATATAAAACTGTATGTCAAAGTAAGAAAGCTAGCAAGATGGCTGAGTGGATAAAGGTACTTGCTATCTTTGATTCAGAGGATCCATATGGTAGGAAGAGAAAACAACCTCCAAAGTTGTCTACTGACCTCCGTATACACACACTACCTCAATACACGCACACAAGTCCACACAAGTAAGTAAATATGATAAAATTTTAAACTAATAATTTGAGCTAAAAGTCAACCAATAACTACACCTACTGTAAGTGGTTAAGTTATAATTCATTGAAGTTAACTAAAAATACTTTGTAATAAAAAATCAGTAAGGTATCAAACTTAGTATAAAAAGTGAATAATACTGATAAAATTCATAAGCTCGGGAAGACTTAAGCATAAGATCCAGCTCCCCTATTTATTATATGACCTTAGGAAAAAAATTTATATTGGTCTCCATTTTCTTTCTTGTAAAAATGGGAATAACAATATTAGTAACACCAGAAAAAATACTAGCTAATCATTAAGTATTTGTTTTTTGGTTTTGTCTTTTTTGTTTTTGTTTGTTTGTCTTTGAGACAGGGTCTCACTATACCTCTGGCTGTCCTGGAACTCACTAAATAAACCAGCTGGCTTAAAACTCAGAGATCTACCTGCCTCTGCATCCCAAGTGCTACAATTAAAGGTGTGCACCACTATATATGTCTGGCTTATCAAGCACTTGTGATGTACAAGATACTGACCTGCTTTATGTGGATGAATTTATGTAACCCTTGTACCAATTTATGGTGTATGGACTCTTATGAATCATCTTGTTAAAGTTCACAAAAGTTAGTTAACTCAAGGTTACAACATCAGTTAGCAGAAGAATGAGGACTAGAACCCAGTCATCACTGTACACTGCCTTCACTGCCACAAGAATTAAATGCGATCATACACATTAACTGCTTGACCAAGTTCTTCACAAATATACTTCCCTAAATGTCACAATGTTACAATTATTACCCAATTCTCTTTGCCTCACCTCTAAAAATAAAGCAATGTTCAAATTCAGTACTTGTATGCCCTGTTTTGGATAATTAGGGAAAATATATTTTTCTTTAAGTAAAATTTTAGGAGAGTAATATCTGGCAAAAATTTTCCTTTGTTTCCTTTTCAAAACTTTTAAAAATAAGATTTATTTATTAAGCATACAGTATTCTGCTTGCATGTACACCTGCACACTAGAAGAGGGCACCAGAATCTCACTACAGATGGTTGTGAGCCACCAACCATCTCAACCATGTGAGCACCATGTGGGTGCTGGGAATTGAACTCTGGAAGAGCAGAGAGTGCTCTTACCTCTGAGCCATCTCTCCAGTCCTCAATTCTATATAAAATGAAATTTAACACCACTTGTGGCAGGTCCTTCTAGTTTTCTAAGCAGAGGAAAACTATATTTTCTAGAACTGACCGTAGAAATTCCCAAACACCAGCTCCCTCATTACTAGCTTGAGGGCAGCACTGCTGCATTTCTCTAATGACTTTGATGATGCTCACTTACCCATCTGGTAAATCGTTATCAAACAAACGACTGCAATCCACAACTTGTCCTCCAGTGCCTATTCGGTCTCTGGACTGAAGACTTACTATTAAAAAACAAAAACATTATTAAGACTATGACAGTGTTTTCTGGTTCTGTCAAGCTAAATGGCCATCCTAAGCCAAGAATTGGTAGTGTTTGTAATCCCAGCATTCAGAAGGATGGGGCAGAAGGATTGCTGGAAGTTTGACATTAGCCTGGGCACATAGCAAGTTTAAGGCCAAATTGTACATATTAAGAAGCCCTTGTCTCAAAAAACCAAGTAAAATAAAAATGCAGATTATCTGAATACTTTAGAATAATTGAGCTGAAAGAGGTAGCTTAGTTCTTGCCTAGCATACATAAAGCTCTGGGTTCAATTCCCAGCACTGCAAAAACAAAAGTAACCAAGTTTAGAATGAATTTCTTGGTTTCTATTAAAAATCTGTAACTTCTTTTCCCATAGATCTTTCTTTAGAAGTGATATTAAAAAATCAACGTTTTTCTCTACTTTGCCATGCTTTTTGGGGAGAGTCTAGTGCCTTCCAACATCAGAATGGGGCAATGTAAAGTTACTCACTGCACTTAAGAGACAGGACATTAAGGAAGTCTGAAAACACATAAGGCTAAAACTTTACATGAATTTGGGTTGCATTCTTGAAAAATCTGAACAGCAATAAAAAATATACTGGATCCTGGCAATGGGTCAAAGCTTGAGTCACATGGTTTTAGCAGCATGTCAGTATGAAATATAGTATAAAATTACCACACTAAGAAGCTGGAAGCAGGGCAAACAGGCTCTACTCAATTCAGCGCAAGTTTTCATAATAAATAATGAGGAAGTTAGGTTACATGATAGCTCTGAAGTTCTTCCTTGTTCCAGTATTTCTTAATTCTATTTTTGGCATCATCCCAAAAGATAAAGGAAATATAGCCAAATTTGACTATACCCTAACATTTTATAGAACTCGTAAGTTACAACATAAAATATGACATCCAAGGACTCTTCTTTCAAAGAAAGACTTCAAAACTCTGCTCTTTAAATTTGGAGAGAGAGCACTGTGTTTTAGGCTTTTAAAAAGATGTATTTCTTTTATGTGTCTAAGTGTTTTACCTACATGTATATATGTGCACCATGTAGGCCTCATCAGAGAACATGAGGTCCCTGGAACTTAATGCATGGGTGCTGAGAACCAAACCCAGTTAGGCCACTGCAAGAGCAGCAAGTGCTCTTAGTTACTGAGCTTTCTCTCATTCTTTGACACTGTGTGGCACTCTTTGACACAAGGTCTCAGCATGTATAAACAGTAGTCTTGAATTTACTATGATGCTCATCCAGCCCTCAAACTCATGAAGTCCTATTTCTTCAGCTTCTTTAATGATGGAATTATATGCATGAGCCACCACACCTGGTTAAAACTCCTCAGTAAATTTATGTTTTATTTAAAAAAAAATCATTAAATTGGTCAGTTTTCAAATAGATAAAAATGAATGTAATTTCCAGAATGCTTGGGTCTTGCTTATTTCTTTGTTTGGTTGTTTGTTTCCCCCAAGACAGAGTTTCTCTGTGTAGCCCTGGCTGTCCTAGAATTCACTCTGTAGACCAAGCTGGCCTTAACTCAGAGATCCACCCACTTCTGCCTCTTGAGTAGTGGGATTAAAGGTGTGTGCCACCACCAACCCACTGGAATGTTTTTAGGCAGGGTTTCATAGAGTTCAGCCTGGCCTCAAATCCACTATATAGCTGAACAGAACCTCAAACACTTGATCCTCCTGCCTCTACTTCCCAAGGGTTAGGGTTACATGTATGTACCGTTGTGCTTGGGTTCACTGGGTATTTAATTACGTGTTTTGGTTTATAAGTTTTTTATGTTATTTTTAAATGTTATTTTATTATTTTATGTGTCTGTGTGTAGACCATAGTGTATGTCTGTACACCATGAGCATGCAGGTGGCTAACGAGGCCAGAAGAGGGCATCGAATTCTCTAGAACTGAAGTTGCAGATGGTTGTAAGCTACCTGATGTGGGTAGTGGGGACCAAACCTGGGTCTCCTCTGAAAGAGCAGCAAGTGCCCTTAGCTGCTGAACCATCTCTCCAGCCCCAGAAGAAAAATTCTTGGTACACAGCCCAGACTATCCTTCAACTTGAGATTCTCCTCCTTCCTCCTCCTGAGTACTGCAGTAGCAGGGGTGTACATTCAAAGCCAACTACAAATGTTAGTTTTCTAGTGTATTTTTCTTTATTTTTCCCAAAGGATATCTTAGCTAGGCATGGAAGCTCATGCCTATAATCCAAACACGCAGGACACTGAGGCAACTCAATCACTGTGAGTGCCAGACCAACCTGAGTTACAGAATAAAACTGTTTCAAATAAATCATAGAAAGACATCATACACATAAAATTTTTCCATGTATGTTATGTATCTAAGTCCGTGTAAGTCCACGAACTTTCTATGTTTTACAATGACATAACTTCAAGATATTTTAATACAGCTTCCATCACTCTTAATGGTTCTACTATGAAAACCAGATTCACACAAGATTTTTACATTAAATATATACACATAAATCAGAGTAAAGTGTTAGTTCTGAATGTAGTGAATTCTAATAATTCCATTTTTAATATGTGACAAAGTCAAGTCGGCAACATTGAGGTAAGTGGTGTGAAATAGTCCAAGCTGGCCTCCAACCTGTGTTCCATCTGCCTCAGCCTCCCAAATGCTGGAATTATAAGCATGTGGCTCTGTGTCTAGCTTGCAATTTTTATAAATGGAAATATACTGCTGGTGAAACTATTTTGATACCTATAACCATTAACTGCCAAGCATTACATATAATACTAAATCAGCAGGCAAATTACATGTAGAAAGGATTTATATTTGAGATATTTTCCCTTTTCTCAGTTTAAAAACAGAAATTATCAGTAATCTTGTTTCACAGATACTTCCAAGGATAACTGCCACAGGCTTTTGTTATATGGCTATTCTGGAAGTTTTCCATCTATGAATTCAAATTCTCACTGTACTTTTGGAAACTAAAACTTTCCTGATAGATTCATAGTAAAGTTATTTTAGTCTAAGTCTTGCTCTACCTCAAGTAGGGAAACAGCAATTTGTCCCTCAAATTTAAAAAGCCCCCAAAGCTGTTTGCCTTACAGTCCTAGTGCACAGTGCATGGTCATCATCCTATGGCTGAGCCATTTCCTCTAGGCCGGTCGATGGTGGTCTATTAAACCATTTTTACAGTGTCTTCTGAGTGGTAATTTCTCCCTTTTCCCCAGCTAATGTTACTCTATCAATGCTCATTTCATTGTCATTTTTGTTAGTTAGCATTTTTTACTAAAAAAAAGTTTCATATCTGTTTTCTAAAAATCCACAAAGTCTATCTCAATACTTTACTATAGTTGAATATTTTAAGAGATTCTTTCTTTCCTAAAGAATCAATAATTCTTAACAGTAACAAGTGCTGCTTTTTTCATTTTTACATTACATTTAGTGTGTGTTAGATCTGTATTTACTGTGGTCTGTATTTAAGTTTGACTGTGAGGTTGGGGTTGGGGGGTGTACACATGGAGATCAAAGAAGGGCACTGTGTCTTCCTCTCTCACCCTGCACATTATTCCTTTGAAACAGAGTCTCTTCCTGAACATGGAACTCAGGTTTTTTTTAGCAAGGCTGGTGGCCAGCAAGCCCCAGAGACCCACCTGTCTCTCTCTGCTCCTCTCAGCACTAGAGTTATAGGCATGCATTATACCATGCTGAGCTTGTTTTTGTTACAAAGATATTGGGATCTGAACTCTGGTTTTTATGTTTGCAAAGCAAATGCTCTTAGCAATTAAGCCATCTCTCCATCCCTGTATCTTATTTTATATATGCATGTATTTTTTAATTACGTTAGGCTGTATCCTGGACCCATTGTAGCATCTTATATAATTCATATTTAATTCATGCCAACACAAGTTATTCAAGTGCTGGTAGAGCACTTGCCTACTATATAGAAAGCCCTGGATTTGATTCATACCACTTCACAAAACCTGCACTCAGAAAACAAAGACAGGAGGATCAAAATTTTAAGGTCACCTTTGACTACATAGCAAGTTCAAGAACAGCCTGGGCTATATGAGACTCTGTCTTAAAAGAAAAAAAGTATTTCCACCTATGGTAGTTTGAATGAAGCTAAAACTCAGAATTTTAAATCCCACACTTACCTACAATCTGTCCTCGAACTGTGTCATTGTCATTTGGCCCCAGTTTGCATAGATCCAACCTCTGATCTATTCAAAGAAAAATAAAAAGCTAGTATCAGAAATTCCAACATCTATAACCTAGAAGTGATAATTTTCACAGGCCACTGAAAATCAGACCTGTTTTTTGTTTAAATCATTTTAATTATAAAACAAATATTTAAAATCTTGTAACGGCATATGTACATAAAACTGCACATGTAGTTTAAACATCTCAACAAGGTTTGACAAATTCAGACTTCAAAAACTATGAAGCACTGGTACACTATATTATTTACAGACATTCTCTCCAAAGCTTTCGTATCACCTCAGTCTGAGCCTTGGCTTACCTCTCAGTTGTTGTTGATCCTAAGCAAATTGTACCTGAGCCCTGGCTTTCTCATATATAACAAAACCTACCTAATTATTTTTCAAGGACTAAATCAGGTTATTTTATAAAACTCTCAGTATAGCACTTTGTATGTAAGTGCTGAATAATATTACCTGTTATTACTATTTTTTAATATAACCATTTCAAAAGAACACAAAATAAGTATCAAGCCAAGGAGGTCCGGGTGGTGGTGTGGGGCATGTCAGCCTAGTATACAGAGCAAGTTCCAGGACAGACAGGGCTACGCAGAGAAACCCTGTCTTGAAAAAACAAAGAACAACAACAAAAAAAAAAAAAAGAGAGAGAGAGAAAGAGAGAGAGAAGACAAAGAAAAATCTTGTAAGCTCTAGGCCTGAGGTAATCATTTAGGGTGATGGCTCTTTCAGATGCCTCATCTGTAAAAATCAATATACCACTGCCCTGCCCCCAAAGTTATAAGGTCCAATGCACCCACAACACATTGGCTTGATTTATAAATTTTAAGTCTTCCTGCTGAACTGGACACTGTTAACAGTTTGTATCCACATGCAGAATCTCGTCAACCCAGTATCTCTCTTCTATTGCTCACACCCTGCCAACCCAGGAGCTAAGATTTTTCTCAGCTTGTTGTAAGTTATTAATATTTATTATTGATTTATCTTTTAGTTAAGCAGCAGTTATTCCTAAACCAGCTGTATACCCAAATCACCAGACACTAGGATTTATGTAATTAACCTAAAGCACAATGCTGGGCAATAGTTTCTCCACCCTAAACCTCCAAGCCTGCATAGTTTCCTCCCATTCAGATTTCACCCATTATACTTGATTTTAGTCATATCTTAGGTCCGGTTCATCTCTCCTCAAGGTTTCAAGTCCTATCCTGCCAATCTCCTTCCTCACTCCCACTAGCTTCCTTCTCCTCCCTCTAGACCAGGATGTGCCACCCTATTCACTCCATTGCTCAGCACTGGCTTTAATTGAAAATACAGAGAACAAATGGTGGCATGTTTACACGAACTTGAGATAGGTAATGTTCAGAATAAGCATCACAATGCAATGATTGAAACCAGATTAGTGGGGTAGAGAAATCAGCATTTGAATGAGCAAGGGTAAATTGTATCCATTCCACAAGACCATTATACCAACATCAGATGTTTAAGAGCTGAAGTTCCTGATCAGAAACCATAACTCAGTCTTCCCCTTTTTTAACTGGCCAATATTTATACATCTCATTGTAGCATCATTATTAAGACTTTAAAAATCACCTCTTAATATACCTAGTATTCAAAGCTAAACTTAGTGGTTTTGTTTACTAATTTCCTTGGATAAAATTCATGGGATTTTCTTTATTAGCCCATGCACTCATGACAGTAACCTTTTTTAACATTATATTTAAAAATTCTGTAGAAACATACAAGTGAAACATCTGCTGAAGAAGATATGTCTCAACTATGTCCCAACGGAAAGGCACATTTGCTACATATGTGTTTAGGGCTTCAGTCTTTATAAGTCCCCATGAGCCTAGGTTAGCGGAGTTCTTGTGAAGTTCTTGACCCTTCCAAGACCCTCTATCCTTCCCCCCACTCTTCTACAAGACTCCCTGAGCATCCGGGTCCCAGTATCTGTTTCAATCCGCTGCTGGGTGGAACCTCTCAGAGAACAGTTATGCTAGGCTCCTGTCTGCAAGCACAGCAGAGTTACCATTAATAGTGTCAGGGGTTGGCTCTCTCCCATGGGGTGGATCTCAAGTTGGGCCACTCATTGGTTGGCCATCCCCTCAATCTCTGCTCCATCTTTATCCCTGCACCTCTTGTAGGCAGGGTAGTGAGGTAACCCAGACCCAGAAAGACAAACATGGTATGTACTCACTTGAAGTGGATATTAGCTATATAGTACAGGATAACCACACTACAATCCACAGTCCCAAAAAAGCTAAGTAACAAGGAGGGCCGAAAGGAGGATGCTTGAATCTCATTCAGAAGGGGAAATAAAACAGATATCAGATGTGTATGAAGAGTGGGAACCTGGTAGGAGAGGGTTGGGAGAGGGATCAGGTATGGAGAGAGCAGGGGTGGGAGGTGAGAAGGCAGGGAGAGAGAAGGGAAACCACTGGGAGGGCATCTCTGGAACAAGCTAGAGACCGTGACTAGGTAGGCTTCTGGAAGGATATGGCGGTGACTGTAGCTGAGATTCCTAACAGCAGGGAAAATGGCGACTGAAGCAGCCACCTCCTAGCCAGGCAGGAATTCCGAGGGGGAGACACCAACCCACCAACAGAACCTTCGAGCCATGTGCTCTCTTTCCTCTCTCTCTTTTATCTTAGAGGTCCTCCACTCTTGCCTATCACCCCCCTCTTCTCTCATGGCCAGGTTTAATCTGCTGGGCATGTTTAACCTACTACTTTCTCTCTCTGCTCTGAATTCTTTTAGATGTCTCTGGCTGTACGCTCCCTCATATCTACAATAAGAACCCTGCCACTGGGTGGTGGTGGCTCATACCTTTAATCCCAGCACTTAGGGGGCAGAGGCAGGCAGATCTGAGTCTGACGCCAGTTTGTTCTATAAACTGAGTTCAGGACAGCCACTTCTATTTTAAAAACCCACCAAAACTAGGTGCTAAAAAAGTACCAACCAAGGATGATGCATAGACTGGACCTAGGCTCCCTTCACAAATGTGGCTGATGGGCAGCTCAGGCTTCATATGGGTCTCCTAGTAAGGGGAATGGGGGCTGTCGCTGACACAGACTCTATTGCCTGCTTTCTCACCAGGCCACAGGGGAAGAGGACTTGCTCAGTCCTGATTTGACTTAATGAGCTGGGAGAGGGGCACTCCTCTTACCCAAGGAATAGGAGATAGAGGAAGAGGGAGGGAGGGGACTATGATCAGGATACAAAGTGGATAAATAAATTTTAAAAATGGAATTCTCTACAGTGGTACCATAGTCGTAGGATAGCCAGCAGTCAAAGCAAACTAAAATGAACTCCTGGTCCTCATGAAAGCATCTGTGGCCTCCCTCTGAAACAGCCTGCTCAGAGGCAAAGGCAGCCTTTTTCTAGCCATTCATCTAAGAACTCCCACCACAGTGCTGATAGGTAACGTTTCCTTGATGTTTTATGTATTTGTGGGTTTTGACCTTTGTATGTATAAGAACTGTGGCACTGATGAATCTTTTAAATTTATCTTTTAGATCATATATTTGCTCTTTAAATCTCCATCTGCCTTAGGGCCTGGACTTGCAGTCCTCTATCCATACTTAAGTTGTTCAATGTATATCCAGGACCTAAACCTTAAATAGACTTAAGATATGGAATACAAAATCTATTCTAGGCTGGCTCCTCTGATCATTAGCCAGAGCTGATGTATGCTATCATTGAAGAGATTTTTCTTTTAAAAAAACTTTTTAAAAAGCATGTATATTGGTACCTTTCTAACTTTCTGGATATCAATCACCCCCCCCCTTTCCTCTCTTTCTCATTATTAACTCTTGTTCTTCTACAATTTCTTACATCTATGTGATATACTCTGACCACTCTCCTATTTCCTTCCCACCTTTACAACCCCCGCCTCCTCTCTTCCCTCCAAATCTCTTTTGCTTATTAAGCAACTTTGTGGTTTTGTGCTTTGCTTTGTTATTTTTAAGTGTCTTACATAGTTTAAAGTTGTATCCAAGTTTAGAGCTAACCATGAGAGAGCTTGGTGGGTTCACCAGCGTACACAACTGGGTACTATCCTTCCTTCTCCCCCAGGATCTGTTACTTAAAAAACAGATCAGCACTGAGTGGTAGGGCTTACAAGTCTCTTCTACCTCCACAGGTGAGTGTTAGGAGGGCTGAACTGGGCCTCCAGTGCTGTGAGGTCATGGTTGCTATGGCCACGGTGTGCATAGCAGATGACATTTTGGAGGCTCTCTTCCCATCCTGTGCTTCATACTAGCCCTCTTCCTCAACGTTTCCTGAGCCTTGAAGAGATGGGCAAATCTCTTGTCTAGAGGTCAGAACTGAACCATCCTTCATTCTCGGTGTCTTGTGCTGCCATGGGTGCTTACATTTAACTCCGCTTATGTAAGGCGAGGCTTCTCTGTTTAAGAATAAGAGGTGCCTTTATCTGGTCCAAGACAAGCCCCAATGTGGATCACTTCTGAACACCACAAATTCCTCTAAGCATCCTCTCTGATTCACCTCTAGCATCACTTTCTTAAAATGTTTCATTTTTTACATTTTCATTTAATTATTTATTTTGTGTGTGTTGGGGAGGAGAGAGAAAAAAAAGGGAGGTAGGAGGGAAGAGAAAGTACCATCAGCCTTGGTGGCTGGTTTATCCACTAAACTACTTTGCCAGCCCAAAATGTTTCAATTTTCCTGTCCATTAAACAAATTCAGACCAGAAACTTTTTCTTTCTTTTCCCCCTTTTCCATTTATTTATTTGGTTTTTCAGGACAGGATTTCTCTGTCCTGGACTCACTCTGTAGATCAGGCTGGTCTTGAACTCAGAGATCCACCTGCCTCTGCCTCTGCTTCCCTGAGTTTTAAGATTACAGGTATGCACCACCATGCCTAGTATCAGACCAGAAATTTTTACCACCGTTTCAAATATTCGTGGGAACTTAAGATCTTGGACACCTACTATATAAAAGTTCTCATACATATTTCCTAATCAAAAGTAAACTACTCACAACCGGTGTCTTTGAGGAGGTTGATGGCACTGGAAAGAAGACGAACACAACCAAGGAATCCAGCACCTTGTTTCTTATGGATCTTCTTATGGTTCCACACGCTGATAGTAACTGAATCAGACTTTCCAATATACCTAAAAGATAGAACAACTACATGAATAACTTGGTAGTTAAAGTAGTATAAAATTTAACGTTTTAATATCCTAAAGTCGTAAGTATATTTCAGAGCATGGCCAAAAGAACCAAAATAAGTTTGAGTTCAATCAATCCAAAGAACTGAACTTAAATTTTAAAAAACATTTTAAACCATTTTAATATAAGCCTTTTTTTCCAATTTCATTTTGGGCAAAAACTTAAAAAAAAAAAAAAAAAAAGCTCGTTTAGGGTTTGGGAATGTCACTGAGATATAGAAAGAACACTCCACTAGCATGTGCAAGTCCTAGGGTTTGGATTCCAGTAGAGCCAAAAGAAAAAGAACACAAAAATTAGCGGCTACCATTTCATAACACGAAGGCATTTATAATATTTATAAAACAATCACATTTTAGATATATTTTAATTATTACCTCAGATACTTAGTTCACCTTCAAGAGGCACTGTCAAGGCTGATAGACCAAAAATCTGACCTACCTGTTATAATTTTAAATGCTGAAGAACAAAAGTTGTTTGTAACGCTTTTCCCCTGCTTCTTTCCTATATGCAGGCCTTGAGCGAGCAGGACTCTTGTAGATTTCACTTCACTGCCTGCAGACAAGCAGAGCAGGGAAAAGCGTTACTGTACTTGCCTGTGCATATGCCTGCAAGTGTGTAAAAGCTCTATCATGGCCAATTATTAACATGGCATTCAGTCATGCAAAAACATGGTTAATAACATAATCGTGTGAGTAGAACCTAACTTTCTTTCAGTGATTCTAAGAGGTCAAATTTTTGGTCCAGCAACCTTGATCTTATGCTATCATTCAATAAAACAAAACAAGAAACGTGGAAGATTCACTTGAGCCCTGGATCCAGTTGTGTCTAAAGAATGATCACCCCTGAAGTTTCTGTGAGACAAGTCAATACATCCACTTTATAAAAACTAAGGTTTTTCCCTTTGCTTTGGTTGATATTGTTGCTTTGAGGCATGGTCTCACCCAGCCCATGCTGGCCTTGAACTCTCTATATGTAGACTAGGATGAGCTTGAACTTCTGATCTTGCTTTCACCCCTGATCTTGCTGGGATTATAGGTATGTGTTAGCACATCGAGTTTTATGTAGTGCTAGAACCAAGCCCAAGGCTCCATGAATGCTTGGCAAGTATTCTACCAACTAAGCTACATGCCTAGCCCTTTGTTTTATCGTTGTTTGTTTAGACCAGATTAGCCTTTAACCTGCTGCCTCCTGCCTCTGCCTCCCACGTCGTGGATTACAGGTGTGGGCCATCAAACTTAGCTATAAAGTGAAGCTAGTTTGTATTGGGTCTACTGCTTACAAACAAGTTGCTCTAAACTATCATTTAGTATGCAATGCATCAATTTTCAAATGTGTCTACCAGATATATACTGTACGTAACTGCTGCCTGTTACATCACATAGTAACAAATAACAACCCCAAAGCAAACACACAAGTGTGTGCATACACACACACACACAAACTAATGTTTCCTAACTGGTTTGCAGCTATTCTGAAATATTGACTCTTGAAGCCTCAGTAGGCTACTACTGGCCTAAGGAACTCTATTTAGGGCAATGTACGAGCATATTCTTTATACATACTGTAATACAAAATGATTTAAATTCTAAACTACAATAATTCCCTAAGTATGGGCCTTCTAAAAATAGCTGTGAATTATATTTTAACAGTAAGCACTTAAGTTTTACAAGTCAAAAACATTCTGTCAAAATATTTCAGGGTCAGAAACTAATTAGAAATTACAATTAGGCAGTCTCTGCTTTCATTTTAAGGAAAACTTGTGTAATTTAATACACATGGCTAGGAAAAAAAAGAATTCCTTTAAACCTATACGCTAAACACTTTTTGTTACTGTTGTGTTTAAGAAAGGGTTTTGCTCTCTTGTCCAGAGGGACTGAGAACATACAGTCCTCCTCAACAGAGAAGTACTACAGGCACATGCCACTGTACCAGCATTAAACGTAAATAAAAATCTCATTTCATTCTATTAGAACCTTAATTTCCTCAACAAGTGTAAGATTTATAAACAAAATTTAAGAGGCTCTAACATAAGGAGTATCTCCATAAAAGAGCACAATGTTATCACGTAAAATACAATATTATATATGCACTCAAGATTTGGGCTAAAACATAATTGCAATACTTTACAAGACGATCAGCCTAATGAAAAGATTTAACAAAATGATCCCAAGTGTTACTCTGATCTCTTCCCCTCCACTGCACTTGGAAACATATAAGAGGCCTCCCTAAATGGCCAGTTAATAGTAACTATAAAGTACATCCCATCAAGCACATGAAAAGATATGCAGCATCACTAGTCTTCCATTCTACCATCAAGAATGGCTGTAACTTTTTCAAGATATGTTTTCTTTCTTTTTACTCTGTATTGGCGCGCGCGCGCGCGCGCGCGTGTGTGTGTGTGTATGGTGTGTGTGTGTGTGTGTGTGTATGGTGTCTATCTATCAATAATTAAAAGCACTTTTCCACTGGATTTGGCTCCTCTTTTACAAATGTCAACTCAAAAGGCTGAGCCTGTGTTGGCAGGCCTGCAACCCTAGCTATTTAGAAGAGTTAAGTAGGACGATTCCAAGTTCAAGGCCTACCTGAGCAACTTAGTGAGATGTATCTCAGATAAAATACATACAAGTAAAAAAGGGGGTGGGGGCAAAGTTCAGGGCTAGACTTCTTGCCTACAATGTGAGACCCAAGGCTCAATCCTTAGTACTATTTTGAAAAGGGAAAAGAAAGAAAAAGACCACAGTGTATTACACACAAACTGAAACTATTTCCCATGATTCTTTTCAAAGATTATATTACATTACATTAACTTTGTGTTTCATTCATTTACACCTACAGGTCATAGTGCTGATTCCACTTTGGATCAAGTGTGTTCTTCACAGTATCTGTAGAATGGCACTGCCCAGAACCATCAACTACCACCTTAGCAAATGGATCAGGGAGTCCTGTGAAAAAAAAAGGGAAGTATTTTAAACTAAAATATATTTTGACATGTAAGATAAAAGATTAATTACATAGAATTACAATTTGCTATACAAGATTTTTCCATTCTAATACACATACACAAAGAGAGAGACCTATTTTAAACCAACGATTGGAGTCACTTCCAAATTGGATAGCACAACTGTATTTTTTTTTTTCTTGTTCTCAACTTGTAGTACTGTAGACATTACTGGGGTCTAGATGGTGCCTGGGTGCTTGAGGACTGTGGGCAGCCAGCTAACCCTGAGAAAGTGAATGCTCAGACATTCCCACTCCTCTTTCTACACACCTGTCTACAGAAAAGTCAACTAGCTAAAAAACAAACAAACAAACAAAAAACTGCTACTGAGTAATGATTACAAGTAATAAGAGACTCCACAAAAAAGAACTGAAAATAGCAAACAGGGAGCGGGGACTGACAGTAAGTAAAAGCTTGGCTGTACCGACTAAAATAGCAAACACAATGGGAATTACCCAAAATGCTTCATCTTCAATCTTTACAATAATCCTTTGAGAGAGATGAATGTTATCCCTATTTTACTATTGAAGAACAAAAAGATTAAATAACTAGCTCAACATACAGTGAGAAATATGGACAGAGTCTAAAACAATGGGTTCTCAACCTGTGAGCTGAGACTCCTTGGTGGGAGGTGTCAAAGGACTCTTTCTTAGGAGTCCCTTAAAAGCAGTGGAAAACAAGGTATTTACATCATGATTCATAAGAGTACCAAAATTATAGTCATGAAGTAATAATGAAAATAATTTTATGGATGGGGATCTCACAACATGAGGAACTATATTAAAGGTTCACAGCATTAGGAAGGTTGAGAACCACTGTAAGTTTAGACTCTAAACCCATGCACACACAAGGCTGATTCTCAACCACTATGTTATATTTATCATTTGGATCTGGAATGTAGCCAAAGGCTACGTTAAAGGCTTGGTCCCTAATATGGCAATACTCAGAGGTAGTTGGGAAAGGACTGAGTTATGAGAGCTCTGACCTTATCAACAAAGTAGTCCACTGATGCATTCAAAACACGATGGGCTATTCTGGGAGGAGATAAGACCCTGATGACCGAACTGGGTCCTTAAGGTCTATATACCTTTGAGTACCACATCTTATTCCTGCCCTACTCCTCATTTCTCTTATCTCTGCTTTCCGGCCATGGTGAAGTGAGCAGCTTCACCATGTCCTCTGTGCCACAATGCTCTGCCTTTCCATAGGCCAACACAAACAGCCAGTTAAACATGAGCTAGAAGCCTCTACAACACTGGGCCAAAACAAAACACAAACAAACAAGAAAACCAGTTCCTCCTTTAAATTGATTCTTGCAGATATTCTGCCCGCAATGGAAAACCAACAGACCACCCATTTACTATTTGGTTCAAGAGTGGGTGAAGGAAACGCTCAATAAGCCAGAACAGAATGTGAATAGAAGAACAGGCAATGAAAGCAAAGCACACACAGGGAAAAGAGGACTTTTCAAATGACCGTAGAGCTTTGAAGAGAGGACTGTACCTGGAAAACTTTCTTCTTCTCTTTCTTTGTAAAGGACTCTAAGGAGTCCAACCAAAGCATTGGTACTAAGGTATAACCCTACTGTTCAGGGCTGAAAAGGTGGCTCAGTGGTTAAGAGGGCTTGAGAGTTCAGTTCCCAACACTCATACTAGTCAGTTTACAACTGAATAACTTTAGTTCCAGGTGGCTGACACCTTCTGGCCTCTGAGGGCATCTGTACACATGTGTTGCACATAAACTCACTCTGGCATATAAACATACACATAAATAAGAAACAATAAACCTTTTAAAACTAATATTTAAAAAATAAACTACTACTGAAGAGACAAAACAGAAAAGGCTACATGTGATACATGACTTTAATCCCGGCATTTAGGATGAAGAGGCAGGCAGACAGATCTCAGTTAGGTAAAGCCTAACTTGGTCTACAGAGAAAGATTCAATACAAGTAGAACTACAGATTGAGACTTTGTCTCTAAAACATAAATAAAAAATAGATAAATAGATAAATAAATAAATAAATAAATACGTGAATAAAACAAAATTAAAAAAAAAGAATTGTTAAAAGAGGCTTGGAAACCAGCAAGATAGCTCATTGGAGAAAAGTGATTGTCACACAAACCTGATAGCCTGTGTTCAATGCCCAAAACACACATAAAGAACCTCAGTGAACAGCACATATTTGCAATCCCAGCACTTCTACGAGAAGAGGGGAGATGGAGACAAGAGAACTATCCAGAAGCTGCTAGGCCTGCTAGCTAACCTGGAGTATAACAGCATGGCAGAAACAAAAAAAGAGATCCTACTTCAAGGTGGAAAAAGAGAACAAGCTCCCAAAAGTTGTCCTATGACCTTCACATGTATGCCATGGCACATGCACCCATATACACATATCATATACACACAAGTACACATACACACAAATTAATAATAATAATAATTTAAAATAATTAATGGGCCTGATCGATGGCTCAGCAGTTTAGAGCACTTGCTGCTCTTGCAGGGGATCCAGGTTCAGTTCCCAATATGATAGCTCATAACTGTCAGTATCTCCTGTTTGAGGAGCTCTCTTTCTTACCTAGCCTCCAATGGATACTAGACACAATGTAGCACACATACATACATGCAGGAAAAACATAAAAAAAAAATGCTAGGCTAGCAAGATGCCTCAGCAGCACCTGCCATCAAATCTGACAATCTGAGTTAGATCCTTGGAAACAATATGGTGACATAAGAAAACTGACTCTCACAGTTGTCCTGATTTCCACACATGAGCCACAATGTATGCCTGTTTGTATGTGTATGAAACATAATTACAAAATAAATCAATGTTCAAAAAAAAATTTTAAGAAAAAAAAAATAACATTTTCTACAAAACCTTTCTAGTATGGTTTCCAGAATTTAAGTTATACGGGAGTCTGAGTCAGTCTCTTATGATTTATTTTCTGCTACCAAGCTGAAAATCTGAGGACAATTTCCAGGACCCACATGGGAAGAGGAGGCAGGCAGATCTCTGAGTACAAGGTTAGCATGATCTAAAAGACATGTTCCAAGATAGCCAGGACTATACAAAGAGAAATCCTGTCTCAAAAAACAAACAAGCAAAAGCAAACAAACAAAAACCTAATAGATTACCTTACAGGTAAATATCCTCTCTCAGCCCCACCCCCAAAAGAGACAGGGTCTTAAAACATAGTTCAAGCTGGCCTGAAACTCACTAATCTAGAACTCCTGATTCTCCCCGCTCCTCTCTCTCTCAAATGCTAGGGTCATGGCACAAACCAACACCCAGCTGTATCCAGAAATAAACAGCACCATCTCACATACAAATTAGCATGTAAAGTCACACAACACATTTTCCCTGAAGTAAAATATACATGTATTTCCTTAACTTCTACTCATGTTCCACCTTAAAATGGTCTTTAATTATTTAATACAAATTAAATCACAAACAAAAACTTAACTATGTTTACTATTAATAATTGTACTCTGGGGACTGGAAATATGGCTCAGTGGTTAAAAGCACTTGTTAACTCTTGTAGAGAAACTAGGTTCACTTCCTAGCTCCCATATAATGGTTTTCAACTGTCCATAATTATACTTCCAAGGAAGCCAAGTACCCTCTCCAAGGGCATCAGGGATGCAAGCCGTACTTACGCTCCACTGAGATTAATGTGGATAGACAAAACTATAAACAGACCAAAAACACCCTGAAATGCAGGTATAAACCTAAACAAGCAGAAATCTGAACGTTGGTCAGGATGAGCCTCAAGCAACTTCCATCCGTGGCTGGCTTCTCTGGAAGGCCTAAGGGCTGACTTGTTGCTGCTCCCCGTTCTAGTCCACAGGTATTTTCCATTCTGAGACTTAAAAATAATTATGCTGTCTCTAAATCTTATGCACGATGCAAGCTCACACTCTTAAATTGTTCTTGGCAGTTTTTACTGCCTACACCAATGAAGTAGGATTTTTTTTTCTTCCACCTACTATTCAAGAACAAAAAGACTCTATAAGGTATCACTGTCAATTCTTACAGGCTTACAGAGAATTAAAGATTCTTCCAGATTTCTGAGGAACACTGAGACAAGAATATCTGGATGCTTTATATGAGAAAGCTGTAAATGGGGCTATGTGGAAAGGGAAAGAAGTGGAAAGGAGACTAGATGATAAAACTGAAGATTTTACCTTTGAACCGTGAGCAATTGTCTGAGAGTATGCTCACCTTTGTGCTACTCAGAGCCACACCCTGCTGCTTTACAATGTCACCAAGACAAATCCTCCAACAGCTCAATCTTAGGAGGATTTTTTTCTTTTAATTACACTTTGGCTTTTAGGTTATTAGTGTTAGGGAAGTATAATTAAACAGCAGCCCACGAGAGAATAAAACTGTGCTTGCAGACACAACCGGGGAGTTGTACAGCCCTTGGGCCCTCCTCTCCTGTGAAATGCTTGTAGAGTAGCCAGTATACGGTTCAGAAGTGGAAGGTTGCTTCCAAATGCCCTCCTCTGCTTCAAGTTAATCTATGTCACACTTCCCCATGTAAATACAAAGATACAAGCATTCATAACTAAAGTTTTATAAAATTATATTCTTTAAGCTTAAAGTCAATTTCTCTTATAGAAAAATGGAAACTAATAAATGAATTAAATATGGATTTAAAATGTGTCAAAATTATTATTCCTTTAAAAAATTTACTATTGTTACATGTGTGAATGTTTTGCCCTCATGTGCACCACATGAGGTGCCTTCAGAGGTCAGGAGAGTGAGTCAAATCCCCTAGAACTTGAGTTACAAATGGTTGTGAGCCTCCATGTGTGGAGAATCAAACTTGGGCCTCTGGATGAGCAGCCAATGCTCAGAATTGCTGAGCCATCTCTTCAGGCCTGAGAATTTCTACCCCTTTTAACCAACCTGAAAATTAACTAATGGCATACTAAACACTCAACATGCTGTTTTTGTTAGTTGACAGAATCTTAAATTTTAAGATTTATTAGATTTAAAAATCCAATAAGAGTTATTTCTAATTTAAAATATTTTACATGTAAAATTTTTGGCTAGAAGTCTTTATTTACAATCTTGTGACAGTTACTAAATAATTTAAAGTAAGAAATTGCAAGGTTAAAAAAAAGTTAGGTATGGTAGTGCACACTAGCAGTCTGCTGGCCGAGACTATTCAGCAGCCTCAAGAATTCAAGGCCAGGCTGGGCTACGTGAAACCCTGTCTCAAAACAGTAACAAAAAGTACAAAGTGAGGAAAAGGGAAAAAGATTACAGATTAAGATTACATTCAAGAGAACTCCCAATCCTTTCTCACAAAACTTAATCCTAAATGAAGCTACAAAATTTTCACAACTCCTGGGCATTGTTAATGCCTGTAATCCCAACTGAAAAGACAGAGAGAAAAACTATAAATTCAAAGCCAGCGTGGGCCACACAGCAAAACCCTGTCCCAAACTAAAAGAAAATTGCATCCAATTGGCAAATAGACAACATGTATGGGAACCAACTCCTGCTCCTGAGACTGGCAGTGGTTTCTTTCCTACAAGTCTGGAAACCATAAGCAGACTCAATTTTTCTACCTCCCAAGAAATCCTGAATGCATGACTAAATTTTCCTTAAAATGTTAAAGGTGTATTAATCTTTTTCTTAAACCTTTTCTAGAAATGCTTGCATTTCTATACCTAACACTTGCATCTATACACCTAAACACTCTTTTGTATAAATGAGTAGAAGAGGGCAAAGAAACGGGGTAAGGCAAACCCACAAAACCCTCTAGATAAGCATGAGGCAATGATCTGAAACTGTAGCATTCATAAAATAACAGTCTGCTTCCAAACCCCTAAGCCAGGCAGTTCTGAAAATACAACTCTCCCCAAAACCAACACGGGATATATAAGATTTGTATTAAAGTTCATTTACTTACGGAAAAAATCCTTTTTCACCAAGTTTTTTGCACAGAGTACTGTAAAAAAAAACAAAAACAAATACATGGGAAAATTAAATTAAAATGGTAAGACTGCATTGCTTCATTTTAAATACTGAAAACAGTAGTATATAACTAAACACTAACTACAGTGAGGTATGAAATATAATCATAAACTTTTAATAGAATCTAGCCATCAAAAGAAGCTGAGTAAACTTCAGCTTTACATCAATCAATGACTATAACCTTAGCAATGATCACCAGAAACAGAGAAAAATGATTATAAATATGATCATTTTGATGGGGACCCAATTCCATCAAGATCTAGTCTTAGAGGGGAAACTTTTCATAAAGGACTAGAGAGATGGCTCAGCGGTTAAGAACATTCACTCTTTCAGAGGGTCACAGTTCAGTTACCAGCATCCAGGTCAGACTGCTCACAACTGCCTGCCACTCCAGTTCCAGGGGATCCATTGCTCTCTTCTGACCGCCAGAGGTGAGTGTGCAAACACATATGCATGCTCACGTACATACACACTCTCACTCTCTCACACACTTACACTCACAAATAAAAATGAGTTAAAAACAAAAGACCTATTTCTGGCTTTTTGGTGAAGGGAGAGGGGAAATCACAGGGTTTCCCTGTGCAGCCCTGGCTATCATGGAACTCCCTAGACCAAACTGGACTCACAGAGATCCACCTGCCTCTGCCTCCTAAGTTCTGAGATTAAAGGCGCACACCACCACCTCCCAGCTAAATGATTTTATTTTATTTTTAAAGAAACCCAGTTGTACAGGGGAAAAACTGGCTCTAAGGAGAAGATACATAAGTTCAGGCTGGCATATCTATTTAAGGATGAAATAACTTTCTACAGAAGAGGATCATAAATAAGTTTCCTGACATAATGCAGTATTTAAAAACTAACATTCTGTGCTCTTATCTAAATGCCACAAAAACCTTACAGGAGAGATCTGCCTTCCCCTAAACCAACGGCTCAGTGACAAGATGGGTCTCCCATATGCTGGTGAGACAACTCAGTAAATAAAAGGTTTGCTGCAGCTTCACCACCTTAGTTTGATTCCCAAGACCAACATGGTAGAAACAGAGGACCAATTCCTGAAAGTTATCTCTGACTTCCATACCTGCATACACACACATACACACCAGTAAATAAATACTATTTTCTAAAAATTAAAAGACAGATACCTCAAATATGAGTACCTTGTAATATGAATACATGCACAACCTTTTGAATCTACCAAAAATCCCCAAATTAAACACTTAAAAAATGCATTTATTTACTCCAGGCATTGTGGCGCATCTCTATAATCCCAGCACTCTGGGTGTAGAGGCAAGAGGATTTCTGTGAGTTCAAGGCCAGCCGGGTCTACAAAGTGAGTCCAGGACAGCCAGGGCTACACAGAGAAACCCTGTCTCCAAAAGCAAAATACACTTATTTTAGTTTTATGTGTATGTGTGCTTCCAATCATGAATATATGAACATACATGTGTCTCCCGTGACCATGGAGGTCAGAAGAGGGCATTGGAACTCCTGGAAATGGAATTATGGATTGCTACAAGCGCCTAAGTGGGTGCTGAGACCTGAACCAAAACTGCCAGTGCTCTTAAACACTGAGCCATCTCTCCAGCCTTCAAAAACTTCTTTAATTCAAACTTAACAAAGAAAGATATAAATTTTCATATACTTATAACTAGATATATATAAAATATGAGTATTTCTACAGACTCAGTTTTAGAGATTAAAATTATTGAAGTTTAGCATATAAAATTCATTTAATATAAATTTAAGAAGCCTAATTAATCACTTTTGAATGAATGAAATAAACACGATAAGTACAGGAATAAAGAAACTGACATCATGAAATTGACAATCACAAGATCCAAAGTCTCTTAGGTTACATCTTAGAAGAAAGTTTTATTTGAGGATTTCTGAGACAAGGTCTTACCATGTAGCCCCAGCTGGCCTATAACCTGCTATACAGACCTGGCTATATGAACTTTTCATAATGAACTTTCACATGGGATTCAAAAGAATCCCTCTCATAATGAACTCAAAGGGATCAAAGGTATGTGCTCCCACACCTGGCAGTTTTGTTTTTAGAAACAAAAATCCAATCATAAAAACTAAGAGCATAGGTTGCCTGCTCCTTGATCACTTCTCCCTGGTGGAATGACCTAGCCAGCCCACAGAGGAAAAGATCTAGGCAGTCCTGATGGGACCTGCTAGGCCAGAGTCAGAAAGTAGGGGAGGAGGACTTCCCCTATCAGTGGACTAGAGAAGAGATATAGCGGAGGAAGAGGGAGTGCAGGTGGAGCCCCGGAGATGAGGGAGGGGCTACAGCAGGGACACAAAGTGAAGACAGTGTAAATAATAATAATAATAATGATACTGATAATAAGAATTAAAAAGAAACTAAGACCATATCTGAAAGTACTAATCATAAAATGAATTTAGAAAAAATTTTCCAACTTTTATCAGTACAAAAGCACACATATATCAACACATATACAACACATGCACATCTCAAATTATAGCCTTTAATAGCAATAAAGCAATGACTTTAAACTGCCATTCATGCTATGATTCATAATCAAATGACCCACCCCAACTTGAGAGAAACCGTTTGAGAATCCCTCTAACTTCCTGACATAGACTTATGCTTTCACCCCTCCACTTACAAAGTCTGCTCTCTGGTCCAAGACTACTTTCCACTTGTGCTCTGGCTCTCACTTCCAGAATATCCTCATGGACCTTGAGAGCCATCACAGGCATCCTGGACTGTGTATCTTCTGACTCCTATCCAAGCTTCCCTCCAGAAATCTGCTCTTTCGTAATGAAACTTCAAGTAACTCACTGTATTCTCTGACTCCACATCAATGTCTCAGTCCCCTGAAATTTAGCTTTTCCCTCATCATAATCCCTAAATTACTTATCCAAAGCCCAGGGACCTAATTAATCAAATCCAGCCAGTGGATACTTTTCACACCTTGTTGCATTTGATCCCTCAAGGGAATGTGCCACTCCTGAGTACTTGACTCTTCTGGAAGTTCTTTCTTCTTTGGTTCTAATTTAACAGTATACTCTCAAACGGCATAAAACTCATTTTAAGATTTCTTCGTCAGATCTTACATTCCAATTTTAACCAATATCCTTTTCTTCGTGTTCTTTGAGCTTATACTAACATTAAAAAAACTTACACAGAATTCCAGTTCAACACCTCTAAATGAGCCTCAACAAGTTAGCCCATGCTCGAAAGACATGTGCTTCTGCACACCATTTCTGATCACTAACACATGAGAACAGCAGCTTATAATTGCTGTATGTCATTTTAAGAGCTAGGAGTGTAACTCTGTTGATAGAATGCCTTGGATTCCTTCCCCAGCACCACATAAACTGGGCTTGGTAGTATGTGTCTATTCAAAGTACTAGAGAAGCAAAGACTGAAGAACCAAAAGAGTAACATGATCTACATAAGCCATATTTCAAAAACAAAAAGTAATAATAGAACTTTGTAATAAGCAAAGTACCAAATGCATACCTAAACACATGATAATACTGTATTTTGGAAAACTATGAAAGTATTCAGCTACATATAATTTTAAATTTATTATCTTTCACTACATGTATGGGGGCTATAAATGCGTGTGCATACAGATGCTTGCAGAGTCACAGAAGAGAGAACACAATAGGATCCCTGGAGATGGAGTTACAGGAGGTTTTGAGCTTCCCAACTTGGATGCTAGGAACCACACTGGAGTCCTCCACAAGAGTGGCAAGAGCTCTTAACCACTGAGCTACCTCTCCAGCCCCTCGGCTATGTATTTAAAACCAGTATTTCCATGAATTCTTTTCTCCAACTTGAGAATGAAAATACATAAATGCACTGTTTTTCATACATCAATTCCCTTGTATTCTGTTTGTAGGTCTTGTATCTGTTGGTACTTGTGCTGGACAGGTTTTTAATTAAATTTTTATTTTTTATATATTAATTACAGTTTATCCATTTTGTATCCCAGCTGTAGCCTCCTCCCCTCATTCCTTCCCCATCCCATTCCTCCCTCCCTCATCTCCTCCCATGCCCCTCTCCAAGTCCACTGATAGGGGAAGTCCTCCTCCTCTTCCATCTGACCCTAGCTTATCAGGTCTCATCAGGACTGGCCTAGCAAGGCTGCTGCTCCCCCCTTGTGGGGGGAGGGGGATGGTGATCAGAGACAGTCCCTGTTCCCCTTACTAGGGAACCCACTTGAATACTGAGCTGCCATGGGCTACATCTGAGCAGGGGTTCTAGGTAATCTCCATGAATGGTCCTTGGTTGGAGTGTCAGTCTCAGAAAAGACCCCTGTCCAGATTTTTTGGTTCTGTTGCTCTCCCTGTGGAGCTCCTGTCCTCTTCAGGCATTACTATCTCTCTGTCCTCTTCAGGCATTACCATCTCCCTGTTCTTTCCTAATATTCCCTGCACTCTGCCCAAAGTTTGGTTATGAGTCTCAGCATCTGCTTTGATACACTGCTGAGCAGAGACTCTCAGAGGCCCTCTGTGGTAGGCTCTCATCTTGCTTCCTGTTCTCTCCTTCCTCCAATGCCCATCCCATTTGTCTTTCTGCGTGAGGATTGATCATCTGACCCCAGGGTCCTCCTTCTTGCTTAGCTTCTTTAGGTGTACAGATTTAATATATTTATGCTATATTATATGTCCAATATCCACTTATAAGTGAGTATATACCATGTATGTCTTTCTGCTTCTGGGATACTGCACTCAGGATGATCTTTTCTAGATCCCACCATTTGCCAACAAATTTCAATATTTCCTTGTTTTTAACTGCTGAGTAGTATTCCATTGTGCAATGTACTACAATTTCTGTGTCCATTCCTCAGTTGAGGGGCATCTGGGTTGTTTCCAGGTTCTGACTATTATGAATAAAGCTGCTATGAACATGGCTGAACAAATGTCCTTATTGTGTATTTGAGCATATTTTGAATATATGCCTAGGAGTGGTAAAGCTGGATCTTAAGGAAGCACTAACTGTCTGAGAAATGTGCTGGATAGTTTTATGTTAACTTGACACAAGCTACAATTATCAGAGAGATGTGTCTCAATTTAAAAAATTCCTCCAGAAGACAAGCTGTAGGTAAACCTGTAGGTCATTTTCTTAATTAGTGAATGAGAGAGGAGGGCCCAGCCCATTGTGCCTGGTACTCTCCCTGGGCTGATGGTCCTGGGTTCTGTAAGAAGGCAGGTAGAGCATGGTAGTAGTAAGCTGTACTTCATGGCCTCTCCATCAGCTCCTGCTTCCAGATTTCTGCCCTGCTTGAGTTCCTGTCCTGACTTCCTTTGATGACGAACTATGATATGGCAACTTAAGCCAAATAAACTCTTTCTTCTCCAACTTGCTTTGGTCATGTTTCATCACAACAATAGTAACCTTAACTAAGACACTATTTGAAACTCAATTACCACTTCCTCTACTAGATGTCTTTCTTCAAACAGACCTACTCATAACTGATGACTGTCCCAGAAGTTGGAAAAGTATATGTAGTATACTATCCATAGTATAGTAGGGGTTAGAGAGGATGGCTCAGTGGCTAAAAACACTAGCTGTTCTTCCACAGTACCTGGAAGTACATGGCAGCTAACAGCTATTTTGTAACTCTAGTTCCAGAAGACCAGACTCCTTCCTATGGTCTCCTCAGGCACCAGACACACACTTGGTACACACATACATAGAATAAAAATAAATAAATCCAAAAAATATTTAAATACACCTAAGCTACACTGCACAATAATTTAGTCTTCCTCAGAATACCAAGTGGGATGTGTTATTATTATAGGGTTAAAGTATGTAGTACTGTAATCAAATCTAAACATCATACATAGACAAGTCTGCATTACTTCCTAGCCACTCCCAAATGTCCTTTACCTTTCATTTCTAGCAACACTCTAAAGAATGTGGTTTGGTTTAAGCTTTAAGTACCATGCAAGGGTTAAACAGGGTCAGAATGACTGCATTTGACCATGGTGCTACCATTTACTGGTATGTAATCCTGAACACTATTTAATGAAGCTATGCTCCAAAGACTTCATCTGAAAATGAGATTTCTGTTCATTACCTCATACTGTTGTTTTAAAGACTAAAGTACAGAAATAGTTAGAACGGTACCTAATATATAATATAGTAAGTATTCAGTACATATTAGCTATTTTTATTCTTTCTCCTCTAAAATTACTAGTTGATATATGTTTACTAGCAAGGAAGGAATCTTCTCATAATCTGACAAGAGGTTTATCTTAGCTTGCACTGCCAAAACAAACATTGTAGCCTAGATGGCTTAAACAACAAACACTTTCTCAAAAGTCTGGAAGATGTAAAGTCTAAGATCAAGTGCCAGCACACTGAGCGTCTGTTGAGAACCTTCTTCCTGGACTGCAGACAGCATGTTCTTGCTCTATCCCTGCAAAGCAAAGAAAGGAACCTTCTCTTGCATCTATTACTAATCCTATTCATGAATGTTCTACCTTCATTGACCCAGTTCCTTTTCAAAGGCTCCATCTACAGACAACATCCATCCCTTAGCAATTAAGCTTTGACATATGAACTAGCCTGGAGGAAGGACACTTCTCAGCAGAGCGTATACACTCACTAAGTTTTCCAGTAAATGCTGACAAGTAAATCCCCACCTGTATGTCACTTCTCCACCAAGCTCCAAGCCAATTTCAGCTGGCAAACACACACTCCTTAGACATTTCCCCGGCCTTTCAAATTTTATTTATTCAAGATGGAATTTTTCCCTAGTGAGCCCCCTTCTTCCTTGTGACCTTCTAGTTCTATAAATTGCATGACATGTTTTCAAACACCAAGAAAGCAAATGTCTAACCCTCTATTTAGAGAAGTTGACAAATGGTTATCACTTATCTATATCCATTTTCAAGGTTCACATGTAACATATCTAGCATATTTTATAATGTGCAAAAGAATTTCCCCACCAAGTATACTGAACCCTACAAGTATGTGAGCTACATTTTCATATACACATAAACGGAAAACAAGATGTGTGGGTGAGCAAGATGTTTTGGTGGGTAAAGGCACTTGTCACCAGGCCTGGCAACCTGAATTCAATCTACAGAGGCCACAAGGTGGATGGGGTGGATAGAGAGAACTGATTCCCCCAAGTTGTCCTCTAACGAATACATGTGAGGAGTGGCTCACATACACCCCTCACACTTACATACGCTCTCTCACACACACAACAAACCAACCCCACAAATAAATATGATAAAAAGGAAATATAATGGGAGTTGTAATTTATCCTACTCTGTCACCTCATAGAGAAGAAGGGTAAACAATTTTTCTTTCTCTGGATCTCTTTTAAAATGTCAGTGATTCCAACTTTCTTTCTCATATTAGTTCCTCAATTAGACAATCTCATTTCTTTGTCTCTCCTAAATAATACGAAGACCTTTCTATTTTATCTTTATCCATGATACTCCTACCATGTGATTATTCCAACTAACCCTAAAAACTGTATCTACTCTAATAAACTTCAGTTACACGTAAGACCTCTTCTGGCTGGCTGGCTGTTTCATGTATGTGTATGACTGTCTGTCTGCCCCTCTCGCCCTGACCCCACCCTCAAAATCTAGATTCAATTTTCAACTTTTACTCAAGTCATAGTGACTTCCTTACTCCTACAAAAATATGCCCTAGAAAATAGCATGGGTGGCCCATGACCATCACAGCAAGCCAACAGTATGCATCTATTTTGAGAATGTGCAACTAGGAAAACTCTTTTTTAACATTTTATTTTTAATCATGTGTCTGTGTGGGTTTGTGCATGTGAGTGCAGATGCTTTCAAAGGCAAGGAGAGCTGAAATTACAGGTAGTTGTGAAAAGCCTGGCATGGGTGCTGGGAACCCAACTCAGATCCTCTGAAAGAGCATATCATTCTCTGTAAGTACTGGCTGACTCTATTCCTTTTTCAGTTTGGTTTTTCCTTTCCTGTGAACCTCTAAGAACACTCTGACTCCACTTGTTCCCAAGCTCCTTCTCACAATAATGTATCAGTAGTTCATGTGACATTTTTAACTTACCTTACCTTCTGTCCCACAAAGTTGTTTTTTTTTTTAATGTGGCTTACTCATATACTGCCTACAGGTTGTGATGTAATTTTAATATGCACTCAAATGTTTACCAAATCAATAAAAACCCTAAGAAAATCACTGACAAAGCCATTAGGATTAAGAAACTAGTAAGCAAATAATGAAATTCACTCCTTGATTCTTAAGCTAATAAAATTTTTTTTGTTCAAATCAAGATGGCCCCAAAATTATTTGTATTTGTTTAGCCATCTCTTTTTATCCTACTACCTACTGGAGTCCTTTAGAAATACAGCCCTCTCATTAAGCCTATTTTCTAATGCACAGCAGAAGGAGATGCTGTTGCCTGTCTCTAGCTACGTTAGTCTTGTTTCTACACCAATGTAAATAGAATAACCTTTTTGACTATAAAAACTGTTAGTTCTTCAATACCTGATAATTTCCTAATAAAGCAAATCACCAAACAGGCTCCACTGATAAATGCAAGCCACTAAAAAACATGGTAAAGAAAACTACAAGTGTAAAAAGACAAGGGCCAGCAAGACCACTCAACAGGCAAAGGTACTTAGCATGCAAACCTGACCTGCATCCTCAAATCTAAATGCTACTAGCCCAGACCACCTAGCTGCTGACCACAGTGCCAATTTGACTGGGTGACATAATCCTAACTCTGACGTACCATAAAACTAGGGACCATAAATATCCTAATTTTATACCATATGTATACTTCAGACCAGCTCCAGCCAGATCTCAGCTTACCCATAATAAAGTCTGGGTATCACTAGACAAGACCATTCAAATATTTGGCTTATCCAATAGAACTCTTGGCTGTAAAGGACTACCCTGTTTCTCCATCCTGAGCTTAGGTGCTGTTTGACAACCAAGCCCTTTCACTTAGTGCACTATCTTCGACCTATAACAACTTGGGCCTTCTGTCACTTAAGAGTTTAACAGAATTTCTCTAATATCCTCAGTATAGAAACTATTATTCATATTATCCTTGAAGTTTCAAAACATTCTACATTTTTCTAATCTCAGGTTTTGCTAGTAGCATTAATAGCCACGCAATCACTCCTCAGTTAATTTTTCTCAGTCTTATGTCCAGAGGGTACATAAACTTCCTTCAAAGAAAAGGAACATGTCAAGGGCCATGTCTGGTCCTCCTACCAACAGCAACAACAGCCAAGGTGTTGGTGTATGAGTTTATACACCTGGGTTGCCAGTCCTAACCAATGGATGTCTACGTCCTCAAACAATCTTAAGCTCAATCCAACAAGAGTCTCCAGAAGCAGAGAAACATACAACTTGCCCCAGAACTCCAGATCAAGCCAATGACTACAGATAAAAACAGCTCCTACACAAGATATTACTTGAACACAGACTAATTGGTTCCTTTAAAAATACTATTAGAGCATTCTTCTGGTGATTTAGTTCAAATATAATTGTACACCCATGTCACACAACAGTTTGATCACTGGCCCAGAGTTACACACCATAATTTCAAGACACATACACGGGACACTTACTGGCTAACCCACTGTTTCTCTGTAGCACCAGCAGATCACAGAGATCTTGCTTCTACAAGAGGAAACAAGGCACATTCTGTATTGTTTAGCTTTAAAAGACCAACTCTAGTTTTCTTTCCCCAGAGCCTACTAAACTCTGTGTTGGATCAAGTTTTTTTGCAGGGCAGTAAAACTTTTTTCAATGCTCAATTTTTGGTCTTAGTCTTTTTCTTTCTTTTTTTTTAATTTTTTTAAAGATTTATTTATTATGTATACAATGTTGTGTTTGCATATAAATCGGCATGTCAGAAGAGGGCACCAGATTTCAGTATAGATGGTTACGCGCCATCATGTGGTTGCTGGGAATTGAACTCATGACCTCTGGAAGAGGAGCCAGTGCTCTTAACCTCTGAGCCATCTCTCCAGCCCAGTTTTTTTCTTATAACTGCTTCTTTTTTTAAAAAAAATTTTTTTTAGGAGTTCTTTTTTTTTTTCCCAATTTAATTTTTGTGGTTTTTTTCCCCTTTATTCGCTTTATATCCCAGCTGTAGCCCTCTTCCTCATTCCCTCCCAATCCCACCCTCCCTCTCTCATCTCCTCCCATGCCCCTAAGTCCACTGATAGGGAGGAGGACTTATAACTGCTTTAAGTGGTTTCTCCACTATCAAATTCTATTTTTCTCTCTCCTCCAATTTAACAGCATCACTAATCCACAGTCACAAAAAAAGAAAAAACAAATCTACCCACCATCCATGTACTTCTTAAAGTAAGCTTTCTAAAACAGAAACTAGACTGCAACACTTGCTTGCCTAAAGACCTTGAGGCTTGCCAACTCACCTAAATACACATGGAATGACTCAGTCTCAGACCACCATCTTCTCCAGCCTCATCTTTTACTATTCCCACAGGGAAACCTTTTGTATACCATTCTCCTTCAGACACAGAATGCCTCCTTCACTATTCCTCAGCTTATATACCTGCGTAATTCCTTAAAATAGAACACAAATATCACTGACCAGCTACTCAAGAGTGATCCTCACCATCTGTTCAGATGACCTGGTCAAATTAGGTTTTCATTCTAGGTCTTCTCAGGATACAATGTGTATCTCTGCCATAGCACTTACCAATGCACACTAAAATACCACACTGTAAACTATCTGAATATCTATCCAACATCTCTTATCTTACTTTAGTGCTGACACATATCACGTACTCAGTGAATATTCTTTTACTGAATGAATGATGCTCTCAGTATTTTGAACTTGTGTTGCTTTAATGGACTAACTCTATTTCTCAAGAGGAAAGCAAAAATCTTTATCACTTTATAGCTTCCATATAAATTATTTGTAGTTTTATAAAAATACTTTTATTCATAAGAAAACTCAAACTCAAACATCAAAACTGAATATAGATTTAAAATAAAAATTCTCACCTCAAAATCTATAATCCCTACTACATTTATGCAATCTTATTTAGATGTAACTAGTAATGCATTTTACAAAATTTAAATAAGCAAATAAGTATATGATGCATATAATGTGTATGTATCTATAATGTATACATGTATAAAATGTATACATGCATTCAAAAAATGCAGCACCTTCCGTAATATTTTGCTATTTACTTACTTCAAGGGCTACAAGAAAATATCTTCCTTCTTCTGCTACAGCAGTTTCATCTATCCCCAAAACATGATTATAAAGGATACAGGAAGAACACTTATAACAAAGTAAAGCAATTATTACTGCACTAGAATTAAAAAGACAACCAGCTCAGGGTAAGCCAAAGTTTCCGTCATCTCCTCCCCAACCTCCTGAAAGAGTTTCTCTGTGTAGCCTTGGCTGTCCTGGACTCACTTTGTAGACCAAGCTGGCCTCACACTCAAGAGATCTGCCTGCCTCTACTCCCTGAGTATTGGGATCACAGGCGTGTACCACTGCACCCAGCTTAAGCCACAAGTTTTTAAAGAGACTACATTTCCAGAGGGACCAACAGAGAAAGAATCCTGAAAAAAAGATCTTAAGAGAGGAGATGGATATCCAAGGACAAACTCTTTAAGATAGCTTCCTAGTAAAACTAGAATAGGAAGAAAGGCTCAAGAGAATAAACTGATAAAAAAAAAAAAAGCAATGCTGAAAGACTCTGAAGAGAAACAGAAAGCAGGAAAGATGGCTCAATGGGTAAAGAACTTGCCACACAAGTATGAGGACTGAGCTCAAATCTCCAAGACTCATACAACGACAGGCACAGCATGTCTGTAATCCCAGTGCTTCTGTGGAGAGAGTTCCCTGATGAGTTGCAGACCAGCAAGCCTGTTACAGACTAGCTAGCTCTTTGAGATCCTGTCTCAAGCAAGGTGGAAAGCAAGAACCTGCACCCAAGGTTCTCTGACTTGTACACTTACAATGTAGTACTGTGTGGGTATACACACATACACACACACACACAAAGCAAACAGGACAGCACAACTAAGAGAACAAGGACTAGCAATCATAATAAAAAGGTAAGATAACTTTCCACAATCAAAGAAATCCTATTGAATTACAGGTTATAGCAAACTAGACTGTAGAAAATGAATGTGGTGACTGAAAGAAAAAAAATGTTTACTTAGGTCTAAGGAAAAATATAGAGAAAAGTCTCAAAAGTAACAACTCTAATTATCAGCTGAGTGCAGAACACTTTAGAAATCACAGAAGGAAGTAACAGCCTGACTAGAAGGAGCTGTTCAATATTTTAAACAAGTGTCGGGTGGAGTGGTATATATCTTTAGTCCCAAGGCCTGGTTGGCAGAGACAGGCAGATGGATCTCTGAGTTGGAGGCCAGCTTGGTCTACAGAACGCGTTCTAAGATAGCCTGCACTACACAGAGAAAACTCAGAAAAAAAAGTTTTTTAAACAAGTGTTTAAAGCTAAGAGGCCTGAAACTATCTGCATTGCAACTACATGCTTGAGTCCTCTCACAACTATCTGTAAATCCCACCTCAGAGAACAAATGGTTTACAAGAGGACAATCAGTGACAGACTAGTCACTTGAGTTGACTGGAAATGTCATCCAGTTTTAGCCCTAAGCAGAATTAAAGTTAAAGCACATAAAATCCTGGAAGAGGTTGTATTGCTTTGTTTCTAAAGTCTTCTTGCCTGGACTCAACAAGAAAATTTTAAGATATTATCAACCAACTGGGAATTTCTATCAATATGTGATTCTGCTCAAACTAAACGCCACAGAAGAAAGGGAGCCAGATGCTCTGCAGGTATACAGAGAGCTTACCTATACCAAAATGCAAATCAGTTCCTGCTGCCCCACCCAAACTGGTCTCACAGGCTGGGTACAAACAGCAAGAGAACTATAAATATTGTCAAACCTAAATATTCTCATTTAAAGAATGGCTATAGCAGGAGGGAAGGATATAAAAGACAATTCATTCAGTGTTCAAACTGAACATAAAAGGTTTTAAATAGTCTTACTCAACTCTGAACATGGGTAGAATGTTAGAAAATTGTAAGCACTACCTCTCATTAGCTCAACTGGACAAGTGCCTTTTACATGCTTCTTGAATGCCCTGGCTAAGGACTTCCTGTACATGGGTGGCGAGAACTTAACAATAAAAGCCCAGAGAACTTCTCTGCTCAGCACTCAAAATAGCTCTTGGGTGTCTCTGAAAAGAATCTATAAACCAAATCTATAGTGAGGTAAAGACAGATAAACTAGGGCCAGTGAGATGACTCAGTGGGTAAAAGTGCTTGCCACTGGGCCTGATGTTCTAAGTTCAATCCCTGAAATACACACGGCAAAAAGAGAAAACCAACTCCCAAAAGTTGTCTGAATGACCTCAAGCATTCCGTACACAGTACCCTCCCACAAAGACAAATCTTTTTAGAGAGACAGGTAAATAAGTGAGTCTCTATTAGACTACCCTGGGCAAAAGCAGCTTTAACAGAGTACTGGACGAAACCTGAATTTGTACAGAAGAAAAGTGAAAACAAGGCAGAAGTGAAAGCAGACTAATGTTTTTGGAAAACCAATACAAGAAAGAGTTAACAGGTATGGGCTACATATGGACTCTTAGAATGAGAGACATATGTAGATATTACAAAAGAGGAAAAGGGTACTAGGCAAAGCCCCAGATGACAGAATTAGCCAATTTTGACAGATGAAGAACACACCATGACTCATCTTTGAAAACCAACCCAGCTCTAAGGATCTACTCTTTCAGAAGATAAAATGTACTTAACCACCTCCGTTAAGGAATTAAAATAAATAAATAACAAGCCAACAACACTCCACATTCTACTTCTGCTCTTCTGCTTACAAATGACTAGCATAGTAAGAATGTGAAGAGCAACACTCAGTAAGTGTGCAGTATTTCCCAGGCACTGTGTGGAGCATTCTGTAGAGATTAGTTCATTCACATCTCTGAATTTATAGCATTAGTCTCACTCTACAGAAGGAAATTAGAGATTAGAGGATCCACACTTCACCATCACATACTACATCTCTTCATCTGTCAGCCACCTCTAGCACTCCAGGGTTACTCTAAGCTTCTCTTTTTAAAATGGGAAAAAGACAAAGCTTTTAATCTCCAGAAGCTTCAAGTGTTGGCACATTAATCACAAACGTTTCCATTAAATCCAATATCTGAAACTAGACTAGCCACAGCACATAGTTCTGTCCAAGCCCCAGCATTCTCCTAACCTTAGCCCACTCAGGAAGCATGTGCCATTTAAACTAAATGCATCCAACTGATCTGTACTCGGGCAGCTGCTAATAGGAGCCGGCGAGGAGTAGGGTGAAGTGATGAATTCAAAACACACACACTCAACCTGTTTGGCCTAAAATTGATTTAAAAGGAAGCTACAATACTTTACCCATCCTTTTCCCCCTCAGCTGCAAGGGAACATGGACACAAAAGTAACTTCTTAAAGAAAACAAAAACTGTTCAGGTATCCAGACCTCTGTATCAGGAGTCCCCAACAACTTGGAAAGACTGACATAACTCAGAAACAGGAATAAAACATGTCTGTCTCAGTTCAAATCCAGCTTCCCAAGCACTGACCAAGCTTGTGCCCATGAACAAATCACTGTCACATCAGTGTTTTCTTGTAATATTTGTATTCATCTGCTTTGCAGTATGGATTTAAGGTTATGTGAAATAGTTTATCTAAAGAGCTTCTTAAAATACGGAAAAATAACAAAACACATAGAAGGGCAGCTAAGAGAAAACATCTGGAAAAGCCCTGGATTCTGGTGGTGGGGAAACAGCCAGAGAACAACTTAAGAGAGTCAGACCTCTCTTTCTACCACGTAAATCCCCAGAATCAAACTCAAGTCTTTAGACTTGGCAACCAGCACTTTTACCTGCTAAAACAGTAGTTCTCAACCTTCCTAATGCTGACCCTTTAAGAGTACAGTTCCTCATGTCCTCATCCATATATTAATTCATTGCTACTTCATAACTATAATTTTTCTACAGTTATGAATAGTAATATAAGCATATGATATGCAGGACATCTTATGACAGGGTCATTCAACCCCTAAAGCGGTCACAACCCCCATGTTGAGACCTGCTGTTCTAAGACATCTCTCCAGCCCACATAGTAACTATTAGAATAAAAGGTAGTATCTCTTGTAGCAAATTCCTCTACACTCAGGTCCCTTAATACAGGTAGCAAAACCCTGAGTGGTGATGCATACCTGTAATCACAGCTCTGGGGAGGTAGAGAATCAAAAGTGAAATGCCATCTCAGCTACATAGTACAAAGCCAGATCAGGGTACATGAATCTCAAAACAATAATAAGCTTTAAGAAGTAAACAATGTTTTTATAAAGTGTAGAAATAGAAGCAGAAAAATAAAATACTTTTACTAGCCTTTTTATTCATATTTACCCTAATATCATTCAAAATTCCAAAAACATGTTCCTATTAGCTCAGTAAAAATAATATTGAACAAATACTTACCATACAACAGAATAAGTACTAAATGTGTCATATTCACTTTAGTGAAAACTTAAATTCTGGACTCTACTACCTTTATGGATTTATTATGCAACTAACATGAATGATTTCCTTAGGTGTAGTGGCACATGCCTTTAATTCCAGCACCGAGAAAGCAGAATCTGGTTATGCTCTTTCTAGGCTAGCTTGGTCTGTTCACATAATGAGTCCCTGGATGGTATGGCAACAGAGTAAAACCCTGTCTCAAAAAAGAAGAATAAATGAATAAAAGAGAAAAAAATTATTTTACAACTTCAATCAATTAGAGGCATTGTAGATGACACTAAGATTTTCACCCTACAATTCTGAGACTTCAGTATGCCTAATATGCTTAATATGCCTAAGAGATAACAGTATGCCTAAAAGGCCAAACAAATCTTAAGAACATAGGCAATTAGACAGAAAAAAAAAAAAAAGGAAAGAAAAGACTGCAGAGTTTTATATTATCACTGTAAAAAACCCTGGTATTGAGCTCCTTAGGGAGCTGAGACAAGACTGCCTGAGCCCAGGAGCTCAGAGCCAGCCTACGCATCATAGCAAAACCACATCTCAAAACACATTAACGACATGTGAGGCGGTACAGCCATATTGGAGACTGATGTAGGAGCACAAGTTCAAGGCCTACCTGGGTAACTTAATGACAGCCTGTCTTTAAAAATAAATCAATAAATAAAAACAGAAAGGGCTGTGGATGTATAGCTCCATACAGAGCAACTGCACAGCATACACAAGGTTCCTAGTCTACTCCTTAGTACCAAAGCAAGAAAAGGGTATAAAACTCATACTATGTATTTGTACAAACGAAAAAATACTTTTTGAATCTCTAATTTCTCCAAAATATAACTTAAAGCTCTAGAAATGCTATATTTATACTTACTTTTTTTTTTCCATTGGTATGTCTGGAGCTAGGGATATAGCTCAATTAGTAGAATACTTGCCTAACATAACCAAAGCCCTGGGTTCAAATTCTCAGCGCCACACAAATCAGTTATGGTGGTGCAAGCCCACAATCCCAGCATTGGAGAGGTAGAACCTAAATGATATACAGATGTTACACAGGGGGTGCAGAATTTTAACTAAACTCTAATGATAGGAATGGTTATAATTTAACCAGCATAGATGAAACTGGAATGACCCAGAAAAAATGTTCTTCTCAGAACAAGAAAAGCAAAGATGGGAAAGGTAAGTGAAATATCCGAGAAGGTGAAAAGAAGCATTCTAAGACTTATAAACTATGTTAACTTCTAGAGTGTCTTTATTGACAAGCTAAGGAGCATGAATCCAATCCTGCCCAAAAAAGAAGACTAACAATTTCCAAGCAGGGAGAAGCCATGATCAGTGTGATGTTCTGGAGGGAATAATCTGTCAGTGACGGCCAGGATGAGCTACAGGAGAATGGAAAAACCATGTCTGTTAATTACATGAACAATCTGTCTGAGATCAAAAGACTGAATTATAATAGAAGAATGAGTAAGACTAGCAAAGAAGGGATGGGGCAAGAGAAAGAACAAATAGTAGGTCTTAATTACTGTGCACAGAACAGTAAACTAACTTGGAGTTAGAAGCAGGCAGATCTCCATGAGTTCAAGGACAGCCTGGTCTACACAGACAGCCAGGGCTATTATACAGAGAAACCTTGTCTTGAAAAACAAAACAACACAACAACAACAACAAAACCGCTCCACCTGAGTAAGATTCAAATCTTGAGTCCTTCATAGTTCAAGACAAACTACACTATCCCAAAACAACTTACTAAATAACAAAGTGAAATACTTTGGGGGAAAGGGGAGCACAAGTTACTTGATTACAGATAAAGATTTATTTTTAAATTCAGTAATTTCCCTGTCAAAGCATATTTCTAGGCCATAAACTTTTTTAAAAGGAAAACATGACAATATATTCTACAATGTAAGGTGTTTCCTGTCTGGGTAATAATTTTCATGGCTTGGTGGGTAGAGGCACTTGGCACCAAGCCTGACAACCTAATCTTGACTCTCAGGACCCACATGGTGGGAGGAGAAAACCAACTCCCACAAGATGTCCTCTACCTGTCTTAGTTAAGGTTTCTATTGCTGTGAGGAGACACCATGACCACTCTTGGGAAGAAAAACATTTTATTGGGGCTGGCTTACAGTTTCAGAGATTTAGTCCATGGAAGGGAACATGGCGGCATGGAAGCAGACATGGTGCTGAGAATTCTACATTCAACACTGGGCATAGCATGAGCATATGAGACCTCAAAGCCCACCCCCACAGTAACATGCTTCCTCCAACAAGGCCAAACTTCCTAAGAGTGCACTCCTTATGAGTCAATCATTCAAACACTTGAGACTATGGGGGCCATACCTATTCAAACCACCACAGTGCCATATGCAGGCTGTGGCATGTGCATGTATACATATACACACATACACATACATACATATATACATACACTAAGTAAATATAAAACTTATTTTAAATGTATACTTTTATAATCAGTTTTTAAGTGACACTATAAAAATGACAAACATTTCAGATTTTAAAATACAGTTTCCATCTCAACAAGTTTTTATCTATGAACTCAACCAAGGAACAAAAATTACTCAAGGGGGCTGGAGAGACGGCTCAGAGGTTAAGAGCACTGGCTGCTCCTCCAGAGGTCATGAGTTCAATTCCCAGCAACCACATGGTGGCTCACAACCATCTTAAAAAAAAAAAAATCTTGTGCCCTGTTCTGGCATGCAGGTATACATGCAAACATACATTGTATACATAATAAATAAATCTTTTAAAAAATTACTCAAAACAAAATGAATTTCTAATGAACTCATATGAAGACTTTTTTCCTTCATTAATCAAGCAACTACTCAATTATTTAACTCATTTACATCAAGCAATCAACTATTCAAGCACCAACTATTTAACTATTTAATTCATTTACACTGTATTAGGAAGTATGTATGTATGGTTTATGATATGAGAAGATATATTACATTATATGCGAATATTACATAGTAAAAATTTTATATAACGGGCTTCAGCATCCATGGATCAACTAGTTTCCCACAAACACTAAGGGAATGGAATCAAACTTGGGTTTTGACTTTGTTTGCCTAGTTGGTTGGAGTTCTTTTGTTTGTTTGTCTTGGGTTTTTCTGTTTTGAGACATCAGAGCCTAGACTGGCCTCAAACTCCCTATATAGCTGAATATGACCTTGACCTCCTGATGCTCCTCTATCTAGCTTACTAGTCCTGGGATTACAAGCAGGTGCCATCATTCCCAACTCTCAACCTCAGATTTCATTACTTAGTATGAAGCACCGAATTACCTTTATACAATTAGTACAAATCACACAAAATAAATCCCTGTTCCCAAAGTTTCAGCACAAGAAAAAAAACATAACATTTGAGAATAGTAGTTATTCAAAGGACAGGCCATTAAAAAAAATCAACTCCAAAATTCAAACTTGTAAGTTTGTAGCACATATCCAATCTACATTAATAAGGCTCTGATGCTAAAATCCATTCAATAATAAATGATAAGACTGCAAGAACCTGGAAGTAAATGTATTACAAAGACAGGAAAAATTTACATTTTAGAGAAAATATTTAACCCAATAAATAAAGCAAGCCCAAAATGTTCCTGGCACTTGTTTGCAGCAAATCCAAAAACAATATATATGTGTAAGAGAGGAAGACCTTACCTTCCCCCCCCCCCCATGGCAGATAAGATGGCTCAGTGGATAAAGGTACCTTGCCACCAAGGCTGACAACATGAGTTTGATCCCTAGGACCCACATGGGTAAGGAGAATCAACTTCCCCAAGTCATCCTAACTCTCTCTCTCACACATACACAGATAAGCATAAACATAAAGAAATGTAAAATAATATTAACATTAAAGTATTTTTTTCTAAGGTTGAAGTTCAGCAGCACAGTGCTTGGCTGGTAGGCAAAAGGCCCTGGGTTCAATCCAATAAGGAAAACAAACAAAACCAAACAAAAAAAAAATTTTTTTTTTTTTTGCGGGGAGGGAGGGGAAAAAGGGGAGGGGGACAGAGTCTCTGTATATAGTCCTAGCTATCATGGAGCTTAGGCTGGCCTTGAACTCAGAGATCTTCATACTTCAGCCTCCTGAGTGCTCAGATTAAAGGTTTGAGCCACCACACCAGCCTAAAAGGTCACAATTTTTTAAAATACTGTTTTTGTGCTCTACAAAACTGTCATACGCTAAATAATGTATACTGTTTGTTATTGAATATTTGCATAATGCATTTTTTTAAAGTTTGGGTTTTGGTCATTTGTAAATAATTTTACTCTAGACTCTCCACCAATGGAGGGAAAAAAAAAAACCACCCAAGACTCCACAAAACTCCAGTGTCCTCCTACCCTGCTAGAGAGACAGCAAATTATCTCAGGACTTTCCTCTGATCTGCCCCTATGTTTCTCCCTTTTCCTGTGTGATTACAATCACCGTTCCACTCTTCATTCAGAGTAAGACCCTCACTGGGCATACCCTTTCAGTAGCTAAGACAGCAGGGAGTTTAACTTTTCTGAGAACGACGGTTCCAAAATGCCCTTATTCAGCCTTCACCTTTGCCTGGGTATCATGAGTTCTGACTAGAAACCATCTTCTTTCAGGACTCCAAAGGCACTCTCCTCCCATCTTCTTGCTGATGGCACTGCTGCTGAAAATTCTAATTCTTCTCTTATGTGAAAGTGCATGGATGAAAAGGCCCTTCCTCCCCAACTTGGCAACTGATGGCTTTCTTTACACGGCATCTGGCAAGGTGACACAGTCATTTCATTGGAAGACTCCAAAATTCACAGAGTTTTCTCTGGGGCTGTTTAATTTCCACAGAAAAGCCTTGTTCAGAAAGTATAAAACACATAATTAGCTGCTACTGTTCTGGAGGCTGAACAGGCTGGAGATTTATCATTTAAGCTGCAGTCAAAGTCCTCATCCACAGTGCATTGTATTCCTGACTCTGGAGCCAGCTGGGTTAACTTTTCTCACAATGTAAGACTTAAACTTTGTGCAGGGTGAGAAAACAATCACCTGCCTGACCCAGAGAAAGTGTAGACCACTTCCAAGACTTCCTCTCACCAACACCCTCAGAAGTCCCTCCCCTCTGCCTCCTCTGTCTTTCTAGAGAGCCATGATAGGAACTGGCTAACTCTGCACTAACTTGTTATTTTCCTTCGCACCATCTACAATCACAGATTTCAGATTTCAATTAATACTGTATCAAGACTGATTCATAAATTTTGACAACTACACATATTATAGTAAAATACTTGACAAATAATGAAAAGTGAGTTTAGTGAATACAGGAACTTTCAGTTAGCATCATAATTTTTCTGTAAGTTTAAAACTATTCACAATTTAAGACCATTTTAATTAATTATTAGGTGTGTCTTGCCCACATGTATGTACATGCGGTATCCACAGAGGTCAGAAGAGGGGTGTAAGATTCCTGGACTCAAATTATAGATGGCTGTGAGCTGTCATGTGGGTCCTAGGAATTGAACCCAGGTCCTCTTAACCATTAAGGCATCTCTCCAGCAACTATAGCTCATTTTTAAGATAACAGAAAGCAACAGTAGAAATAATTCAAACTTACTTTTTCCTTCTACTTTATGAATCGGCTCTGTAGGAGCTGAAGAAAACACTGCACACTTGAGGGGAACACTAAACATTCTTTGACTCTTATTACTTTTATTTTTACATGTATGGGTGTTTTTGCATTCATGCATGTCTATGAACCACATGTGTGCCTGGTGCCCATGGATGCCCAGAACCATTACAGACAGTTGAGTCATTGTACAGGTCTGGGAATAAAGGCCAGGTCCTCTGCAAAAGCAGTCGGTGCTCACACCTCAGAGCACCTCTCCAATCCCGTTCTGTGATTCTTCTTTTTCCTCCTCCTCGTGCCCCTCCTCTTCCTTCTCCTCCTCGTTCTCCCCCTCTTCTTTCTTTTTGGTTTTTCAAGGTATGGTTTCTCTGTGTAGTCTCAGCTGTCCTGAACTGATTTTGTAAAGCAGGCTAGTCTCAAACTCATAGAGATCCACCTACCTCTGCTTCCTGAGTGCTTGGGATTAAAGGTGTGTGCCACCACCACTTAGCTCCATTCTTTGACCCTTAACCCTGAAGTGTAAGCTTTTTCAGTATAAAAATCAACAGATAACAAAAGAAATTCACATTATATAAGTTGTTCCACTTAGCTGTGTCTATCTTCCTTCTTTGCCAATCTGTTTCTTTCCCCTTATGTATCTTTCAGTCCTTTACCAAATAACCTTGAACTTTTTTTTTAAATTTATTTATTTTTATCTCAATCACAGGTTAGGTACTTTGAATCCCAGGC
>CM053746.1:14306678-14322236 GCA_028658305.1 Pachyuromys duprasi | reverse complement strand
TGTATAAATGTTGTATGTGTGTAGGCATATCTGTGTGTGTGCATGCAATGCACGCCAGAGGCTGACATCAGATGCCTTCTTTGATGCCTCTCTACTGTATTTCTTGAGGCAAGGTCTCTCCCTGAACCTGGAAGCTCACTGATTGTTTTTTCCACTTAGTCCTAGGGTCTGCTGTCTCTGCCTCTCTACCCAGTGCTGGGATTATAGGTAGGCTCCACACCCACCCTGCTTCTTTTGCGTGCTTGCTGAGGATGTGCACTATGGTCTTCGTGTTTATGTAACAAACACTTTGATCTGCTGAGACATCTTCCTTGCCACCAAGGGAGCAGGGTGCCTACTACTGCACATTGGTGTGTCAGAGCCTCCGTTTCTCTGGGAGGGAGAGGGGAGGAGGAAATCTTTATCAGTTTAATTCTTATTCAGAAAGTCATTCTTCTCAGAACCTAGCTGAGGCTCAAGAAGTCGCAGGGATTTTTCCTCCCTCTATTCTTGGTATCCTGCCCGGTCTGCATGTGGACAAGCCCAGGCTAGCCTGCAAGGGGCTGAGGGACGTTATAGAACAATAGGCAGACTATTCCAGCTGAGGCCCTCATAGCCCAGGTAGTCCCCAGTTGACCTTTCAGTTGACCAAAGAGATTTGAGTGTATCCAGCTGAGACCAGAAAGCTCGGCCCAAGTCGCTGACCCATCTAATTGCAAACTAAATAAATTGTTGTGGCTTTACTCACTGAATTATGAGTGTGTTTATTGCAAAGCCAAACTGAGTGGTATGCCCTTTTGGGAGATCAATTCACGTTTGACAGGCTTCATTTCACTTGATGTCAAGGCAAGTTTGGAGCTCCTCTGTTCCTGCCAAACATTCTCAGCATCCCCAACACAGACACCACACCAATGTCGTGGCTGAAGTCTCAGGCACTGTGGTCACAGAACCAAGCCCGCATCCAGTCTCTTCCATGTGTGAGCCGAGCAACTCCAAGTTTTATTTTCTCACTTGTGAAATGTGGAAACTAGTATTGTTTGAAATAACTTATCCAATATCCATTCTTAGCCTCCACTTCCTAACAGACTCTGACTTCACTTGGATATCCACACATCTTCTACAAGTCAGTTAATCTTAGGGACTCAATCCAACCCTTATCCCCTGGCCATGTTTAGAAATGTTACCACCAAGCCCAGTTCATAGCCTGGGCACTGAGCTTGGCACCTCATACATTCTAGGCAAGCAGTCTCCCAGTGAAACACTTTTCCAGCCTCTCTTACCATTTCTAGGGCTTAGTGCTAGAAACGTATATAAGACACAAGAGAGAACACATCAACATATCCTTCTAGTGAGAGGAAACAGGTGGGTGTGAAGTTGATTCTGGTAGAGATTTCTTTGTGTCTGAGAAGACAGAGGAAGCCAGCTGCAGGGTGTATGCCTATAACCCTAGCATTTGGGAAGCCGAGGCAGGAGGATCAAGATTTCAGGGCCATCCCTGGGTGCATAGCAAGTTCATTTGAGGCTAGTCTGCTGTACATGGGTTCCTGTCTCAGAAGAAAACAGAACACCCCCCCCCCGGTGCCCTCAAACAAACAGAAGATTAGGCAGTAGAGATGCAGTTTCTTCATTTGTCTTTGAGGCTTGGTGCTGGAGCCATCATCCTGTGCTCATGGAGAGAACTGATGGGGGCAAAGCCCCAAAGGGAGATGGAGTTTCGCATGAAAATGATAGAACCAAAGTGCTTGAATGATATACTGAACTGCTGAGACTCCAACCCTGGAGAAACAAACCCTGTCTAAAACTATCTTGTTACATGAAACGTTAAATCTTCTCTTTCCCGTTTCTCACTCAGGATTCCCTTTTCTTCTTTTCCTCTTTTCTCTCCTCCCCTGCCTCCCCCCTTACCCCCATCTTGTCAGGTCTTTTGTATCCTGGGATTTGCTATAGTGGGGAATGACCTTGAATTTCTGATCCTCTTGCTTCTACAGCCCAAATGCTGAGAGATTACAGTTGTGAGCCACAATGCCTTCTTTGTGTTGGCGGGGGATGGAAGCCAGAGTTTTGAGCATGCTAGGTAAGCATGCACCACCTGGGCTACATCCCAGCCCTAAAAGCTGCCCCTCCTTCTCTGTCTGTCTGTCTGCATGCATGCATGTCTTTCTCTCTCTCTGTTTTTTGAGACAGGTTTTCTCTGTATAGCCTTGGCTGTCCTGGAGCTCACCCTGTAGACTAGGCTGACTTTGAACTCAGACATTCACCTGCCTCTACCTCCCAAGTGCTAGGATTAAAGGTGTGAGCCATCACTGCCCGGCATGATCTATCTCTTAATAAAGGCTTTTATAATTATATTGAATTCTTTCCTTCAACTATTAACTGGTTTCAGACTTTGCATGTGTTTGGGGGAAATGATTAACTAACCCTTATTGACTCTCTTTGGTTTGGTGCCTGTGTTTTTCTTGCTGTTGTAGTCCTGGTGCAGGGGTTGACATGATTCCCAGGGAGCCAAATCTAACCTATCGTGCGCTTGTGTGAATAGTTTTATTAGTGGGCTAGGGCTGTAGTTCAGTGGCAGCATGCCTGAGGCCCTAGATTCAATCTCCAATACCCCTTTTCTTAAAACACACACACACACTTTATTAGCACACAACCATACGCATTCATACTACTTTAGCATTTAAAAAATTAAACTTGAATTTCTTATTTCTGTCTGTTTCTGTATCACAATGTGTGTGCAGAGATTAGAGGATGTTTTGGGAGGGCTCACTCCTTATTTTAGTGTAGGGTTTCTCTTTTTTCTACCATGCTGTGCGCACACCAAGCTAGCTAGCCAGCAAACTTTAGGTGATTCTTCCGTCTCCACCTCCCATCTTGCCAAGGGAGTGCAGGAATCACAGATGCACACTGCATCTGGGTTTTTACATCTGGCTATTGAACCTGGGTGGTTGCTTTTTGCTCCTGGGCCATCTCACTGGCCTGCATTTTGCCCCGAGTTTTTGCAACGTGGATGCTTACAGCTCCCACGGTAAGATATTTATCACCTGGCTTTTTACAGGAAAAGTTTACAAACCTCGATTGTTCTGGAGCCAGGGCCTCACCCCCTCAGCGATGATTCACCTGGAACCTACTGACTGATGCTGAAGCGATGTCTACAGGTAGACTGGGCTTCACTGGGCGGGATAGTCACCGTGCTGAGGGCGGGAGGCTGAGAACCTGACCCACACTTCCTGGTAGTTAAAAGGATGGCCCAGCATAGGGCCTTGCATAGGATGATGAAGACCACATTTTACTCTCTCCATCTTTGGGGTGTTCTTTTTTTTTTCTTTTTCTTTTTTAAATTACTTCAAAACAATTTACATTTTACAGGTATGGGTGTTTTGCCTGTATGTATGTCTAGGTACCATGAATGTGCCTGGTGCCTGCAGAGGTCAGAAGAGGACTCCAGATCCCCTGGAACTGGAGTTATGGATGGTTGTGAGTCACCATGTGGGTTCTGGGACTTGAGCTTGGGTCTGTTGCAAGAGCAGCACCTGTTCTAAACCACTGAGCCATCTCTCCAGCCCCTGTTAGCTTTTTTTTTTTTTTTTTATTGCTATGATAAAGCACCATGACCAACACAACCTTGAGAAGAGGGAGTTTATTTGTAATTAATAGTTCCAGGGTGGTTAGAAGTCATGAGGGTGGATCGTTGGGAGCAGGCAGCAGGTGTGGTGACTGGAGGAGAAGCGGAGGCTTGTGTTTTGAACGGCAACATGAAGGAGAGAGAGCAGACTGTCTCACCTTTTAACTCTCAAAGCCTGCCTCCAGCGACACGATTCCTCCAACAAGACCACTCCTCCTAACTGCCCTCCTCCCCAACAGTGCCAAGTAATTAAATGCCTCAGGCTATGGGGGGGACAGTTCTCATTCAAACTCTCACGCTTTCTCTCTTGCTGACTCTCGGACAATGTCTGACACTGAGGACCCTGACAGGACCCAACAATGTCTGCTGTTCTAGTTTGTATCCAGTGGGAAAGAAGTTAAATAAAAATCTTTGTTTCAGCATTTTCAGTAAAACTGGAGAATTACCTGATGGTTACTCGGGGCATTAAAAAGCCGTTCTAAGAGGCAATGCACAGCTCTCCTCCTATCCTTTGTTTGTTTGTTTTGATTTTTGAACAGAATCCTTTTTGTTTGTTTTTCTGTTTTCAAGACAGGATTTTTCTGTGTAGCCCCGGCTGTCCTGGAACTTACTCTGTAGACCAGGCTGGCCTCAAACTCAGAGATCTGCCTGCCTCTGCCTGTCAAGTGCTGGGATTATAGGCATGTACCACCACCACCCTGCCTGGCTTGAGGCAGGATCTTAAGCAGCCAACACAGGCCTCTGACTTGTTGGCTAACAGCAGCCTTAAACATCTGATCCTCCTGCCTCTACTTCTAGAATCCAGGGATCACAGGTGAGCATCACTCCATCTGGTCCTTTGTACATTATTTACAAAAGACACAAGCAGGCCTGGAAAGATGGCTTTGAGGTTAAGATCACGTACTCTTTCAGGGCCCAGATGGCTCACAGCCTCTTATAATTTCAGCTCCAGGGGGAGCTGATGCCTTTGGTGCTTTCTCAGGCACCTGCACTCACATGCATAACTCATGAAAAATCATTGAAAGATATAAACAATGTGCCTTCTTGGCATCCTTTTTGGTTATTTTACCTCCTCTACTGATTACATGCTCTTAGAACAAGAGCAAGAATCTCATATTCTTAGTAAATATAATTTTGAATGCACAAACAGAAAGGATATTTGATTAATGATGAGCTTGGGATTATTCCTCACACATTTTTCTCTTTCTTAACATTTTTTGTATGTTTATATTACAAGCACATTCCTTTTTTTGTCATTAAATAAAATGAAACATGAAAACCTGTGCAGAAAGATTGCATGCCAAATTCATGATGGCTGTTTCCCCTAGAGAAAAGAGAGAAGGAGGGAGGGGAATTTCATGTTTTTTAAATATAAAAACATCTGAAGAAAAAAAATAAAATCTTTGGGAACACAATTTTCCATGGTTGCATAATAGTTTATCATATGACTATACCAATTATTTTTAAGCCAATCTCCTTTTGTATATTTGTGTGTTTTTTCTCTTCAACTTGTTCTCTTATGTAGTGTTGGGATAAATAACCTTGTTTTATGCATACCTCTGACTGTTTCCTTAGACTTAGATTCCTAGAGTGGAATTATAGGGTATAACATGTGTTTTGATATCTATTTGTAGGTTGCTTTTTCAATAAGGTCCAAACCAATTCAGCGGGTAGGAGTTTAAAGCCACAATAACAAGTTACAAAAAAGGAATGGCCACTGAGGGTTTAATAACAATTCTTGAAAACAATTCTTGAAAAATTCTAAGCTGGGTGTGGTGCTTCATGTCTGTAATCCCAGCACGCAGGAGGCTAAAGCAGGAGGGTCATTTAGGCCTCCCTGGGATGTAAGTGAATACCAAGCCAGCCTGGGCTTGAGACCCTGTCTCAAAAACAGGCAAATCATTTCTCCCCACAAAGCACTTGGACCAAAAGACCCCAAAACAACACCCCTCAAAAAACAAAAAAACCAAACCCAAACCAACCAACCAACCAACCAACCAACCAACCAAAGGAACATCTTAGTTCTGTTCTCCCTCCCCCCAACTTCTTCCCTTTCTCTCTGAGGTATGCTCTTATAGTGTTCAGGCTAGTCTTGAATTCTTAGGCTTAGGTAATCCTCCTGCCTCAGCCTCCCAAGCATCTGGGGCTGTAGGCACATCCCACTGTGGCTGGCATGTTCCAGGGTTCCCAACCTGAGTTTGGAGGTAAACAACCCTTTTAAAGTGGTTGCCTAAGACCATCAGAAAACACAGATATTTACATATGATTCATTGCTGCAGCAAAATCACAGTTATGAAGTAGCAATGAGAATAGCTTTATGTTTGGGGTCACCACAACATGAGGAACTGTATTAAAGAGTTGCAGCCTCAGCCACGTTTGGTGGCTTAGGCCTCTAATCCCTGCGCTTGGGGAGGCAGAGGCAGGCGGATCTCTGTGAGGCCAGCCTGGTCTACAAAGTGAGTCCAGGATAGCCAAGGCTTCACAGAGAAACCCTGTCTCAAAAAACAAACAAACAACAACAACAACAAAAAAAAAACAAAGAAAAGACAGCCTTATTAAGGTTGAGAACCATTATTCTAGGGTCCTAATAGCTCTCTGCAAGTAAGGAAATAGCTTCATAGTTACACTGTCTACTGTTTCAAGAAGTAGATACATTCTAGCGTTTTCCTCTTTGGAAAAGGCATGATTATATTGTTTTGCAATGGTATTAAAAGTCATTGAATTCATTTTCAATAGGACTCTTTGTCTCTGACTCAACTGGATGTCAGTTGACATGACTGACTTTCCCCACTAAGGAATTCAGTTTCCCTGGATTCCAGCAGCCTTCAGTACACCTACCCTGTGTAGTTTTTCCATGCTGTCAGCCTTACTTTGATAGTCTTCCATGAGGGAGGCACTGCCACAATCCAGCCCTACCTCAAAAAGAAGCCGAAACTTCTGCTGAGACATTTTAGGGCTGCTACCTTGAAGACCCAGGTTTCACTATGAAGCCCAGGCTGGCCCGGAACTCACCATGCCGTGGTCTCAGCGCTAGTGTTACAGAAGTGTGCCACGACTCCAGGCTTTGACTGCCTTTTAAGATGACAGGGGCTGGGGAGACGGCTCAGTTGGTAAAGAGTTTGCCGAACAAGCATGAAAACCCAAGTTCAACCCCCCAAGAATGTACGTGGAAAAGTCAGGCAGGAAGCCTGGTGTGGGCACACACCTTTAATTCCAGCACTCAGGAGACAAAGCCAGGTGGATCTCGGGGAGTTTAAGTCCCGATCTACCAATCTGGGGCTCCACGTTCAGTGAGAAACCTTGTGGAGAGTAATTGAGGAAGACACCTGGGATTAACTCCCACAGACGCAGATAACATCTGCCCTTTTTTTTTTTTAATCTAAAAGAATGAAGACGGAAAAGGATCTCTAGTGCTTATCTCAGTTAGTTACAATTAACTAAAAGGACAAGCCTCTAAGAAATTCACGAACAGACGAATTCACACTAAAATATTACCCTCTGTGGAGTAGTCAGTTATATTATGCAAAAGATGCTCAAGTTGGTCCTTTTCTGCTTTGACGTGGCACACAGACTTGAGGGCGAGAAGAGAACTCAACCAGGAATCTGAAAGACGAGTCTTTCGGCGGAGCCGAGGAGAAGGAAATGAAGCTGAAGAGGCAGGCAGAGGCAAGGTAATGCCAGGGATGCCACTCAAAGCAGTTTGGGCTGGATCCAAAAGGCAAGAGCAGCCATTGAAGGATTTTTTTTTTTTTTTTTTTTTTTTAAGCAGTGGTTTGACATTGACACATGAGCTTAGGAGTCATGTTGATCTCATTCTGGCCCACAGGCTCTGCATTACCCATAAAGACTGCATCGCACAAATATTTCCCCATCTCCTCCCCTGCCCTTGGAGAACGGTGTTGTAGCTACTACAGAGTGTATTTTGAAGGTGATTGGAAGCGACTTCCTTTTGGTCTGCTCATGCAGCTCAGTTGTCCAAAGTGGTTGCTTCGGAGTGATGCCTCGCTCCCTCTCCCTGGGGGCTGAGGCTGCTACCTCATCTCCAAAGGACGTGTTGCTTCATGAGATCGGCTTACAGCTCAGCACGCACAGAGAACTCTGCAAACATTTCATTGTAATACTTCCATGCTTAAATCACCAAATTGGCTTTGGAAAATATGCAATCTCTTCAAATTACATTTTCTTTTAGCTCTGAATTCACAGTCTAACGAGAGCTGGTTTGTATACTTTGGACATTTGAAAATAGGTATGCAAAAATAGCCTTGCATTTCATGATTCTCTGGGAACAAAACCAAACTAAAAGACATTGTATTGGGATCGAGGAGACGGCTCAGTGGGTATTGGTGCTTGCTGTGATGAGGATCCGAGTTCGGATCTCCAGGACTCCTGAACACTCCCATACTGTAACCTCCGGCACTGGGGAGATGCAGGACAGATCTCAGTGGTTTGCTGGCCAGCCAGTCTAGCTGAAAACGTGAGGTCTATGTTCATCGAAAGGCCTTGTCTCAAAAAATATGGTAGAGAGCAACAGAGCAAGACAACTGATGTTGACCTCTGACTTCTTCCTGTACATGCACAGAGGTGAGTACATACATGTGTACTACACATGCCTACACCACACACACACAAATGCAGTCATGCCACAGCAAGGAATAACGACAACAAGCTGCACGGTGTGCCCAAGCCGTCACCTGTCCTGTATCTGAGACGGCACAGAAAGGACTTAGAGCTTGGTTTTGTTCCTCACAGCTTCCATGATCAAGTACTCCAAATCCAATGGCATAAAATAACGAGTTTATTCTCACATAGTTCTGTTCCCCGCACCCCCCCAACCCCTCAGGACTTGTGATTCAACCCAGGGCCCTGAGTATGTGAGGCAGGAAATGCAGAGTCAGGGTGTCCTGTAGTGGCTAATCTGGGCCGTTGCCTTGACGCACTTGAGGAATCACCTCCATGAGGCTGGCTGGCCTCTGGACGTGTCTGTGGAGCAATGTCTTGATTGCTGATTGTTGCAGGTGGGTCCAGGGCACTGTGGGTGATGCCATCCATAGGCAGGTGGGCCTGGGACACAGAAGGAAGCAATAAAACATGGGCTAGAAAGCAAGCCACTAAGCAGCATTTTTTTTTCCACAGTTTTTTGTCTCAGATCCTGTCCTGACTTTGCTCATTGATGGACTTTGATCTGGAAGTATAAACTGAAATAAACTGTGTCCTCCCCAGTTTGATTCTGGATAGTTGTTTTGTTATTTTTATTTTTTAAACATTTCTTTATGTTTTATGTGTATGAGTGTTTGGTCTGAATGTGTCTGTGCAACACGTACACAGTGCCTGTGGAGTCCAGGAGGCGTCTTCAGATCCTCCTGAACGGGAGTTGCGGACAGCTGTGAACCACCGTGTAGGTGCTGGGAATCAAAGCCAGGTCCTTTCTGAGAGCAGCCAGGTGTGGGTTTTTTTGTTTTGTTTTGGATTTTGTTTTGAGACAGGAGTTCATTGTTGATCCCTGTAGACCAGGCTGACCACATACACACAGAGAAATGCCTGTCCTTGTCTCCCAAATTCTGGGATTAAAGGCGTGTGCCACTGTGTCTGACTAATAGCCAGTGTTCTTAACCACTGAGCCTTCTCTCCAGGCACTGGACAGTGTTTTTTTTGTTTTGTTTTTAATTTTTACTTTTACTTTTTTAATCACAGCAACAGAAAGCAAACTAGAACTTGCCCCCTTTAAGACTCTAGTTTCTGGTATGTTCAGCAGTCCTTGGTGTTCCTTGTCATATCCCCCTGCATCACATCAGTCTCTGTCATCACACGGAATTTTCCAGTGTGTATGTTTTTGTCTGTTTTAGCATTTTCAACTTTTTAAAAAGGTACCACTTAAAAACAAACAAGGAAACCACTGCTCACATTGAATTAGGACCCATTCTACTGACCCCACCTTAACGTGGTTGCACTTGCAAAGATCCTGAGGTCATATTCACAGGAACCCAGCAGGGCCTAGGACTTTGAGGTATCATTCCTGGAAGCATAGCTCTACCCATAGCAGGGGTTGTCTAGCTCACTTGTCTCACTTGGGTACTACTTTGAAATACAAGATCTGCTCAGTTTTAACACTTAGGCGGAGGAGGGTATGACAGTTAATTTAAAGCAAAATGATGTAGGTGTGATGAGATTGGTAGTGGATTCTCTGCAGAAGGTTTCTTCCACCCCCCCCCCCGCCCCCGTTCTATGGTGAGATGGAGCTAAATTAAACCAGCTGTAAAAAGCGGCTGGAGAACTATCTGAATCCGGCAACGTCTTCTAACACGCTATATAGGCAAAAATCTGATGCTGGGTAGAATTTAGTGGGTGGTGAACTTTTTGGAGGTTCATGGGTTATTGTCCCTTGATCACCATAGTCCAATATGCACATATGACAAGTGGCATTGGTCATTTCAGAAACTTTTAAAGTATTTGTCCAGCGTGTGTCTGTGCCTCTCTCTCTCTCTCTCTGTGTGTGTGTGTGTGTGTGTATGTGTGTGTACCCCGTGCCTCAGAGGTCAGAAGAGGGCATTGTATCCATTGGAGTTAAATGTGGTTTTGAAACACCACGTGGGTGCCAAGAACCGGAACCCGGGCTCTCTGCAGGCGCAGGAACCCCTCTTCACCACTGAGCTGTCTCTCCAGGCCCTCAGCTAGTTTTCTTAGCAGGGCCACCTGTCTGAGGACAGAGTCATTTACAGTGGTCGGAGCCTGTCCACATCAATCATCCACCAAGACTCGTAGACTTTCCTACAGGCCCGGCTGACGGAGGCAATTCTTTAACTGCCGTTCTCCCTTCCCAGGCGGCTCTGCGTTGTGTCAAGCTGAAGAAAACAAAAACAACAACAAAACAACACAACGGGAAACTAACCAGGACAGATCTTTTGGGGATGAGATATAAGCACACACCTGGTTAGAAGGACTGGTGGGAATTTCTCCCTCCCTCCATTTCCTTCGTGAGAGTTCAGAAGTCTGCTATGCCCTCCCAGTCTGCCATGGCAGTCTCTTTCTACAGACCCATCTCCTGTCACCTGTCCGGCAGGCGGAAGGTTTTACAATCGGCTTCATCAGCTGCCAACCCTATGATCTTTCATCTCGGCTCCCCACAGCTAGCTCAGTCTGCCAATGTCCTCATCTCACAGTCTAAGGGCAGAAAATGAGATTGGTTTCTGGGTTCACCCTTTCCAAACCAGCGGATGCCACACTTACCTCCTGTGAACATGGCTACCCGGGATCTTTCCTGATGTGCAGTCTCTGCTCCAGCAGCACTGGATATGCAAATCCGCGGCCCCCAACCCAGGGACTGAATTAGTGTCTCTGTCTTGGAGCCCAAGGTACTGCCCTCCAGCGTCATCTGCGTAGATTCCCTCAGAAGGGGATGTGTTAGGGACTGTCAGCTTGTTATATCAAGACAGAGAGAGCGAGAAACAAATGCGTGGCTTGGGGGGTGGAGTGGGTGAGGAGGCGGTGCACAGATCTGGAGAGACATTAGGAGATGGGACTCCGGTTTCCACCTTGGAGACCAGATCTGCTTTGGGAAGAGGCCATCGAACAGTTCAGAATGTGACTTAACTAGAAACCCTGTTGGACCGGGACTAACCATGAATGCTCCTATGAGCCCAAAGGCAGAAGCGAAGAAGAATGAACGGTGATGAGGGAGGCTCATGCCGACAACAGTAACTTCCTGGGGGCTGTTTCAGGAGTGCTGAGTGGGTCTGGAAGCAACCAGACTAGCTCGGGGTTCACCAAGAGCCCAGGTTGGCCTTGAACTTGAGGTAATCCTCTACTTCAGCCTCATGGCTGCTGAGATATAAGGTGGGTAGTACCATGCCCAGCGACAGCCGAATGTTAAGTCGAATTCATAACATTTTAAAAATGAAAACTGCTGGTTTTTAAAACGCGGTGTTAATTGAGTACCTGATGCCTGCTTTTTTTTTTTTTCATGGCACATATGCTGTATGAAATCAGAAATTCACACTGATATAAAAATAGCTTTGCAGGAGGCGTGCCATTATTAACATAACCTTACTTCAGACTTTTTTTTTCTTTTTTTTTTAGTGGTGGAGACAATACCTCCATGTAAAAAAATATATTAATGGCTGGAACAGAAGAAATACCAAGTCCAGATGGTAAGCATTTTCTTGCAAGTCACATCAAATTTAACATTAGCCCAGGAAAACAGAAACATATTTTAAACACAGGATTTTTAAATATTCTTAAAACTGTGCATAGATTTTCACTACTGGCTTAGGGTACCATTATAAAGGATACCATGCTGAGTGGTTAGTCAAACACGCACAAATCTTTTGGTTAAAAATGTTCTTTGGCACATGCTATTATAGTGTTTTCATCTTTAAAATTTACATTTATTCATTTGTGTGTGTGTATATGTGTGTGGGTGTGTACATGTGGGGCCAGAGAGCCATGTAACCAGCAGAGTTGGCCTGGATCATGTCGTTGGTAAAGGCATGTCCAAACCCCCAAAATCGATCTTTGAGACCAGCAGGAGTGGGACCATTCTCTCACTGCCCTGGGCCCACATGTCCCAGTGCAGGTGGCCTTATGGCCCCTAGCTCTTTGGTGAGGTTACAGGTTATAGGTTACACTTCCTCTTACCTTATAAGGTAATGTCCAGCAGCACTTGAAATTCCTCCTATGCAAATGAGGCATCTTTAACACCCTTTGAGTGATGAACACTCTCCCCAGGGCCTCTGTACACTCCCCAAAGGTTTAAATTGCCTTTGTTCCCCCTCCCACCCCCACCCCCCATTTAAACAAGCTAGCTGTCTGTAGAGAAGTCTGTTTCTGCACTGCTCACTGATGTCTGAGGTCTCCAGTCCCCAGCCCCCAGCCATCCCAGCTCCTAGGATCTGCCAATTATACCTTCTGCTCCTCCTCCTGTTGGTCGGGGCCCGGGTTCAAACTCAGGTCCTAAAGCTTGGAGACAAGTGCTATAACCTGCAGATCCCTCCCATCCAAGTTACAGCATTTTCATTGGAAGGTTCTGTTAGGTGGGAAAAATAATTCTTGCATGTGTATATCTGTGGTATGCATGCATGTGGGTACATGTGTCAGTACATGTGTTTGCTGGTGCACATGCATGTGCTTTTGGGAGCCAGAAATGGATGTTTGAGTGTCTATCTGAGGCAGGGTCTCATGATGAACTGACAGCTTGTGGATTTGGGTAGTTTAGATAACTGGCTTGCCCTGGGGACCTTCTGTTTCTGCTGACTGAACACCGGGATTACAGGTGGGCACCATACCTTCCTGGCTTTTATGTGGGCTCTGGGCATGAAGATTCCGGCCCTCACACCCGGTGTGGTAAGAGCTTTCACCTCTGAGCCATCTCCTCAGCCCCAAGATTGATTTTATTGGTGTGAACTTGGTGATGTTATTGTACTTGAGTCAAATGCTTAAACCAGCGATTCCATAAAAGGTTCACCTGCAGAGAGCAAATTAGAAGTCACAAGGGAGAGAAATAACTTTGAAAAGCTTTCTGCAATTCCCGTACGTGTCAAAGGTATGTGCTGACACAATTTACATTTGGAAATGGGTTTTCAACTTTAGGGAGGAAGCAAAGGATGATTTCCTCAAGAATTGTTGTTTTTCTTTGTTTGCCCTCAAAACTGTGTCTAAATTGTTGCTGTGATGAAGCACGAGGCACATCTGATGCTGAAATAGTATCTAATGAGAATCACGCTTCCCTTAGTGGTGCAATTTAGATGGTGCAGGTGTTCTCCAAGTGTGGTGCTCTGTTGAGAGGAACTGCATCACCTGGGCAACTGCATCACCTGGACCAGCAGTCTGGAGGCTGAAGTAGGAGGGCTACAGTGAGCATGAGGTCTGCCTGGGTTGCTAGTGAGTTACTAGCAGAGTGAAGCCTGTCTCAATGAAACCCCAAACCAGGGCTGGATAAGATTCAGTGGTAGAGTGCCTGCCTAGCAGGCAAAGGGTCCTAGGTTTCATCTCTAGCAAGGGGCAGGGTGGGGCAAGGTGGGGGTGGGGAGGAAATAACAGGGCCTCTGGAGAGAGGCTAAGTAAATATAAGCATTTGCCTTGCAAGCCAGATGAACTGAGTGTAAAAGGGTGAAAGGAGAAAGACTGACTCTAGAAAGTTATCTTATCTTTTGACCTACACACACACACCACACGGATGTGCTCACGCTTCTGCTGCCCCATACACGCTAACAATCAGTGCATAAATAAATAAAAGTAAACACCAGAGTTCCACTTTAGACTGACCCCCGTTAGCCCCATGCCCAGGTGTGGGATGCAGCCATCTGTGTTTAACAAGTTCTCCAGGTAATGCTGGTGCAAACCCTTTAAGTTCCAGAAGCAATGGGCTGGTAGCTTCTAAAGTTGGTGATGGATCTGAGTGCCCGTAGACCCTTTACAAACGGTCCTCGTCTTGGCTGTAGGAAATTCTGATTCAGTGGGCCAGGGATGGGCATATAGGAACGTGCATTTTCACTGTCAGATGACTTTGGGAGACATCAGTTTAAAAGCCCCATTGTTTAATGAGTTCTTCTCTTCTTCCTCCTCTCTTTCATCCTCATCCTCATCCTCAAGTCTTTTGTAGCCCAGGCTGACCTTGAATTCATTATATAACCAATGATGTCCTGGGTTATAAGTATGTACCTTACCAGTTTTATGCAAGCTGAGGCTTGATCCCAGGGTGTTGTGCATTTGAGGCAATCACTCTAGCAACTGAGCCACCCCCCTAGCTTGCCCCCATTCTAACAGTTTTCTTCCACTAGACTGATGTTTGATTATTGTTTTTCTATCCTAATATGGACCTGTGCTGTGTCCAGGACATAGAAGAAGTTCAAAATTCATTAGCTGGATGAATGAATCTTATAGTAATATTTTACTGTGTAGAGAATGCCCATTTCTTCCTGTTCAATGATATTTTCTTTTTCTCAAAGTGCATATAGCTGATGTGATTCTTAATCCATACTTTTCATCTCTGTCTTTGCTGATTTCCAGCTGATAGTGCTGTGCATAGTTTATATATAATGTGTACTTTCAAAATATTCAGGGGATGTGTGCATAAAAACTCTTTTTTACTTAAGGCTTTCTGGCCCAAACATTTGTGATTTGTGTCTACACTGATTGATGCTTCTTGTCAAGAGATGCATTGTAAATGACTTTTCTATTAACATGAGTTCTTTTGATCTTTGTTTCTTTTTGTTTTGTTTTTTTTGAGACAGGGTTTCTCTGTGTAGCCTTGGCTGACCTGGACTCCCTTTGTAGACCAGGCTGGCCTTGAACTCATGGTAATCTGCCTGCCTCTGCCTCTGAGTGCTGGGATTACAGGCATGTGCCACCACACCCAGCTGATTTTACATCATATAAAATCTTTATTTACTAATGAAAGTCAACATTAAACATTTAATGTGTTAAAGAAAACAACAATAATAAAATGAACACCCCTGTACCCAGCTTTAAAAAGAGTATTACTAGGATAATAATGGGCATGGTGGCACATTTGCATGGATCTCTGAATTTGAGGCCAGCCTGGTTTACATAGTAAGTTCCAGGCCAGCAAGGTTTACACGGTCTGTAAAATAAAAGCTAAAATATTGCATCAAGGATGGTTATGGGGACTCCAGCTGTTGCTCAGTGGTAGTACGCTTGCCTATCATGTGTAAAACACTGGGTTTGAGCCATAGCACTACAGAGGTCATCGACATATTTAATGTTTTTTTATTATTTATATTTTGGCGTTTTTTAAAAGACTTATTTATGTGTATATGAACATTTTGCCTGTATGTATCTGTGTGCATCACATACACGGTTAGTGCCCACGGAAGTTAGAAAAGTGCATCAGATCCCTGATACTGGGGTTACAGATGACTGTGAACCACCATGTGAGTGCTGGGAACTGAACCCAGATCCTCTGCAAGGGCAACACATGCTCTTAATCACCATCTCTTTAGCCCAGG
>CM053746.1:14277252-14306178 GCA_028658305.1 Pachyuromys duprasi | reverse complement strand
TTTTTTTGTGTGTGATTTTTATTTTAAAGGCTGGAGGGGATGGAGAAATGGCACAGTGGTCTAGAGCACTTGCAGCTCTTGCACAGGATGGAAGCTGGTTTCCCAGTCCCTACATTGCTCAGCTCACAACCCACCCCAGGGGCATCTGACATCTTCTGCCTTCTTCATGGGGAACCCCCACACACATGTGACACGCAGGGAGACACAAGGACTCAGGCAACGAATGGCATGCAAATAAAGAGGTGCAAGGCTAAGAAGATAGCTAGCCAGTAAAACGTTTGCTGTGTGAGCAGGAGGGCCCGAGTTCAGGCCCCGGTTCCCATGTGAGAATGGACAGAGATATGCGCTTGTCACCTCAGTGCTGAGGGAGGGGAGGTGGACAAATCCCGGGACTCACATTTTCTTAGACTGAGCCCTGGGACTTGGGTTGCCCTGAGGCCAAGAACATGAACTCTCTCAAAGTGGAACCTTCTTTTCAGAAAAAGAAGAACCTTCCCTCAGTGCATGCTCCCTGGAGCCTTCCCGGTGTGTGTCTTGAAAGATGACAGAGCAGAATGGAAATTTCTAACAGAAGCAGATTTTTTTTTTCTGAACTAATTTTTCGAAAGACACCTTCAGTTTCTTCTGTACTCCCCCCCCTCACCCCCCCTCCCCATGGACAAACATTGGTAATTTAGATTTTCCCCAGATAAGTTTTCCGTTTCTTCAGGAATGCTTCAATATCTTTTTTTTTTAAAAAAGGAAGAAAATTGACTTTATATGCTGTTACTTTACATTTACTTATCTATCTTAAGGCGCTCCCAACATTGCCCAGGTTTGCCCTGAACTCCTAGACTCAAGAAATCCTCTTGCCTCGGTTTTCTCATATTAGCCAGAGTGTCACAGAATTAATTACCTTTTACTTAAAAAGAAAAAGTAACAGTTTACTGAGATATAGCCCTCACACCATCATACAGCCTTTTCAGGGCTGCACGTTTCAGGGCGGCAGATGAGACTGAATGGCACAGTGCTTGCTGAGCATGTGGGAGAGCCCAGCTTCAATTCCAGGTAAGAGAGAAATGAATAAATAGATAGGTGTCAGCAGGATGGCTGAGTGGGTAGACTAACGCGCCACACGATGACAGGAGTTCAATACCTGGAGCAGGTGGTGAAGAGAGAGCCGATAGCCAAGGCCGCCCTCTGACCTACACGAGTACTATGACACACGTGTCACCTTCCACTTCCATCATCCTCATCCACACAATCATAAATAAAGTATACAAGGGCTGAAGAGATTGCTCAGCAGTTAAAAGCACTGGCTGCTTCTCCCGGGGGACGCAGGTTCAAATCCCAGTTGCAACCAGGTGTAACTCCAGTTCCAGGTGACCTGATGCATTCTTCTGGCTTGGACGAGGTACACAGACACACATCAGGCAAGCACCCATACATAAAAAATAAGCGGAAACGCACAAAATTCCATGGTTTTAGTATTTGCAGTTATACATCCACGCCACTCTCTAATTTTACCTGTTTATGTTTTATTTATTTATTTATTTATTTGTCTGTTTTCCTTATTTGTTTAATCATTTATTTTGAAACAGGCTTTCATTGTGTAACTCTGGCTGACATGAAACTCGATATGTTGTCAATGATAGGACAGAGTACTTACCTAGCACGTGTCAGGCCCACATCAAATCCCCAGAACCCCACACACGAAAAATACATTTGAGCATTTTATGTACCCCTTTGCCGAGGGTTGCAATCACATTCATCTATTTCCAGCAACAGGTAAAACAGTTCTTCCACATGAAAGCATGCACACAATGTTCATAGCAGCGTTATTCAAAACAGCCAAAGATCAAAACAACTCACAAATCCACTAACTGATGAGTTGATAAACAAAATGTGCCAGCTACATTAGAATGGCAAGAGAATGCTCTTCTCAGCCGTAAGAAACAGAGAAGCACTGACTCGTGCTGCAACGTGCAAGGACCTTGAGAACACGTTGGCTGGATGTGGCGAGGCATGCCTATAATCTCAGCACTTAGGAGGCTGTGGCAGAGAGATTGCAAGTTCTAGGCCAGGCCAGGGTACATTGTGCCACTGTATCTTCAAACAAAACAGCCATATGTTGCATGAACCCGTTTATATACATTGCTCGGAATCAGCAAATCATAGAGGCAGAAGAGAGTTGAGTGATTACAGCTGGGCTGGAAATGGGGGACTTGCCAACTAATGTAACTCTGGGGCTCTCTCTGGGTTGATACAAACCTAAAATTAGAAACTGGGTATAGTAAGCACACATTCCCACTTTAATTTTCTTAATCTCAGAACTCAGGAGGCAGAGGCTCTTTGTGGTACTGAGAATTGAATTTCAAGCCTCTTCCAACTTGCATACACACACACACACACACTCACACACACAAACAAACTGTTCTGTGACAAAACTTTTCCTGGAAGATGCAACACACTCATCTACTCACCTCAGAGAGAGAACCCACAACAGACTAAAGTGTGGATACGACCGAAGTTGAACTTGGTGAAATATGAGTTTTATTGGTGTTTCTTATAGGAATATGAATGAAGAGTTTCAGTAGCAGAAATGACCAAAAACAGCTGCATGGGAACCTGAAGCACACTGTACAGCCTGGAGGCAGCTCAACAGGTTGGAGATTCTCCTTTCCAGGTGCTTCAGTTGGTCTAAATATTTTCCAGGCAGCCAGTCTGTGGTTTCTGTTTCTTCCAGGAAGCAGGTCTGGTCCAAGTCTTCTTTGCAGCTTGGTTTGGTTCTTCTGAGTAGGACTCTCAGCTTTTACTACTCAGTCTGATAGGGAGGGACCTAATGAATTCAATCAGTTTCAGGGACTTCCTGAAGCTCTTTTATTGTTTACTTTCCTGTTTAAGGAGCTTCCCTGAAGGCTGGAATGTTTCAATCTCAGAGGAAACTATTATATAACAATACACAATACACACAGACACACGTGTTTAGTTGTATTTTATCTGTATGTGCATGGATGTTTTACCTACATATAACCCTGTGCAAATACGTATGTGCTTTGTACTCACAGTGGCCAGAAAAGGGCATCAGATCCCGTGGGACTGGAATTACAGCCAGTTGTGAGCCATCATGTGGGTCCTAGAAATCAAACTCAGGTCCTCTGGAAGAGCAGCCAATGTTCTTAACCAGAAATGACTCAAAACCAGCTTGACCCATCTCTCCAGTTCCTGAGGCTTTTGTTTTTGAGACAAGGTCTCTAGCCCAGGATGACCCTAATCTCATTATGTAGCTGAGGCTGGCTGAGAACTTCTGATCCTGCCAAATGCTGAAGTCATTGCATCAATCACCACATTCCATTTTTTAAGCCTCATATTGTTTTAACTCCATCATCCCATTTCTCAAAATCTGACTCAAATAAATAAGACGCAAAGCAGAAAATCATTAAGCAGACAATTGTTAGTTGCTAATCATATAATTTAAGCACCACTTTTCCCCCCCAAGCTTCTCCAGTGAAAGGGACAAAATAAGGACCAGGTTCCTTAATCATTAACATTTCTCTAGAGACACTTTGCTATCTTTCTTTTCTCCAAAGGGAAAAGCAGCCAGCCTCCAACGGGGCCAAGCTGGGCGACAGTTGCTGGGTGGCTCTCCCATAAGGTCACGTTGAAAAGAGGCTGTCAGGAGCCTGGCCACCTCTACCCACTTCTCCGAGAAGGCAGCTGCATGAGGCACTCAGGTGGTGCATAGATATCAATGCAAGCTGACATTCAAATACATGAGACAAAATAAAAACGGTTATCAAATATATCTGTTACAGTTACTTTTATAAATAAGTGTGTTTGTTCCTCTTACTTTCACTCTTAACCTGGCTCTCATACAAATAATTGAGACTCTTTACATTTGTTTATAATATACTTCACGGCCCAAGAACTGAGCAGTTGTTACCCTCTAAATTAATCTGGTTTCCTCCCAACGTTCATCCCAGGATCCTTGCACTTTGTAGAAATCTACTGGTATCTCCTGGACCTCTGCCTGTAGCTGATTCTCCTCCCTGAATCCCCTACTTCCTATCCTCTAACTCCAACTCCCCTGGCTGGTAGGAAGTCCAGCACCTTTCTCTCCCCTGCTCAGTGATTGGCTGTAAACTGCTTTATGACGTAGCAGGGGACCATTGGGGAGCAGAATTTACACAACATTAAGACAGGAGATTCTCAGAGCAAAGTTTGCAACCAGATACAGAGGATATAGAAATCAGCATTTGAATTATACAATAATGCTATGCCTACCTATCCCCCTTTTAGTCTAATAAAAGGCTTTTTCTCTTACAATAACAAACTATATGTAATTATAACAATTATGAAATTAGGTAAGATTGACATTTGTATGTTTTAGCACTTATAAAGTATTTTATTATCTATCAATTTCTATCACCCTAAACAACTTAATTATGAGACTATAACTATCTAGTCTTCAACTCAATCAGAGACTTAAGAAGGAATAAATATCACCTAATATGTAGGAGGTGCAAGCAAGTAGCTTCCAAAAGTATAGAAATTACAGAGATATTTGGCTGCCTGGACAGTCCCCCAAAATTCTTCTGTAACGTTGGAGCATCATCTTTAGCCTTCTGGCCCAAAGTAATTCACAGACTTTTTGTGAAGCAGGAACAGACCTGTCTCCTTGTCAATAAAAGCCCTTGAGCCACCTTGCAGTAACTCAGCAAGATGAGGAACATAAAGGGGAAGAGGAAGGGCACTCGGTATAAGTTCTCCAGGCCTTTGCGGAAACATGGCGCTGTTCCTTTGGCCACGTATATGCGAATCTACATAAAGGGTGACATTGCAGACATCAAGGGCATAGGCACTGTTCAAAAAGGAATGCCCCATTTTACCACAGAGAAACCGAACAGGTCTACAACGTCACCCAGCATGCCGTGGGCACCACTGTGAGCAAGCAGGTTAAGGGCAAGATCCTGGCCAAGAGAATCAATGTGTGCATTGAACACATCAGGCACTCCAAGAGCCGGGAAGCTTCCTGAAACTTGAGAAGGAGAACGACCAGAAGAAGGAGGCCAAGGAGAAGGCCACCTGGGTTGAGCTCAAGAGCCAGCCTGCCTGTGCCCCTCCCCCCCAAGCACACTTTGTGAGGACCAACAGGAAGGAGGAGCCGGAGCTGCTGGAACCCATTCCATGCAAGTTCACGGCCTGATGTGCAAAAAATAAAGGCCTGGACTGTATTAAAAAAAAAAAAAAAGCCCTAAGTTAATAAAAATTTTAAATGCCATATTCTGTAGATCTCTGAGGTTTTTGAAGTCCATTTAAAGACCATTTATTTATCTAGCTTTCCTAAATTGTTTTCAGCTATTTTTTTTATCAATCTAAGAAACATATTCTTGTAATTAACTTGTACTAGTATCTAACATTAGCATGAGTTTGACTGTCTGACTGCTAATATGCATTTCTTAATTATCCTAAACAGTTGGTAATAGAAGCTCTCAAAAAGACTAGAATTTAACATTGGGTTTCTTAAAATTACATAGGTACAATACCTTAGTACGTTGTAATAAACTATAATACGAAGATCTCTTAACAATGTAAGATTTTTGGCTTATTAATGTTCTTTGGTCCAAAAGCAGATTCATGCTCTACTCTTTTACTTACCATTTCTATAACCAATCCCTTTAAAACAATGACAGACACAGACAGAATGACCAAAAATCGTCCTCCCCCCTCTTGGAAATGAGGTGTAGTTTTCTTAAATCACTTCTGCTGATTTGCAATGCAGTTTTTTGGGGGGGGGATCCAAGAAAATTGGATCAGTCCAGTCTTAAGAAAGCTAGCTGTCACTTTTGATGATCAGTCTCTGCATGCTGAGAAAGTTCAGGGCTCATGCGAAGTCCTGACTGAAGCTGTCTGTGAGGCTGGATGATCTAGCCAGCCATTTAAAAATTGTCCCAGATGCAGATTTTTGAGGAAGCAGGGTCACTGAAGCCATCTGTGAGGAAGGACCATCTGGGCTACTTGTCTTGTCTTTATTTTTATTTTGTTTTTACTTTTTGGTGTCTGGTCCTCTTGCTCTGTAAAATATTAACTTTCAAAGGCATTACACATCTTGTGTTAATGTACGTATGGACTGTACACAGAGTTAAAGATGATCCTCTGCTCTCTATTCAAGCAGGTAAGGAAAGAAACTAAAATACACATTTTTATCTATGCCATTAAAAAGTCTAGCATGATAAGTCCTGGGGATTTTGTGGCCAAAGATTCATTGGCTATGCACAGTTGAAGTTCTGGCTGAAGACTTTTTTCCTGTCTCAGTTGGTCTCGGAGCTGCTCCCATGTGGTGGGATCAGCAAATTCTGTTACCTGACCTGTTTGATCTTCTTGATTTCTTTCCTTCTGTCTGCAGCCAAGATCTTCAGGAGGCCTTCTGCTGTCATACGTGATTTTTATCCGTTTTGATGGAACCCGTAGATAAATAAACACAGGAGGTGTACAGAAAGAAGGGACGCTCCCCACCGTGTCCCATCCCTGCCCCGCCGTTAGAGCTAGCCAGTGCAGCTCTAAGGAAACAGACAATACACATCTTTTCTTTTCACTATTGCTTCTTTTTAGTTGCTATTCAGAGCAGTACATAGTAGCGTCAACATACAGCTGGGGTGTAGGATAACTGCTTTAAACTTGTTTACATACATACATTTGTTTGTGTGTGCGCCCGCGTGCATGTACACGCCATGCCGTGTGTCTGGAGGTCAGAGACTAACTTGGGAGAGCCAGTATTCCCTTCCCACTGCGTGAGTCCAGGGCTTTCTCAGGTTTGGGCAGCAAGTCTCTCCACACACTGAGCCGACTTAATTTGGGATAACTTAGTCGATTTTTTTTGTTTGTTTGTTTGTTTGTATATACATGACACTTTCTTCGCTCGTTTTACTTACAATTGAAAGGAAACCATCCAGAACTCCAGTTCCAGGGCGCCCACCTCCTCCAGCACTAGCCAGGCACACAGTGGCGGTCCTTCCCCATGAGTTTCTAACACATACCCGAAAAGGCGTCAACCTTGCGGGTCTCCCTGGTCTGTCTAGATGAACCTCCACGGGCAGGCTGCCACCCGGTTTCACCCAGATCCTCTTACTCAGTGATTGCACTTGGGAAGGCTCAAGGATGGCAAGTTCACGTTGGGGTGTGGCTTCCGGGGCTCTCCTGATTCTCTTTCCTACAGGTTTTTCGAGTTAGCTTAGGCTGAGCAACGAAGACTACGTCCGTCCCACTAAACTTTGTCCCCCAACTCACCAACTAGCCAGGCTGGGATTTCATGGAGATATTTCCCGACCGCCACCAGCTTCAATGGCCTCGGCTGTGGGGACAGGGACGGAGAGTTCCCGTTGAGCCTTCTCGCTCTTCTTGGAGCACCTGCTCAGAAAGAGGCCCGCTCTAACGGGAACTGCTCATATCTGGGTGATCTAGTCAATCTTTCTGAGTCCTTTGCCAGTTCATCAAGAATGTAATAGACACAGAGGAAGTGAGCACTTCTCCCCTATGTGTGCAGCGGGTTGTGCTTCCCTTCAGGGCTGGTCTGGTATAGTCTGCCCTTTGCCCATTATTGCCTCCATTCTTTCATAGGTTTATAGGAGTCTTGTCTACAATCGGGAAACCAGTCCACTCTGTATTTCAAATTGAAAATGTATTGCCCTGGATTGGCTTCTGACTTCATTTGATTTCCACCATGAAGAAATTGTATTTGAATATAATCATTATTTACCCATTTATTTGATGGATTCTGGCCTTAGTTACACCCTTGGATGAAATTTCCATTTATTAAATAATAAAATATTCTCCAAAGGATTTTTCAAGTGATTTTTATAGGCTTCCTTTTTCTTTTCTCTCTTTTGACATCCGATTCACTTGGAATTCATGCCAAAGATAAAAAATTGAATTTTTCCCCTAAATAGTTACTCGGTTGACCCTACACTATGTTTGTAATTATCAATATTTTCCATTAACTTACCATATACTAAATTCCACTGTCAACATTCAAATGACATTTCTTTAGAAAAACAAAATATTGAATGTAGTCATTCTATTTCGTTCCCCTTACACACTGCATTTACGAGCCAGTGCCAGGAACATTTTGGGTATTCGGTAAGAGAGGCCCACTCTACAATTCTGGCTAAAGCCTCTTCTTATGATTTCCCTTGATGAATATTACACATTAAAAGCTACAATTATAGGGCCAGTGAGATGGTTCAGTGGGTAAAGATGGTTGCCGCCAAGCCCTGGGACCCGGGTTAGATCCCTAAGGCCCACAGGACGGAAAGAGACAACCCACTCCTGTGAGTTATTTCTCCGACCCCCGAACAGGCACAGCAGTACACACACCGTAACTAAATAAAGAAATGCAATTTTAAAAAATTCAAGCTATAGCTACGAAGAATATGTCAGGGCTGGGAAGCTGGCTCAGCCACCAAGCGCCCTGGCTGCTCTTGCAGAGGACCAGGGTTCAGTTCACAGCACCCACACGGTGGTTCACAACCATCCAGAACTCCAGTTCCAGGGCGCCCACCCCCTCCAGCACTAGCTAGGCACACAGTGCACACACGTACATGTAGGCAAAAAACACTCATCCGAGTAAAATAAATAAGTCTGAAGCATGTTTTTAAAGAATTTGTCAAAACACAGGAGGAAATGCTTCCAATGAGACTTGCCAAGTGAAACAGGAAGGAAGCTTCACAGAAAAACCAGCACTGTGACTACATTCGGCAAACACGCACAGAGGAGAGTCACATGGCCATACCCCAGAAGGCAGAGCGATTTTGCTGGAATGTGGGATGACTGATTCCTCCCACCTTCCTCGACCCCCCCCCCCGCCCCGTCCCCAACTGCTCTGTGAAGTGGTGACATCAGCATAATTTTCGAAGTTTTGCTTTTTTTAATAACGGCGTTTTGCTCGTGTGTGTTTTTCTTTCCCTGCCTCAGGAGACTTTATGAAAATGATAGTCGAGAAATAAAAGCTTGTAAACCCACAAATATGGGGGGGGGGGGGTGGGGAAGGACAGAGGAAAAAAAAAGATCTCATGGTTGGAAAATTCCAGAATGTTTTGGGAGGGAAGGAGCCAGTGGAGGAGTGTAACAGGCACCACAAAGCTGTGAGGGGAGAGACCAGAAAGCCTAGGCGGGGCGGTGATTAAAGCGAAGTGTGTCACTTGTGGACAGGATGGGAGACTCCTCTCCTGGGAGACGGGGCTGACTCACTGTGTGTGCCCTCGGGCTCAGACACCTAAAAGCGCCTCCCTTCTCTCGTCTGCACAAGGACCACTCTGTCTAACATCTCTAGCTTCTACTCTGGAGTGACAGAGAGCCGGTTGGTGTCTGGGAAGGTATGTGAAACAGCTGGAAGAAAAGATGCAGCGGGCGGAGGAGGGTCACTGCCGGTCACGAAACCTTCTAAGGCGTCCAGGAGCCAGCTGTCACCAGGGGTGGGCCAAATGCTCTTGTCCCGATCTCCAAAACCACAGCTGTGGAGGTAGTGCCGTCTCCAGCATTACAAGAGGCAGAAGAAGAGGAAGAACAGAATGTGAGGAGGAGGAGGAAGAGGAGGTGAAGGAAGTTTTTAACTGCAGCAGTGATGGGCCACGGTGTTGACAGGATTAAGGTGAAACACCCAGGCCTGGGAGTTATCTACCCAGCAGCTTCTTCCTCCAAAAGCTAAGGACGTGGCCTCCTTGGTCCCCACTCACTAACTTCATTTTCCCTGGTTCTGAAGTCCTATCTTAAGTGTTCACCTCGTGTCCCTCCCCACTCTATCTTGCCGCTGCATGCCTAGCTGCTGCAGAAAAGGAAGCGCCGATGTTGCTCCTGCTCAGATGAACCAAAGGGCTTCCCAGGAGGCAGAATCACAGTTCGCTCTACCCTCTCACCTGATCTCATGGGTGGTTTTCTCTGGCTGGCTCTCAGGTTTTGTTTTGATTTTTGTGATCAAGTTATGATGCGGTCCAGGCTTGGCCTCAGATTCATAATGTAGCTAAAGATGACCCTTAATTCCTGACCCCCTGCCTCTGCTTCTCAGGCCCTGGGATGACAGGTGTGCACGCAGCCCATGCAGTGGCAGGGATTGAACCTAGGACTCTGTGTATGCTCAGCTAACCCACCGAGCTGCATCCCCAGGCCCCAACTTCATATATTTTGTTCTAATGATGGAGAGCTGACCACTAGTGTGTGATGTTCTTGTCTGTGGTACTGGGACATGACCCAGGGACTCACAAGTGGTAGGCAAACGCTCTACTATTGATCTACATTCCCAATCCTCTATTTTTATATTATTTTATTTGTAGATTGGTCTTTAATTCTTGTTATTTATAAATTGGTGTGTGTGTGTGCATGTGCATGTGTGCACGCATGTCACGGTGTAAACGTGGCGGTCAGAAGACAACTTTGAGGAACTGGTTCTCTCCTTTGGGCCCTGGGGATCAAATTCAGGTCTTCAAGCTTGGCAGCAGGCAATTTTACTCACTGAGCATCTCACTTGGCCTTATTTATTGTCTTCAGGGACAGGGTCTCACTATGGGGTCCAAACTGGTCTGGGACTGACTGTGTAGCTTACAGTGGCTTCAAATATGCGATCCTCCTGCATCAGCCTCCCAATGCTAAGATTACAGGCATGTACCACCACACCTAGCCAAAACATTAGCATTTATTTATGTCTCCCTGTGTTTTCACACACCCCACACCTCAGCCTAGCAACAGATTCTGTGACTACCCCCTACCCAATCTGTTGTCTGTCTCTCCAGCTTACCACCATCTACCCAAACCCCTAATCTCAACCTAACTACTAAAGTCCCCTCAGTGGTCTTCCTGCATCCACATCCTATCCTCACCCTCTTCAGGGAATTGTGACTACAGTTCCTAAGAATTCCTATAAAGACATAAGTCATGTCCTTCTCTGTTAAAAGCCAGTGGCTTCCTGTGCAATGTAGAGTGAAAATCAAAGTCTTTTCTACCATGTAGAAGGCTCTCTGTGTTTTCATTCCTACAACTTCCCCCTCCTCGCTCACTCTCTTCCAACTCACTCTCCTTTCTCTTATTCACCAACCTGTCCGTCCACACACGAACATTTCCAACCTCAGGACCTTTGCACTCACTCTCCCTTTTCCCAGCAGGCTCTTGGCCTCCCCCACCCCCAGATCCCTCTCTTCTCTTTCTCCAAATGTTTGTTCAGAATTCCCTTCTGCAGCAAAGGCCCTTCCCCACCCCACCCCCGCCACCTCATTCAATAATTTACACTTCCCTTGTACCCAGAATTCATATTTGCTTTCCCAGCTTTGTTCTCTCTCCTTAGCATTTATCACTGTCTCACACGCTGTAATGTGTTCTATTTGTGTCTAGACTGCCAATTGTCCCTCCAGTAGGACATAGTTGCTATGAGGACACTGATGCCCAGGCTTGGTTTATCGCCTTAGCCCAGCATCTTGAACAGAGCTTGCCACATAGTAGGCATTCAATAAATATTTATTAAGTTGGTGAATGAATGGACCCTTGCCCTAGATCTTTTCCTGATTACCTGTGCCCAAGAAGCCAGCGATCAATAATGGTTGCTAAGCACCTGCCAAAGGTCAGAGTTGAAGAAGAAAATATGTTCCTCTGTGTTCTCTCCCACCGTGGCATGCAGGGACCTGGGAAAGGCGGAGAGTTGTGATGGATATCGCTGATGGGGAAGGAAGATGGGATTCTGTACTAGAAATAAGAGGAAGGATGTCTCCGCCCGTCTGCTCCCGCTCGGGGGGCTGAGCTCTGCCTGGCAGGCTGCCTGCTCCAGAAACAGGAAGTATCCAGAGGGGAAGTAACTGCAGACATGGAGAGGGATAAAATGCCCTGTGCCTGAGACAGAACACTTGAAGCTAGTCAGACTGGAGCCTTCCAAGAGTCCATTCCTGGGGGATGAGTAAAATCCGCTCCACAGTGTGCCTCCATTACTCATTTTGGATGGCAAGCAATCTGCAGCTTCAAGTCAGGATGAGCAGGTGCTTCCTCTGCTGGGGTCCCCAGCTGGGGGTGACTGGGCACTAAACAGGGGGAGGTGGGTGGTACCATTGGCCTGCTTCTGTGTCAGCACCTCCCAGGATGGAAAGTGTGACCCCTGACAGGCCAGCAGGAATTGGTGCTGCATTGACCGCAGCTTCTAGAAACAGCTATGCAAGAAAGTAATGCGGAGATCTAAGATCTAAGGACCTTGACCTGAGGCCAGAGGTAAACAACCTACAAAGCCACTACCTGAAGGTCTCTTTGAAAACCTATTTCGACAGGACAGGGTGGTGGTGCACACACCCTTTATCCCAGCAGTAGGGAGGCAGAGGCAGGTGAATCTCTCTGAGTTCGAGGCCAGCCTGGTCTACAGAGTGAGTTCCAGGACAGCCAAAATTACACACAGAGAAACCCTGTCTCAAAAACCCAAAAATAAACAAAAAAAAGAAAAGAAAACCTATTTTCTATTTGTTCAGCTATGTATTTTGAGACAGAATAAAATCCCACTGATAACAAGCAACTTGGTAGAGAACGGGCTCATTTTAGCTCACAGTTCCAGGTTACAATCCATCAAATCAGGGAAGTTACAGCTACAGGAGTTTGGGGAAACCGGCCAGATATCTACAGTCAGAACAGAGTAGTAAATGCAAGCACATCTCTACTCAGCTTGCTTCTTCCTCTTATACAGTTCAGGATTCCCCTGTCCGGGGGATGGTTCCACTCATAATGGCTCTTCTCACCTCAGTTAAGATTATCAAGGGGCTGGAGAGACAGCTCAGCCATTGATGCTCTTGAAGAGGACTCGGGTTTGGTTCCTAGCATCCTGCTCCAATTCTGGGGGTGTTTCTGTAGCTCTGTGTCACTGAGCTCTGAAGCTCAAGCTCTGAATGTTGGCCAAAGGACAGTAAGGTCATAAGACACATACCAGGAAGCCTGTGATGAAAAAATAAGTTGGCCGTTTAAGGACAGCTCCACAAGCAGAGTGCTCAGGTGGAAATAGGCAGAGACATCAGTTCATCTCCAGAAGAGCAGAAAACCACCCCGCATAACCACACTGATCTACCTACAGACAAGCCCTGGGTTTTATGTTTATGACGAAGCACACTGGGCAGCTCAAAGCCGAGGATGTTGTTATGAGCATTTAAATCATGCTAATAAAAGCTGCAGTTGTTTTTACTCCCTCCCTGAAAACCAAGCCATCTTTTAAGCCTGCCCTTTGATAAGAGTTTAAAGATAGCAGGAGGTGTCATTTCCACGTGTGGCTTCTAACTTGCTTACTTACAGAGCGGAGTTCATACGTTAAGAATTTCAAAGCGTTTCTCAGCCTGGTTTTTTTTTGGGGGGGGGGTTGTTTTCTGTTTTTATTGCCTAAGCATTTGGTCTTGAACATCTTTGCAGTGGTCGGTGTATTTGTCTCTACATATCTTGTGTGTGCTTCCTGTCTGGGAGTTAGGAGCTTCCTGCAGTGGAAGTGACCCAGAGATGACCATAGAGACCCCTAGGGCCAGAGCAGACATCCAGTCTTTATGCTGTAGACCTGCTGAGCAAGCCCATCAGAACCAGCCTACTTCACAGCACAAACTGATCCATTGTACAGTGGCAGAAGCCAGCTCAGTTGGTACAGCGCTTGTCGAGCATGCACGAGGCCCCAGGTCCAATCCCTAGCACCGTATAAACCACGTGTGATGGTACACACCTGTCGTCCTAGCATTTGGCAGGTAGAGGCAGGAAGATGAGGAGTTCAAGGTCATCCTCAGTTACACCATGAATTTGGAGGCCAGACCCTGCCTCAGGGGCACTTTTTTGAGACCCAGAAAAGTTGGGGGAGGAGCACCAACTCTTGGATGTCTTGAGCTCCCTCAAGACTCTGGCTTCTCCTCATATCTTCCACAACTCACATCTTACTCTCTGGAACCTGGGGGTGCAGGCAAAGTAGCCATTCTCCCTTTGAGAGTCAACACTTCCTATTTGCCTGAGACGAAAGGTTTTCCCAGGAGGTGGACCTCAAGTTTGAAAACCAAGTTAGGACACTATACGGAAACCTGGACAGTTGGTTCCTTTCTGGCCAGAAAAGGGTAGCACAGTCCATCCTGACTGGACTGCTGGGTAACCCTTCTTTAGTTTCACCGTGGTCAAGTTGGAAATTTCTAAAATGTATACCTTCAGAGACTCCCATTGACTGGGCTTACTTAAGTCTCATGCCCATCCGAAAGGCATGACAGGGGATGGCAGCTGGGGGTAGGGTGGCAAATGAGACCCTAAAGAGTTTAAGTTAGCCTAGGTGACTCCATTTTGAAATAAGGAGGCATCTTGACCGGGAGCTGAACTCAGGAACTAGGAAATACCACAGAATGTGCACCTGGCAGAAAACAAAGTTAGCACTCCAAGCAACAGCCTCTAAGAAATATCACAAAATATATGTTTAGTAAAAAATAGAGACAATCTCCCCGGCAATTGTGATTATGTAAAGGGTCACCTCTCCCCTACGGCTTTAACCCGATTCTGTAATGTCAAGGCATAAATCCCCCAGCTTTCTCTCAAGGAAACATGTACCCCCTCCACAGCTTGCTGTTACAGAAACCCCCTGTTTACAGTCTTTCCCTTTAAAAACCCTGCTCACTCAGGGATCGGGGTCCCACTTCTCTTCTGCTGTGTCAGTGAGACTTGGGTCCAGAGTTCGACCACTCTCGTAAATAAAGCTCTCTTACTCTTGCATCAAGTCGTCTCCTGGTGGTCTCTGAGGGTCCCGTGATCCTGGCATTACAACCTATCTGCTCAGAAAACAGCTAGCTGAGAACTGCAAGTGTTTCCCTCTCTGCGAAACTGTCTCGAACCCCAGAGCAGCCGCAAGCTCTCTATCTTATCCTCAAATAAAGACATTCCCAGGGCCTTGTCTGTGGAGTCGGAGCGGGGATCACTTTCACTCCCACCTGAGGGCTGCTATCCTCAGAGGACCCATTTGGAAAGAAGAGAACCATCCAGGGAGGTGCCCAGCCTGATGCCCAGGCTGGCAGAGACAAAAGCCACAGACCTCGGTCCACTGCTGTGGGAGCCATCGCTGAGGGGACCTGAGACACAGCCAACCAGGGTCAGGGCATGCATGGCACGCAGCAACACCTTCGCCGGCTTGTCTCCAGGGCCGGAGGGACGGCTCAGAAGCTCAGAACGCGACTGCTCTTGCAGAGGACGGGGTTCTGTTTCCTGACATACACCTGTATCTCCTGATCGCCTGTAACTCACCAGCATCTATGGTCTCCAAGAGCAACTGCACTGGCAAGGTCATGCCGCCATGCTGCTGTTTAAAGACTGATTCAGTGTCGACGTGCGGGGGATGGTCTCTAGGTGTGTCTGTGTACCCCCTATGTGCCTGGCACCTTCTGAAGCCCGAAAAGGAGGTTGGATTCCCTGGAACTGGAGTTACAGATGGTTGTGAGCGGCTGTGTGGGTGCTGGGAACTGAGCCTAGATCACCTTCGAGAGCAGCCAGGGCTCTTAACCCCCGAGAGCCGTCTCCAGCTCCCAAAAGAGTATGTTTTGAGAAGATACGTGATTGAGAACCTGAGAACGGAGCTCAATGGTAGACCGCTTAGTGCGCGCAAGGTCCGGCCCCCGGTTCCTACAAAACATTGAAACAAGATCGGACAGATAAAGAAATGCGAGGCAGAGGACAGAGCTCCCCGGCAAGTGGATTCTGAGCGATCCCCATAGACGCGCTCCAACTTTACACAGCTCCACCTGGGAGCAGCGTCACCGTCCAGAGCACAACCGGGAAAAGACTGGTTCTCAGGCGGAGAGCCTGCCCAACGTCTTTGTAGCCCAGCATCTTAAAGAGAGAATCAGACTGAACAGATGTCTCAGCGGGTAAAGGTGCTTGCCACCAAGCCTGATGGCCGGAGTCCATCCCCAGAACCCACATGGCGGAAGAAGAGGGGTGACTCACCCTCTCTTCCCTCTCCCTTTCTTCGCTCTTTGTCTCTGTCTCTGTCACACACACACACACACACACACACGAGTTTATCCCATGTCCCCAGGCTTTGTTGAAGTCCTGCAGACAAAAGGGGGCTCAGCCGTACTCCAGTCCTATCTCTGTGTCTTCTTGAAAACAGTCACTTGAACCTCAGTCAGCCTCATTTTCTCCTCCATCATCAAGAAGACTAGAATGCAGTGCCCTTTCTCGGGCCTCAGGAATAGTGAGTGCTGGAGAAATTCCCAGTGGCCTTTGGGAGAGCTGGAGTGAAGGACAGAAGAGCCCAGCAGAGAGAATTTGTGGTCACTTCTCTGCACCAGGGCCATCCCCTCCCACCATCCCTCCCTGACCCATGTCCATCAGCCCTTCATCCAATCTCTGCTAAAAGCAGTAAATCCAAGGGACTTTTAGGCCCTCCTGGTCAGCTTGACTTTGTCTGTCAGCTTTTTTGCAGCCCAGAGAGCACGCTCTCCAGTACACAATGTTCACAGCGTTGCCTCTAACCACAAAACCCCAAGAGTCTGAACACCGAGACACTCAGGAAGTCTAAGGGTCCTCTCGTCTTCAGAGGCCCAGCCCAGCACACATAGCATGGGAATTGCTGCATCAAAGGCAGGAAGTCCCTGACAAGTCTATCCCATGAGCCACCAGATGCTGGTTACCTTCATGTGGCTGAACAAGAGGTCGCGTTCTCAGGGTGGGGCGAGGTGGTCTGGGGCCTTCGCAGCCAGGGTGGAGCCTAGGCCTGAGGAACCAGACCTGAGAATGGAGGCCTGAACTCCCCACCCCAGGAAGCCTGGCTCCTGGCTGCTCAAAGAGAGGCTGGTAGTTTGGGGCTCTGTTCCCTCGTGGGATAAGTGGTATTTGAATTCCTGCTTCCTTTCCTGGTTTTCTTTTTTTTTTTCCTATACATTCCTCAAGGAAATATTAAGTGTGTACTGCAAATCCTAAGGATAAGATCCTAGAGAAACATCGGGAAGAGTGGGTGGGTCCCTTTATCAAAGGTCTGTCTGGACAGTCCTGGCTAGCTCAGTGGCCTGGGGGGTGGGGGGCATCTCCCTATCCTACAAAGAAGATGGGGTTAAAGGAAGTTAGTGGGTGAGCACAGCACAGGGCTGGCCTGGCAGGTCATAGAAGTCTGATACAGTCATCTGCCTATGGAGATGTCCCTGCAGCCACTGACCCCAAAGGAGAAAAAAACATGAAGATTGTTGGAGGTCAAAGAAGGATTTGGGTGAGGGGGAGAGAAAGTCAGTTCCCCACCCAGCATTAAAAACCCCTAAAGCCACACAAATCATGCCTTTAAGGGCAAGCCAAGTAGAAAGCAAAAGTAAAGAACAGACTGTGAGAAATAGCTCAACAGAGGGGAAGAGGGGCAGAGGGACAGCGGAGGGAGATGGCCTACTAGAAGATTTAGTTATGATGCTAGCATGCATGCTCACCACCTCCCACAGAGAAGGAAGCCCACAGCCCACCCTAGCTAATCCTTATGAGTCAGAATCAGAACCCAGGGCAGCCCCCAGGGCAACTGGGTCCAACCCACAGGTTTTTTTGTTTTTGTTTTGGTTTGGTTTTTTCCATTTCTAATTTAACTTGTATTTTATGTGTGTGGGTGTTTTGCCTGTATGTGTGTCTGTGCAGCACATGTGTGCATGTGTGATGCCCTCAGAGGCCAGAGGAGGGTGTGAGAACTGAAGTTACAGACAGTTGTGAACCTCCATATGAGAGCTGGGGATCGAACCCAGGTCCTCTGGAAGAGCAGCCAGTGCTCTTAACTGCTGAGCCATCTCTCCAGCCCCAATAGCTGCTTTTCTTCTCCTGCAATTTTCTTTTCTTTTTTTTTTTAATTTGTGTCTTTATATGTGTGCCTGTGGTGTGTGTGTGTGTGTGTGTGTGTGTGTGTGTGTGTGTGTGTGTAGAGTTATCTGTGCATGGAGAATCCAGGGGACAATTGTATCTGTAGTCCCTCAGGCACTGTCTACCTTGGATTTTTTTAGACACTGACCTAGAACTCACAGAGTAGCTTTGGCTGGCCAGGTCCTGCTCCACCCCTGATTACAATCATGTCCCTCTCCTGCCTGTGTGTAAGCGTGGATTCTGAGGATCAGACTTCACGTTTGCAAGGCAAGCTCTTTACCAGATGAGCTACTGCTCGGCCCTTTCTTTTTGAACAGGGTTTCATATAGCCCAGACTCACCTGAGCTCCTGGTAAAGACCAGGATGAACTTGAAACCCACCCCCTGCCCCCACCTCCCAAGGGCTAGTATTACAGGCATATGCCCTCACTCCCCGGCTTTGCCTATAATTCTCAAAATTATTGTGTAGCTGTGCATGGTAGTGTATACCTACCATCCTTCCACTGCGGAGGTTGAGGCAGGAGGATTATGAGTTGGAGGCCAACCTTGATACTGCCAAGACCCTGTCTCATAGGCCTAAAAATTCATGTAAAATAATGTTTTCCTTTTGGTTGTTGTTTTCAAGGTAGGGTTTCTCTGTGTTCTAGCTGTCCTAGAACTCACTCTGTAGACCAGGGTGGTCTTGAACTCACAGAAATATGCCTGTCTCTCCCTCCTGAGTTCTGGGACTAAGGGCCTGAGCCATCAGGGCTAGAGAGATGGCTCAGCAGTTAAGAGCACTGGCTGCTCTTCCGGAAGACCCAGGTTCAATTCCTAACACCCACGTGGCAGGTCACAATATTCTGTGACTCCAGTTCCAGAGAGTCCAACGCTCTCACACAGACATACAAGCAGGCCAAACAGCAAGACACATAAAATAAATAAATCATTTTTTAAAAAAGAAATAACAGTGTTTTGAGAAATAAAGCTAAGCCAGACAGTGGTGCCACCTAGGAGGCAAAGACCAGCACATCTCTGTGAGTTTGAGGCCAGCCCGGTCTATAGTGTGAGTTCCAAGACAGCCAAGGATACATAGTGAGACCCTGTCTCAGAAAAAAAAATTTAAAAAAAGGAAGAGGAGGAGGAGAAGAAAGCAAGCTAAAACACTGTGTAGTAACATGAAGTATTAAATAGAGACTGGTTTTTGTCTGGTAAATAGAGAACAAAAGCAAAACTAGCTTAAACAAAACTATGTGTCTCTCTCTTTGTCATCAGCCCTTAGTTGCTGGCAATGCAGTATCTTTCTACTTTATTGATTATCCATCCCAAAAGTATGGCTTAACGTGGGTCAGGCCTGCAGGGTCACATGTCAGGCAGAAGGAAGGAGATAAAAGCAAGGAGGAAGGGGTGGTAAACAGTCTGTCCTTTGAGCGCATGGCCTGGAGGTGAGCACATCCTTTCCCCTTGAATTTTACCAGCTAGAGTGCAGTGATATAGCCACATCCAGAGGCAACCGGGTCATAAGGGAGCCAGAGGGGACCCTATGCTTTTCAGGCAGTGACTCCATGCTGAGGTTTCCATCTTCAGCCTCTTCTTCTGTCTCATTCCCCAGCCTGGAGCCCACTGGTTTGTGGGCCACACGCCAGGTGTCCACGTTCTGACCCTCAGGACCTGTGCCTACATTCTACTGTGTGGCAAAGAGGAATCAAGGTTGCTATCAGAATTAGGTTTGCTGAGGAGATTACATTAAAATAGAGAGATTAGCCTGGGTCGTTTAGCCCTGTGAGTATCCTTAAACACAGACAAAAGAACGAAGAACGGTGTCCAAGCAGAGCCACATGAGAGATTCACACAGTTATGGCTGGCTTGGGGAGGAAGGGGCCTGAGCCAAGGAACACATGCATCCCCTAAGGAGCTGGAGGAGAAAATGCCTTCTCCCCACAGCCCCAGGAAGGGATACAGCCTTGTGGATTCTTTGATTAGCTTAGTGGGTCCCACTGCAGACTGATTGCCTTAACTGTGAGAAAACATGTGTGTGTATATGTGTGTGTGGTCTGAAACGTACAGTGTATATAGACCAGTACTTGTTACAATCCTTCTGCCTCTGCCTCCAAAATGCTGGATTTACCAGCACACACCATCATGCCTGTTATGAATGTGCTGTTTGAAGCTACTAAGTTTGTGGCAATTTGCGAGAGCAACTCATAAAATATGAATACGCTCTACGACGGTGTAGTGAAGCAAGGAGAGAGGAGATGATGGGAATGGTTGAGAAGACACAAAAGGATTCCTCCAGCCCCTAGCAGTTCACCAAACAGCAAACCAGCCAGGCTTGGGGGCTAGAGAGTGAGTTTGAGGCCAGCGCGATCCTCAGAGCGAGTTAGTGGACAGCCCAGCGGCTACACAGAGAAACCTTGTCTCAAAATAAAATAAAAATAAAAGCTAAACCCAGACCACCCCACTTGAGTATCATCTATTTCCAGGGCAGGTCCTACTAGGTGGGCTTTAAAAGCATTCTGCTAAGTGAAATGAAACCTACACAAGGACCACGTGTATGATTTCATGCATGTACTTAATATGTCTAGATAAGTGGGCAGTGGGTGGTATATGCCTTTAAGCCCGGCACTTGGGAGGCAGAGGCAGGCAAAGCTGGAGGACAGCCTGCTTGACAGGGCAAGTTTTAGGACAGGCGGGGCTACACAGAGAGTGCTCATTTTTTGATGGGTCTAGAGAATTTGTAAATAAAAATGCACAGGTTTTGTGTGTGTGCATGCGTGTGTGCGTGCGTGTGTGTGTGTGTGTGTGTGTGTGTGTGTGTATCTATCTGGCACATAGACGTCCCTGAGTGAATCCCTCTGACTGCCAGGCATGGTTCTGGTCACTGTGACAAGATGAACACGACAGAAGTACGTTGGGAGCACAGGAGTCCTTATGTTTATAGATAGCGCTAGAGAGGCCGGGAGTGTCATACATGCAGGGTTGTCTTTTCAAGGCAAAATATGTGTTACCTGTCTTCTACCCGGAAGGCTGGGACTGGAGGTGGCCACAGGCTAGGGGGTCCCTGTGCTGTCTGCAGGGCCAGGCCACACCTGGCTCTCCCCAGCTTCTACCACCAGGACCCAAGGTTGCTAATAGTCAAGGTGACCTCTACACTATCTGCATGAGCCAGAACACACCAGATCCTCCCCCAGGCCCTGTTCATAACACATGTAGCCTACCTTTAAAACCGATCTTCATGGAAGAAGCAACATGTACTTTGAGAAGATTTTCAATGTAGTTATGCCTCCTTTTGCACATGGGTTGTGTTACCGGAGGAAACTTTTCCAAATGGTACTGTACTTAAATATGCCTAAATAAACTGCCTGGTGTCCAACTGTAAAAGTTTGAACCAACCCTGGCTACTGAGTCACCTTGAACCAGATTTCCTTCTTGCACCGTATGGATTGTTACTCTGGTGGCCAAGACATTTGCAGAGACCCTTGAGGAAATAGTCTTATTCAAATAGGACCAAAAAAAAAAAAATGAGCAGGCAGCAAACAAGGATTGGGGATGGCCAATGCTGTATTGATACAAGCCTGGATGAGTAGATCGGCATTTGGAGAGCCCCTAGGACAAGAGTTCTCATCCTGTGGGTCCTGACCCCTTGGGGGGTGTCAAATGACCCTTTCACAGAGTTCACCTAAGACCATCAGAAAACACAGATAGGCCACGAGGTGGTGGTACAAGCCTTTATTCCCAGCACTCGGGAGGCAGAGGCAGGTGGATCCCTGGGTTCGAGGTAGCCTGGTCTAATGAGTGAGTTCCAGGCCAGCCAAGGGTACATAAACCCTGTTTTGAAAAACCAAAAAGAAAGGAAGGAAGGAAAGAAGGAAGGAAGAGAGGAAAACACAGATATTTACGTTATAATTTACAATGGTAGCAAAATGATGGTTATGAAGGAGCAGGAAAGTAGTTTTATGGTTGGGGTCCCCACAACATGAGGAGCTGTATTAAGGGTCACAGCGTCGGGAAGGTTGAAGACCACTGCTCTAGGACATCCATGGGAAGCGTTCCTGAGGATCCAGGGATTTGGTAGAGGCAGGAATGGAGAGTAAGATCCAGTCCTGCAGACACCAATACACACACAGACATCCAAAGACAGGAGTAAGCTTGTTTTCTTCATGTGCGTGTGTGTGTGTGTGTGTGTGTGTGTGAACATGAGCGCACTGTCTAAGGAGTCCAGAAGAGGGCATCAGAATCACAGGAGCTGAAGTTACAGGACAGCCTTGAGCAACCTGACTTGGGCACTGGGAACAAAACTCAGGTCCTCTTCAAGGACAGTACTTGTTCTTAACTCAGAAAGACTGAGCTATCCCTCCATCCCCAAACATGTTTGTTTGTTTGTATGTTTTCTTTTTAAGTCGTTACTTTTTTACATTTATTTGTTTTTTGTTTGTTTGTTGTGTGTGTGTATGTGGTTTGTACTTTTGTGTGCCATTGTGTACATGTGGAAATCAAATGACAACTTATGGGAGTCAATTCTCTTGTTCTACCACATGGGTCCTGGAATCAAGCTCAGTTCATCAGGCCTGACAGCAATCAACTTTACCTGCTGAGCCTCTTTTTAGCTTATTTGTTTGTTTTGGGTTTTTTTGAGACTGGGTTTCAAGTAGCTCAGAGTGGCTGAGAATTCATTTTGTAGCAGAGGAAAACCTTGAACTCTTGACCTTTCCACCTCTGCCTCCCCAGTGCTGGGATTACAGGCATGTTGTACCATGCCCAGGTTCATGCAGTGAGTGCTAGGTATTGAACTCAGAGCTTCATGCGCACGAAGCAGGAACTCTGCTCTCTGAGCTACAGTCCAGCTTAGTTAGCTTGAACAAGACCAAGGAAACTTGTGTAAGAGCAAATGAGATGGGAGGGGAAGGAGACCCAGTCTAGAGAGGCATCCAGTCTACTGTCTAAACTTGGCATTGATACAAGGGGTGGAAATGGGAGGCCGATGGAAGGTTCCAATCAAGGGAGCAGGGTGTGCTTTATTTTATTAAGCCCACTGTGACTGTGCAGAGCATGGGGCAGAGCAGCAAAAATGATGTCTGGAAGACACAATGCGTTTGTGCAAGAATAGGAAACTATCAGAGACATAGCCAGTGCTCAGTGAAGTTGTCTTGAACTAACTTCAGATTCTGTGGCACCTTTTGGGTTTGTTGTAATGCGTGTGCATTCACCTGGAACTCAGGTGTTTCTAAGGATAACTGATCATTTGGAACACATGTGCACCACCACTGGGCACATCAAATGGTTACTGGCACTGCGGGTCTCAAAGGTAAGGCCCAGAATCACCATACCGCCCAGCAAATCTGTGGCTGAGCACAACAGAGCCCAAAGAATCGAAAGGAAGGGGTGGGCAAGCTGGCTCAGCAAGTACAAGTGCTTTACACACAACCTGAAAAACCTGAGTTGGATCCCAAGACTCACAAAAAAAGGGCAGATATGGCGGCTCACACTTCTAATCCCAGCCTACATGTGATGGGGGTGGGGATGGAAGGCACATATAGCTTGTGCAGCAGCAGAAAAGACCAGAGAGACTGAGACAGAGAGACTCTGCCTCAAAAATAAGGAGGAAGAAGAGAACTGACTCCCAAAAAGAACTCGGACACATACTCATGCAAAATTAATTAAATTAGTTTTTTTTAAGATCTATTTCTTTTTATGTGCATTGCTCACATGTGTGTCTGCGTGAAAGTGCCAAATCCCTTGTATCTGGAGTTGTAGACAGTTGTGAGCTGCCGCATGGGTGACTGAGTCTTGAACCCAGGTCCTCTGAAAGAGCAGCCGGTACTCTTAACCACTGAGCCATCTCTCTAGATAAGTGGTTTTTAAATGTTGAAAGGAGCCAGGCTATGGTGTCACACGCCTGTAATCCCAGCGCTCAGGAGACAGAGGCTCTCTGTGAGTTCAAGGCCAGCCTGGTCTACAAAGTGAGTTCCAGGACAGCCAAGGCTACACAGAGAAACTCTGCCATTAAAAAAGTTAAAAGTTGAAAGGACTCAGCAGGTATTTAGACATTCGTGTTCCTAGCTACTTTTCCCAGGAGCCAACGTGGAATCAACCCAATCATCTTTCAACAGACGAACAGGTAAACAACACGGGGTCTAAACATGCACTGAAGTCCTATTTAACTTCTAAGAGGAATAACTTCTTTATTTGGTCATTTAGTTATTGGAATGTATGCATGCATGTGTGTGTGAAACTGCCGATTACATGTGGTGCATTCACAGCTATGGGCCTGCATGATGTGTGTGGAGGCCAGAGTAGGAGCCTCCTTCCCTGCACCTGGAGCTCTACTGGCAGCCAGAAGTCCTCAGGAATACTTCTGTCTTCACCCCTCCCAGCGCTTGGACCACAAATAGGCACACAATTACACCCAGCTTTTTACATGGATGCTGAGGATTTGAACTCGGGTCCTTACGCTTACAAAGCAAGCACTCTTGCACACTCTTACATCCCCCGAGCCCAGGAATGAGCTTTTGACACATGACTACAGCAAAATGAACTCAGCAAACGTTGTGCTAAGTGAAACGAGCCAGATTCAAAAAGATGTATCTTGTGTGACCCCCGTTTAAATGAGGAACTGGAAAATCCAGAGGGTCATAGAATCGAATAGACACTGGGGAGAGGTAACGTCGTTCAGAGTTTAGTAAGCACAGAGCTACCTGGGACGATGAAAAGGCTCTAGAAACAGTAGTGACGGCTAAGATAGGGTGGGGAGATGCTCAGGGGGTGAACAGCTTCCCACAAAAGCTTGAGGGCCTGAGTTCGGGTTCCCCAGAACCACACAAAACTCGACTCTAATCCCTGTGCTCCCACCATGACATGGGGGGTGAAAACAGGAGAACCCCTGCAAGCTGATAAAGCATCCCGCCTGAGGTGCACAGCAATGACTAACAGAAAGTCCTGTCTCACACACGCACACACAGAGACACACATAAAGACTGAAAAAGGCGAAAATGCTAAATGCGATTCATATGTTAACATAACAAAAGAGAAGACAGATGATATTAGACATTCTCCATGCTAGATATTAGGTATTTTAATGGTTAATCGCCACTGCCATTTGACTAGATTTGGAGTCACCTGGGAGATGTATCTTTGGGTGTGTTGAAGGTATTTCCAGAACATAACGGAGGAGGGAAGAGTCACCCTGAATACGGTTTGAATAAGAATGGCTCCCACTGGCTCATCCATTTGGATGCTTAGTCATCAAGGAGTGGCATTCGGCAAACCCACACAGAGACACATATGCACATAAAAATGAAATAATAATAATAATAAAAAGCTGGCTGTGGTATCTAGTCTTGGTTGTCAACTTGACTACATCTGGAATTAACTAAAATCCAAAACTGGAGGGCACACCAGGGAGGGGTTTCTGCTTCCTTTGAAGTAGATAGAGCCACTTCCAATCTGGATGTTGAGCCAGGAAGATACACCTTAAATCTAGGCCACACTTTGTGCTGGAAGCCTGTATAAGGACTTGGGAAAGGGGAAAGGGAAGTTCTGCTTTTTGCCTATCCTCGCCTTGCTAGCACTTCCGTTCCTTTACCTCCCTTAGAGCCTACTGCAGGATCCCAGCATCAGTTGCTGGATTCTTAGACTTTCTGTTCACAGCCAGACATTGGGTTTTGTTTGTTTATTTGGTTTGGTTTGATTTTTTGAGACAGGGTTTCTCTGTGTAACAAGAGCCCTGGCTGTCTGGGACTCACTTTGTAGACCAGGCTGGCCCTCAACCCACTGCCTGCCTCTGCCCTCCCAGAGCTGGTATCAAGGCATGCACCCCACCCCACCCCAGGCAATCAGGCATGGTGGAGTTAGCTGGACCACAGCCTGTAGTCATTCTTATAAATCCCCTTTACACATATATAGAGAAGATTTACTTTATAAATTCTCTTACTCTATGACTAATACGCTGGATATTAGGGATCACACCTTTAATCCCAGCACTCAGGAGGCAGAGGCAGGTAGATCTATGTGAGTTCCAAGCCAGCCTCATCTACATAACAAGTTCTAGGCCAACCAGGGGTACTAGTAAGATTCTCTTTCAAAATAACTAAAAACAAATAAAATATTTAAAGATGGTGAAGAGAAATCTGAATAGATGTTATCCATAAAGGGAACTCATGGAAAAAACCCACATTTTTCTAAGGTAATAGAATAACTATGTAATCAGGCTCAGTGGCACACGTCTGTAATCCCAACACTCAGAGAGACAAAAGAGGCAGATCTCTATGAGTTTGAGGCCAGCCTGGTCTACAAAGCAAGTCCAGGACAGCCAAGGCTACATAGAGAAACCCTGTCTCGAAAAAGAAAAAAAGAAAGAAAGAAAGAAAGAAAGAAAGAAAGAAAGAAAGAAAGAAAGAAAGAAAGAAAGAAAGAAAGAAAGAAAAGAACCTACAATAGTCTTTGCCATGGAGACACCCAAAGCCACCAACACAACTGTGGGAGTCTGACTGAAGGAGGACACACAGTCACCGTTACTCTGCAAATAATCTTATTCCGGCTCTCGGACTTCTCAAAGGAAGGAGCTTGGAGCTATCGCTTCTGAACTTGTGTTTCAGGGGTGGGGTGATTAAAGAGCTTGGGCTGTTTCCTGGCGGTGCACACCGGGCCAGCCAGCCTGGAAGCCTCAGGCCCCAGCCTGGCTGACCAGGAGGCAGCGTCGGCTTCGTCCCACGCTTCCTGTCGGGCCCAAGCAGCCTGAGTTTCCTGGTGACCCTTCCCTGCACCCAGCCGATTCAAAGGCCTGGCAGGACTCGATGCCAACCTGAAAATCAGAGGCGGCCAGGTCTATTTCAGATCTCCAAACCAGCAGACGAGAACCCGGCTTCTACGTGTGAAAGTTAACAACAAACATGTGTGTGACAAATAGGGGGCAGCCCCTCCAACTCCAGCCTGACAGATGACAACCCATTCTAAGTTAACGAACCAGTATAATCAGAACGACAAACAAACCGGAAAGAGCAAGTGGTGGGAATTGGAAATGGTGCAGCTATCCTCTACCCCCGCCTTGGTTTTTCAGATAGGGTCACATGTAGCCTAGGCTGGCCCCAAGCTTGTTATATAACCAATAATGACTCTGAACTAATTCTCTTGCCTCAGACTTGAAATCATGCTGTGATTTCAAGCAAGCACCCCTGCTCCTGGTGAAACAGCCCTCCTGAAAAACAGCCTATGGGTTCTTTTTCTTTTTCTTTTTTCCTTTTGTTTTCCCAAAACAGGGTTTCTCAGTGTGGCCTTGGCTATGCTGCAACTTGCTCTGTAGGCCAGGCTGGCCTTGAACTCACGGAGATCACCTGCCTCTACCTCTCAAGCGCTGAGGTTGAAGGCATAGGCCGCCGGCGCCATCACCCCCCAAGCTGTGAGACTTTTATCGAAGCAACAGAAAGCAACATACAAATCACACACGATATTGACAGTAGTCTTGGGAATACCTAATTCTACCCCCATTTCATAGACAAAGAAAAGTTCACAGAATATAACAAGCAGACAGGGTTGGTCACACAGCTGGTAATTGGTAATGCCGGAACTTCAGTCACGTCCCTCTGACCCCAAGATATCGGCCCTTTCTTACCTCACTTCCAACCAGTCACCAACTGCAAAGAACGGAGGCTCCATGCTTCCTGTGAGAGACCATCAGGGGCCCTGATGTCCCTCACAGCACAGCTGACCCTCCTCCGGTGTCCCTCCACCATGTCCTGACCCACTCACAGCTGCCCAGGGCCCAAGATAAACACAAAGGTTTGCCCTTGGAAGAGGTGATAAGAATGAGCCAGTGTGCTGGTGCACACGTCAGCACTTAGAAGCAGGAGAATCAAGAGTTCAAGGTCATCTTTGGCTGTAGAACAGCCACCCTGGATTACATGAAACCCTGTCTCAAAAAGTAGGGAGTGAGATAGTGAGTTCCAGGCCGAAGAAGAAGAGGAGGAGGAGGAGGAAGAAAAAAGCCAAGTGTGGTGACACACGCCTGTAATGTCAGCACTTGGGGAGGCGGAGGCAGGGGGATCTCTGTGAGTTCGAGGCCAGCTTGGTTTACAAAGCAAGTCCAGGACAGCCAAGGCCACACAGAGAAACCCTGTCTTGAAAAAGAAAAACAAAAACAAAAACAAAAAGAAACAGGATTTTTTAAAAAGGTGAAGAGGAAGTAGGGACTAGAGAGACAGCTCAGTTAAGAGCCTGAACTGTTCAGTTTCCGGTACCCATGTTGGTCAGCTCACAACTACCTGTAATTCCAGCTCCAGGGGATCCTTTGACTCTAGCCTCCCAGGGTGCCTGCACTTGTGTGCACACAGACTCACATACATACATATAATTTAAAATAATAAAACTAGGAAGGAGTGCTGGAAATGTTACTTGGTGATAGAGTTCTTGCCTACTATACACAAGGTCCCAGCTGGAGAGAGAAAGGAGAGATGAGGCGTTGAAGAGCAAATGCCAGACAGGTAGCTCAGCCAGGGCCAGAGGTCCCATTAAAAAAGCACCTGACACAGAGCTTGAGAGCATTCTTCATGGTCCCGTATTAGCAGAGCCAACTTTCTCATGAGCTTCACATACAGTCGGTGAACGTGGGCTCTAGATTAATCTGGAGTTGATCTGAAGCCTAGAGAACAACTTGGCCAGGAAAAGGCTTAATATTTGCGGAATGAATAAATATACATCAGGTTGTGGACCCAAACACTTTTAAATTCCAGGCGGACAAGAGCAGGGAGAAACTGGGGGCAGCATATTAGGGTGCAGGGGGGACTCAAGCAGAATAAGTGCATGAGTCATAGCTAAGGGGAGAATTGCTCTTCAGCGCTGGCTATGGGACGGCCAGCCACTGATTGCTACATCGGATTTTTCCAGAGAAGCCAAAATCTGGGCTCTTTATGAGGAGTGCTTGATTTTTTTCATGTTGTGAACTAATTTTTTAAAAAATTCTCTTAATTAAGTGAGGGCCAAATGAAACACACATGCTAGCTGAATGCCACTCAGAGGACAAGGCTTGGAACTTCAAGTCTGAAGCCGAAGGATGGCCCGAGGGTTCAGATGTGGAGTGGAGGGGTTTGCTTGTACCTGCGAGGCAGGGACATCCACAGCAAGTGAAGGAGCTGTGTAGCAG
>CM053746.1:14244040-14277152 GCA_028658305.1 Pachyuromys duprasi | reverse complement strand
GAGACCCAAACTCTCCTGCTAGGCCATATTAGAAAGAAGCCATATTGCTGCTTGTGTCAGACCGAGAAAATCGAAGACCAAGCTTACAGACCTCAGGAGAGAGGTCAGAGAAAGCATGCTAAGGACCTAATATGGAGGTTTTCTGGGTGGCGGCACACACCTTTAATCCCAAGCAGGGAGGCAGAGGCAGTAGGGTCTCTCCGAGTTCGAGGCCAGCCTGGGTCTACAGAGGGAGTTCCAGGACAGCCAGGGCTACACAGAGAAACCCCATCTGGGGGCTGGGGGAAGTCCCTACCTTTCATCCTCCAATCCAACACCAGGAACCCTCATCACTTTCCTCACCAGCAAGTTGTCTGTCTCTAACTGAAGAATTGGCACAGAGCTCAGAGTGGCCCAGGTTCAAATCTTATTCCTCCCACTGCTGTGACCTCAGTCAGGTGCCAGCCCTGGAAACCCATGTGCCCCAGCATCAAGCATGGCTATGAAGGGGGAGGGCAGTTTTCTGCCCAAGAATCTGTCTCACTGGTCTAATCATGAGAGGACATCAGAACAAGCACCCCTGACTCAGAAGCTGAGGAGACCTGACCATAGAACTCAGCAGCCGTGTCCTGACTCAGATGCTGGAGTGGGAAAGGCAGGCACTGGCAGACTGAAGGAGAGTCTGAGGTGTAATTTACACACTGAGGGGATGCTTTGATGCTCACCTGCAATCCGGCACTTGAGAAGCGGAGGCAGGGGGATCTGGAGTTCAAGATCATTCTTGACTACATAATAAGCTAAGAGCAGCCAGAGGCAGAGGGGGGAGAAGAGGGAGAGGGAAGTGGGGAGGGAAAGGGAGAAGAATGAAGGCAGGTTTTACTATGCCAAGCAAAATAATCCAGATTTAGAAAAACAAACATTATTTTTTCTCATACATGCAGAATCTAGATTTTTTAAAAAGGCACATATGGTAGTTTGAATAAAATGGCCCCCATAGGCTCATAGGACATGGCACTATTAGGAGGTGTGGCCTTGTCAGAGGAAGTGTGTCACTGTGGGGGCGGGCTTTGAGATTTCCTACGCTCAAGCTCTGCCCAGTGTGGCACACAGTCTCCTTCTGCTGTCTGTGGATCAAGATGTAGAATTCAGCTCCTCCTCCAGCACCATGTCTGCCGGCATGCTGCCATGTTTCCTTCCGTGACGATAATGGACGAAATCTCTGAAACTGTAAACCAGCCCCAATTAAATGCTTTCCTTTATAAGAGCTGCCATGGGCATGGTATCTCTTCACAGCAATAAAACCCTAACTAAGACAGCCTGAAAGAAAAGGTGTCTAACTGGGGAGAGAAAAGGGATGAAGGAGTAGGGAGACAAAGGAGGCAATTGGAGAGTGAATATAATGAGAATTCACCTGAATTCAATCTGTGGAACCCACAGGAGAGGGAAAGAACTGACCTGTCTCAAAAGTTGCCCTTTGACTTCTATGTTCACATCATGTTGCACACTCACACACACACATACACACACACACAATCACTCACTCATTTTTACACACACACACACTCACTCAATCACTAATTTTTTGACATCAGGAACTTTTGGATGCCAAGCATGCACTCTACCACCAAGACACCCCTGGGTACCCCACGAGTTTTTGAGATAGGATCTTGCTGAGTCTCCCATGCTGATCTTGAACTTGCAACCCTTCTGCTTCAGCCTCCTGAGAATCTGGGAATACAGGTATACCCCACAGTAAATAAAGCCTTCTATTTGTCATCTGTCTGTCTAGTTCTCTGTATTTGATTTGTTTGTTTATTTGTTTTTTCAAAACAGGGTTTCTCTGTATAGCCCTTGGCTGTCCTGGAACTCACTCTATAGACCAGGCTGGCCTCAAACTCAGAGATCTGCCTGCCTTCACCTCCCGAGTGCTGGGATTAAGGGCATGGGACACTACCACCCTGGTTGTCTTTAGGTTTTTTTTTTAAGATGAAATTATTTATTCCTTTTATATTTTGGGGGGGAGGTTGTTTATTTATATTGTGTGCATGGGTGTTTTGCCTACTTGTACATCCGTGTATCATGTGTGTTCCCGATGCCCAAGGAGGTCAGAAGGTGGTATTGGCTCCCCATGAGCTTGGGGTTACGGATGCTTGGTAGCCACCATGTGGGTACTGGGAATGGAACAGTCAGTGCTTTTAACTGCTAACCCATCTCTCTAAATAAGGTCCACTATATAGCCCTAGCCAGCCTGCACTTACGAGGTAGGCCAGGCTGGCCTTGAATTCACATAGATCCTCCTGCTTTTGCCTGGAATTCTCTATGTAGGCCAGGCTGACATCAAACCCATGGCAATACTGCTGCCTCAGCCTCTTAGAATTACTAGTGTGAGCCATAACACCCAGTGTCCCCCAACAACCATTAAAAATTAAATAATAATACATGTATGAAGGACTGTGTGCACGCACATGTGTCCACACATCTGTTGGTTCTGACCTGGGCAGCTGAGGACAGAGAACAGTTCATCCCAGGAGCTGTGAGCACATGCAATGACCAGAACTTGACTGCCAAACACCGTTTTCACCAAACAGAAGCAGGATCCTTGGAGAGAACTGGTTACTTCCGTGGTTAGGACAGGAAAAAGACAGAGGAGCCTGGAACAGCTTGGATTAGAAAGCTCCAGAAATGATGGATCATGGCAAAACAGGCCTAGCAACCAGCTTGAACAGGTTTCTACCGGCCAAAACAGAAAATAACTCAATTGCTAAAGTAAACAATGGGAGAAACAGGGTTCTAGCCCATGGAATCCACAAGGCCACTCAGACTGAAGTCTCTTGTCCAAGAGCTCGGGGTGAGGTGGCGACACAGAAAACAATCAGCCCTCATCTGTTTTCAGGTCTTCATTTAGTCTCTCTCTCTCTCTCTCTTTTTTTTTTTCCCTCCTCAGATGTCATGAGTGGAAAGGGCATGACACATGGCACAAGCCAACATCCCAGAAATTCCTAGATAGACCATCCAGGACATATGGACTTTGGCTGTTTGTCCAGTGTCCTTTCCAGCTTCCTATCATATCAAGGAAAGGGGAGATGCAGTGGGGACCAGCTGTGAGGGTAAGACAGGCAGAAGGCCAGGGGAGGCTGGCCAGCCCCCACCGCCTCCCGTGAGCCTGTGGTCGGCGCTGAGGGTCAGGCCGGGGAGCCTCCCGCAGAGCGAGGTGCCCCACATCTGGTTCACATTGCAGGGTAAAAGCAAATGGGCGTCTCAGCTGGAAAAGGCCCAGTAGACTTGGCCAAGCTGTGTAGCTCGGACAGCAGGGCACAGCGTCACCTCTTCCATGGGTCACCAGGCCTGGCTGGCTCCCAAGGGTCCTGCAGAGGGAATGCAGATGGAAAGGAGGCCGCTTTTCTGCATAGAACGACATTATCTGGACCCGGCTCCGCCTAATGCACAAAACAGCTTCATGTGTCATCTGTCCAGAGGGGCTGCCTCTTGGACTTGCGGGTGACTCATTTCAACATGAGGCTGAAATGACACACAGCCTGTCCACCCTTGTCCACCCGGAGCGCCTCATTTGGCGGCACGGGGCAGCATTAGCTATCTAAATGTCTCTGAGCCCATTTCCCCCTCGCAGTAAAGGGACATGACTGCCTCTTTACAGGGCCATGGAAGTCTGTTCATGTGCCTGAGCAGCAGGCACAGCTCTGAATCAGAAAGCTCTCGGCACGTTTGCCATTCCTGCTGATCACTTGGGTACCAGCCCGACGTTTTCTACTGGCTCTGAGAACGTTTAAGAAGTAGCACTAAAGAAAGTCCTTTTCTTCCAAGCATTGCCCCCTGGTAATGGCACCATCCCTGGCAGAAAGGGGCAGAGGGTGAATTGGTCGCACAGCTCATCTTGCCAGTCTTGCTGATGGTTGTAGGAGCTGTTGTTAGCCTCTTTGAGCCTGTTTCTTCTTGCTCCTGCCTCCCAGGGGCTCATGGGAGTTGAGGGGGAGTATATGCCAGACAGTGGCATGTTTTGGGGTGAATACTATTCTTCCCAGCTTCGTATTGAAGACTCTGTTGTAAAAGGAAGTGTGTGGGAAGCTGTGCCTTAAAACCAGCATCAGTCCTTCCGTGAATCAGGAGCAGACAGAAGCAAGCAAGGCCAACTTTGTGGACAGAACAAAGCCCTGGCTTCCCACCTGCAGGCGGCCCTCTGTCGCTTCAGGCGCTCAGTCTTCTCTCTCCTTTTGCTGTCGTTAGAGCAATGTCACTACCCTTTGGCCAGATGACACTCTGCTTCCCCTGGGCTCTGCAGAGTACCGAGGAGGGTTCTGTGAATGCACCTATCCTTGCTCAAAAGGGAGAGAGGTCACCACTCACTGTGTTTCCCCCTCCTCTTTCAAAGTAGGAGTACAAGCTGCGTGTGGTAGCCCCAAAGGTACCAGCAGGAAAACTAGTTCAAGGCCATCCTCGGCTCAGTAGAGTCTGAGCCCAGCCTTAACTACCCTGTCTCAGAAAAACAAAACAAGAATAAAATAGGTAGGCCCCTCCCCACCTCCACACAATCAGCTTTTCGGAACAAACCAGGCAGTACACCTGAACCAGTCAACTGTGGTTAAAACTACCTCCTTCCACCTGACCTTCTGGCTCCCAACACGTGCACAATGTTCCAGATTTAAAAACTGTTTCAAGCCCGGTGGAGGCAGAGGCTAGGTGTATCTCTGTTGGTTCAAGGCCAGACTGATCTACACAGCAGGTTCCAGGCCAGCCATAGTGAAACCCTTCCTTAAAATAAACAGGGGGGCAGAGAGCTGGCTCTGAGTTTAGGGGTGCTTGCTACTCTGGGAAAGGACCCAGCTCAGTTCCTACCATCCACGTGGTGGTTCCCAACCTTGGTAACACCAGTTTCAGGGCATCTAATGCTCTCTGCCGACATCTGTAGGCATCAGGCATGCATGTGGGGAATATACACAAAAATTTTAAAATCTAGTTTAGTAGACAGAGTTTCATGTTGACCAGATTGATCTCAAATTCATAGAGACTTGCCTGGTTCTGCCTTCCAAGTGCTGGAATTAAAGGCGTGCCTATCCAAATATACATATTTAAGATCCTATGGAAAAGATAAATGCCATCTTGGTTCCTATGGAGACCTGTTGGGAACAAACTTTTTTTTTTAATATTTCATGTATGTTGGTGTTTTGCCTGCCTGCATGTTTTCATGAGGGTGTTGGATTCCTTGAAACTGGAGTTATAGACATCTGTGAGCTGCCAGTTGGTTGCTGGGAATTGAACTCAGGTCTCTAGAAGAGCAGCCCGTGCTCTTGACTACAGAGCCATCTCTCCAGCCCAAGGCAAGGTACAAGGCCACTTCTGCAGGCTATAAATGGCTCCCTAGAACCAAAGAAAGCACTCAGCTTCCTAAAATTGAAGGTATTCATTCCATTGGACAGAAAATGTACTTAGAGGGAGCAAAGCCTGGCCGCTGTGGAGATGCTTTGGTCGAGGGTACTTGTGGTTCTTCCAGAGAACCTGAGTTAGTTCCCGGCAGCCACACAGGGTGCTCCAAAACAGATCTGATGCCCCTGGCCTCCTCAGGTCCCTGCATACATGTGTACATACTCAACACACAAACACACACATAATTGTTAAAATAACAAAATTAAACCTTTAAAAAGAAACTCCTGGTGGCAAAATGAGCAAAACCAGCACACATATTGTGGCTTACAATCATCTGTAAATCCAGTTCAGGGGATCCGGTACCCTCTTCTGGCCTCTGTGGACACAAGGCACGGCACACACACACATACACAGGACAACATACATACATGCAGCTAAACAACACAACCATTTAAAGCAGTTTAAACAAACATAAATCTCATTTATTTGCCAGGAGTGGTGGAGCACACCTGTAATTCCGGAGGCAGAGGCAGGTGGATCTCCGTGAGTTCAAGTCCAGCCTACAATCTGGAAAAAGGTAACTTGGGCCCTTGGGAACAGTGGGCATGGTCTGGTCCAAGCTCCTAAAACACCTCTTTTCAAAGCCACTGGGCACAGGACCATGGGACACCACAGGGGGCGGTGGGGGGAGCTAACTCCAGGTGCACAGCTGTAATCTCAGTGGAAGCAGGAAGGTCAGCAATCCTGTGTCCTCCTCAGCTACGGGGTGAGTTCAAGTCCTTACCACCCCAGCCCACCCCTCACCTTACTTTCTCTTTTATCCTAACACTGACAGCTGGCATCACATTCACTCCTTTAGGGAGCAGATACTGGTTTTCTCTCGGTTTTTGCTGAGCTGTGAAGCACAGAGTAGTTAAACAATTTGTGAAGGCCACACAGCTGTCCAGGCGTCCAGGCTGGCTGCAAATCAAGTGAGAGTCAGGAGCCAAAATCTCAAATCCTAAACGCTACTGCCCCCATGTGGTGACTCTTCCAGTTGCAAGGGACCATCCTGGCTTTTAAGCCCCGCCTTTGCTGAGCCATCCTGGTCTACCTGAGATCCTGCCTCAAAACAGACAAAATGCGTGAATAAACAAACAGGTGTCCAGGTGTCCCTAGGGGTCGTGTTCCCCAGTGCCTGACTCTGGCTTAACCCCGGGAACCTGGGGGGTCTTTAAACCAGGCTCTCGGCCACATGTGGTCCTGTAATCCCAGCACTCGGGAAACTGAGGCCGGAGGACCGATGGCAAGACTGAGTTACAGAACGAGAAATTACATTCAACAACAAACAACACAGCGTTTGTAACCTGCAAGCTGTCGGCATTTCTGTGCTCATTACTGAGGGCTTGTGTGCACTCTGTGTGTTCATCGGCAGTAACGTGGTCCTGTCTCCCATGTGACAACCAAAGATGACACAGTGACAGGTCCCCTGAGGGAAACAGAATTTCAAAATCTGCCTTTAGAACCAACAACTTAAAGAAACTAAAATCTTAGGCTTCTCTTTTTTTTGTTGTTTGTTTGTTTCCCCTTAAGCCATTACCTGAGAGCTGGCTCCAAAACTTCAATGACCCAGTTAGAAATGCCAGTCATTTGAGGCCCGCTGCAGGCTGAAGCGAACGAAGGAGGCAATTAATTACACATTGCCTAACTCGCTTCTTCCTCGCAATTGCTTTGGGCCTCCGGCTTCCCAGCTGGCCACTGTTTGAATTATCGTTGTGCAGGACGCCCAGTCTATCTCAGAGCTGGCTGCCTTTCAGTAATGGCATGGAGAACTTTCCAGGCCTAATTAGCTCAGACTTGTAAGGTTCCTTAGGAGGCCCAGGATACAGTGCAAGTCAGAGGTACCAGGATTCTGGAGAAGCCACGCTCTTAAAAATAACATTTGCAGCAGGCAGGGATGGTGCACACCTTTAGTCCCAGTGCTCTGAGTTCGAGGCCAGCCTGGTCTACAAAGTTCTAGGACAGCCATGTGTACACCAGAGAAACCCTGTCTCAAACAAAACAAAACAAAAACCTGCAAATTTCCCACATAAAAGGGCTGTTTGGAACGTGTGCATGAACAGTGAAGGGCCCTCGTGAATTGCATTTGAGGCTAGAGAGAGGCACAGACAGAAACAAAGACAGATAGACAGAGAGTACACACTCCTTTCTAGCCTGCTGAGCCTCCTCCTAGTCTCCGAAGCGGGGAAGCAGGAAATTATTGTATTTCCTGAACAGCTGAAGTGTGTTAGAAATCTGCTAGCTTTCTCCACATTAGCTCCAGGAAGTAGTTTCTTTGCCCACGGAACTGTCTGAGCCCCGTTCCCCCATTTTTACCTGAAAGGGACAGGATAGATTATCAATGTGGAAAGTTCAGAACACAGTCTGAAGGCTTTTTGTTTGTTTGCTTTGGTTTTTTGTTTTGTTTCAGAGACAGTATCACGAAGCCCAGGCCGGCTTCAAATTTGCTGTGCAGTCGAGAATGACCTTGAACTTCTGATCTGTCTCTCCCAGAGACCGAGGCAGGTAGATCTCTGTGAGTTCAAGGCCATCCTGGTCTACAGGATGAGTCCCACGCCAGTCAGAGCTATCTTCAGATGGACTAAAAACGAAGTTAACCTGTTCTGTTTTAGGCGGAATTCTAGAACATGTCACAAGAAGAAACTTCGAGGCCCTGTCCTGTCTCTAGAGATTTGTTCTCCCCGTGCCTGCCTATAAATCTCCCAGTGTGGGGGTTGGCAAGCATTGTGCCAAGTTTGAACCTCCCAAGCAAAACTGTACCGGGGCATTGTCGGGGTCATGGGAGTCAGGCACCTGGAAACCAGCTCTAACTTAACCAGCAAAATTTCCCAGTCTGACTACCATAGCAGAAACCCTGAGGAGGGTGAGGGGAGGAGTTGTTACTTCCAGGGCAAAGAGCAGGGCCAGGAAAACAGACACTTCCTAGGAAGAGAGACAGCTCTGAGCCTACCTTTTCCTTGCCGACAATGACCTTCCCGCCCGCTGGGACCCGCTGGGAAACTGAGCCTGAAGCCAATCCCTACACCTCCTCGTTCTGGGGAGACAGAGGCAGCTCAGAGTTTTAGTGTTTCATCAAGCTTTTGGAAGGCATGTCAGCAGTCACTCTTACAAAATGGCTGCGATGATTAACTTAGGAAGGGTTTATTTTGGCTCGTGGCTTGGGGCCTCTGGTATGGAGGTTGGATGACAATGAAAGGGACTGTGTGGCAGAGAAAACTGCTTACATCATAGCCAGCCGGCAGAGAGAGATCAAGGTCCATAAAAGTTGCTAGGCAAACCATCATCAAATTGGACTTAGGTATCTCAAGCAACTGTTCTAATGGCCAGCAGGGTTTAAAACAACAAACTCCAATTATTCTGCCCAGTAGTGTTGAAATAAGACAGCTGCAAAGGCTATAATTCAGCCAGCCATTTGGGGTGATGGGCCTTCCAACCTGGAGTATGGACAGTTTGTCAGTAGCCTCTGGTGGCCACTGGTCTGGTTTCCTTAAATTCTCGGTGTTGCGGCCAAGGTTGAGCTGGTTCCTCTGGCCCACGCTGTGACCCCACAGTGATTCAGAGCCTGGGACGAGTCCACTGTGCTTAAACTGGTAGCTTCAAACTCAGCTAAGGACCCTGTGCTGAGCCAGGTGTGGTGACCACAGGCCTATAATCCCAGGGCTTCAGGATGGGGATAATAGGGCTCAGGAGGAAAGGACGGAAAGCTGAATAACACTCACTGTTTGCGTAAAATACTATTGAGAATACAAACAATCTGGTGTTCCAACAGAGTCAGATTTTAGGCTCTCCAGAATACCAGGCAAGTCCCTTACCACTGAGTTCCTTGTGGGGTTTATTTTTGTTCATCTTTCCCCCCCAGAGACAGGGTTTCTCTGTGTACTGGCTGTTTCAGAATTCACTCTAGACCAGGCTGGCCTCAAATGTACATAGATCATCCTACCTCTGCCTCCCAAGTGCTGGGATTAAAGATGTGTACCACCGCCCAGCTGTGATTTTTATCTGTGATTGACAAAAAAAAGATGAGACTTGGGAAAATGGCACACACTTGTGAGCCCAGCACTTAAGAGACTGGAACAGGAAAACCCTGGGTTCAGGCCAGCCTGTTTAACAATAAATAACAGGAAAAACAATAAATTTAGGCTAGTAGGCAAGATAAAGGGGTCTCTGGAGGAACAGAAGGAAGTCGTTCCTGACAAGATATTGGAAACATCTACCAGACTTGGGTGGAAGGCGTGGAGCATTTTGTTTCGTTAAGGCGGGATCTCACCATGTAGCCTTGGATGGCCTGGAAGTCATGTTGACCAGGCTAGGCTGCAGCTCAGGTATCTGCCTGCCTCTGCCTCCCAGGGCTGGGGTTAAAAACCCACACACACCTGGCAGGCTACTTACAGCCATTTGTACACTTTCCTCATTAGAGTCATGAACTTAGACAAACAGCACCACAACGCTTCCCAGCTCTGGCTGGGGGCAGACACCTTCCACTGATAGCCTCTTAGCAACCAACGTATGAGCTCATCGGTTCAGAGGGTGGACCTGGTGCACACAACTCACATTCGGTGTCAGGAAATTGTCCCAAATGTGGAGGAACTGCAGACATCAGAACGACGCTTTCAAACTATGCCGACAACATGGCTTTTAGCACACACACGCTCAGTTAACTGCACTGCTACCCTCTCCACAGCCTGCTTGAGAGCCTGGGTGTTTTTAGACTGAGGTTATAAAAGTTGTTAAATGCCTGATGTTGTTACAACTTTTCACTAACACTTTGGGGGAATTTTGGGAAGGAGGATGACATGATTTGGCCAGGTTTTTTTTGTTCATCACAAATTAGGTCAACAGCCCAATTTCAAAAGAAGGTCCCACAAACTTGCCAAGCTCCTGCAAGAACAGAGGGAGGGAAATAGCCAGCGACAGCCCTTAATGGCCTCTGAACTTAGGTCCTCCACAGCTCACGGGCTTTGGAGAAGCAAGTTGGGAACATAACACCATCTTGGTGAATAGTTTTAGCTTTGACTTACTTGGTTCTGGGAAGCTAAGAGAGAAGAGAGACAGAGACAGAGAGAAGCAAGATCTCATCCATCCCTGGATGACCATGAACCCTCCTTTGATCTTCCCTCCTCCAATGCCAAGTGTGGGTCTACAGTGCCCCACTGTCACAAACCGCACTTGCCAACCTGACACAGTGGGAAGAGAAAACCTCAAATGAGCAACTGTTTCCCTCAGAGTGTGTCTGTGGGGCATTTCCTCGCTTGTCTGTTATCACAGGTGGGCCAGCCCACTGTAGTCCTGTGTGAGGAAGGCTGCTGTTGAGCAAACCAGGGGAACAAGCCAGTATCTGGGTTCCTCTATCTGCTTCAGGTTCTGTCTCAAGCTTCCTAGCCTGGCTTCCCTGCAACCTATGAGCTTAATAAATCTTTGGTCTCAGCAACAGAAAAACACACTAGGATAACCACGAGATCTACTGATAATCAAACCTAGGGCTTTATCCACACTAGTCAGCTGAGCTACCTCCCAGCCTGTTGTTTTGAGACACCATATAACTCTGCCTGGCCTGCAGCTCAGAAATCCACCTGTCTCTGCCTCCAAGTGCTGGGAGCAATATCCTTTTTACATAACAAGATTTACAGGCCTGGAGAGATGGCTAACACTGGCTTTTCTGGCAGAGGACTCAGGCTTACTTCCCAACACCCACACAGCAGCGTCTGTGACCCCAGTGCATATGGTGCCTGGATGTACATACTGGCCAAACACAGACACATAAAGCTTAAGAAGGGATTTGCAAGAAAGGCCAGCTACACACATCTTTAATCCCTGCACTTGGGACACAGAGGCAGAACGATCTCTGTGAGTTCCAGGCCAGCCTGGTCTACATGTTAAGCCCCAAGACAGCCACCACTACATAGCAACCTAGTCTCAAAAACAAAAAAACAAACAAGAAATCAAGGCTGGAGAGATGGCTCAATGGTTGAGAAGCTTGCTTTTCTTGCACTGGCCAACGGTTAACTGGACAACTGCCCACTTCTGGCAGTTCTGATTTTCAACTCCAGTTTCAGATGACCCAAGAACCTCCTCAGGCCTCTAGCACCATCCATGCACACAATATACATGCAGACAAACACATGGACAAAACAGAAATTGGTAGCAAAATGTTGCATCAACTGCCACTGTGAAGAGTCAGGGACTGTGTAGTGCTTCTGTTAAACTCAGTGGGTAGGAAAAACCATTCTAACACACAGAATGTGACCCACAGACATGTTAAACATGTTTTCTGGACTTCTGAGGAAGTCTCTGTTAGGAATTTGATCTTCTATAACGCAACCCTAACCCTAATCTATCTTATGCCCATTACCTCACTCTATAGTGTCTTGCCTGTAGCACATCCAGATCTCACACTGAAGCCAGTAAGTGCTCATCTTAAAGCAAAAACCTAGTGTCAAGTACATCTTCCTGAATGAGGGCTTTTGGAACCAGTATTCTGGAAGTTGGGGCAAAGGAGAAGGGGCAGGCACAGGTGGCAGTCTTCACAGATGTCACCCCCCCCCAAGCCTCTCACAGGACAAGCCTCGTGACCCAGGCCCCAGCAAAGTACCTTGGCTCATGCACCTGGCTGTGGGGTGCTTCCAGCAGCAGCCTGTGTTCTCCAGCTGTAACCGCGCTAACCTGGAAGCGCGCTAACCTGGAAAGAACTTTCAGCCCTGTAACTGGTCAAAGGCAGTACCCACGAGCACGCGGAAGCCTGGAGAAATGGTTCAGCACTGGCTGCTCTTCAGAGGACCTGGGTTTGAGTCCTAGCACTTAAATGGTGGCTTACAACTCTAACTCCAGGAGCCTGGGGAGATGGTTCAGAAAACAATTTTTTTTCACATAGCAAACTATCTTTAAATTTTATTTATTATATATACACAGTTCTGTCTGCATGTACATCTGCACATCAGAAGAGAGCACTAGATCTCATTATATATGGTTCTGAGCCACCATATGGTTGCTGGGAATTGACCTCTGGAAGAACAGCCAGTGCTCTTAACCTCTGAGCCATCTCTCCAACCCCCAGAAAATAAGATTTTTAATAGACTAAGAAAGATAAGGCACACTCTTTTTGCAAAGAACTCAATATTGTGGTTTCTTCTTTCCTTGTCTGACAGAAACATACTTATGCTTTGAGTAATAGCAAGCAATACTGTAAAGGCTTCCTGACTGACTTCAGGTAACGTGCCCAGGGGCAAACATGCAGTAAGACAGAAGCTGAGGAGTGAATCCCACTTAGACTCCGAAGACTCATGAGTGAATGTGGACCTTCATCAGAAAGCATCTGTTAGCCAGAGACAAGTGGTGCTGGCTACCTAGTCCTGTAGGGGATGTTGAGGGCCAGCCAGAGGCCCCAGGGCTCACTCCACATCCTTAGTGACACTGGTTTTACACAAAGTGTCTGCAAGCAGGGCCACCTCTGGTCAGCCACTGCAGATAACTTAGGTCACCCTTCATTTCCACAAGCAAGACGCAGAGTAAAGAAGAGTGGAACTTAATCTTTATTTACAGGACACTGCAGGGTACGAAATTCCACATAGAAATAAGAAACTCAAGAGGACAGCTTCATATAGTATGTACAGTTTACAACTGTTCAAGTATAGTTTCTTTGTAAAAAGTGCTACAATAACAAACCACATTTAAAAAGAGTTCTTAGTAGAGAAAAACAGTAAGACAAATTTATGAAGAACACGGCACATGAAAACAACATTGCGCCTCTGTACATTAGAAGTTAAAGGTGCCGGGAGCCCCGTCCTGAACTTGGAAGGCGAAGCCTTCAGAGGTAGTTTCTGGCACAACATTTTGATCTTCCTCGTCCTAGAAACAGCAAAACAAGATATAACGGTGAACACTGTATATCCTTAGCAGTAGCCTGTCTCAAAGCCTACACTTGGTAGAACAGAACTTGACTAATTCATTAGTGCTGAGAAAAGATTCTGGATGGGTTGAGGCATCAACAGCAACTGACATCTATCTACCAATCACTGTACAATAAGAGGCAGAGTAAGGTCCTGGAGTTGGTCCATTTCTCCATCAGCTCCCACAAGGACACACATAAAGTTATTCAGAGGTGTTCAAAGCTGTTCATATACCATCAAGTCAATTCTAGAGGAACAAATACATCCACATGGAAGTCCTGGCTGCACTGATAATTGCTTTTTGTGAGGACATGGTTAACAGAAGAACCATACACAAAGGATCAAAATCTAACGGGCTTGAAGATCCTTGTGGATTCTTGTGGTTAACATGGCCATTACTCACCTCTACTGAGAAGTACTTCTCAATTAAACTTAACGAAGCCTTGTATACAGACTCATTTTCATGGCTCTGTAGTGCTTCAATTTTGTCCAAGCCTCCACACTCTTCAATCATTATACTCAGTTTTTCTGTCTCACCCAGCTTCTCAGCAGCCTTAAAACAAACACAATTCAAGTTTAGTACCCTAACTCTAGTCTATTTCAGATATAAATACCAGTTTCTATGAGGCATTTTAGTTATTTTGTGTTTTTATTTTGATCTATTTCTCTAGTTTCTGTGTCTCTCTGTAGCCCTGGAATGCCTGGAATTTGCCAAGTAGAACAAATACCTGTTTTTATCTTTCCCTGAGAAGACAGTGTTTCTCTGTGTAGCTCTGAGTTTCCTGGATCCCCCTTTGAAGACCAGGCTGGCCTCAAACTCAGAGATCCACCTGCCTCTGCCTTCCAAGTGCTTGAATTAAAGGCATGTGCCACCACATGGCTGCTTTGTTATTTTTCTTTTGTAGTTAAACAGGGTTTCACTATGCAGGAACATTGCCACAGCCAGGCACGAGGGTGCTCTCCTTTAATTCAGGAATTAGATCCAGGTATATCTCTAGAAATAGCTCAGCAGGAAGAGTGACCTGGGTTCAGTTCCCAGTGTGCACACTGCAGGTCACAACTGTCTAACTTTAATCTCAGGGATTCAATGCCCTACCCCGAACTCCTCAGGTTCCATGCCTACAGGCACATGGACACTTAAGTACATGTAGGCATAACATTTATACAGATAAAACACAAAAATAAGAATGCAATCAGTCTATTAATTATATAAAGATTCCTTCCAAACTTTTAACAGACTAAACTGATCTGCTTCAAAATTTAGGGTTTTAACTGAAGACGAGCAGGAAACCTGGCCAATCAGAAACAGATTTACATACAGGGGTAGAAACACCAGTGTTGGGCTGGAAAGATGGCTCTGAGCACTGGCTGTTCTTCCAGATCATGAGTTCAATTCCCAGCAACCACATGGTGACTCATAACAATCTATAATGAAATCTGGTGCCCTCTTCTGGCACGCAGGTGTACACGCAAACACAACATTGTATACATTAAAAAAAAAAAATCAGTGTCCTTTAACTAGACTCAACATTTTTTTGCATGTATTGAAAGAATCTCATTCTATAATCCAGACTGGCTTGGAAATCACTATATATAGTCAAGACCTTCAACTCAGAGTGGTCCTGTGTGCTAGGATTATAGGTGTGAGCTTCCTATAGGGAGTTCAAGACAGCCTAGGCCACTTAATAGCTCAACCTTGAAAAAAGAAAAAAACAATCCTGTTCTCTTGTTTTGTTTTTCAATACATGGTGTCTCCATATAGACCAGGCTGGCCTCCCGAGCACTGGGATTTATAAAAAGTGAGGCAGCATGTAAACCGAACTTCTGACCCTGACCATTAGTAACCAAACTTCCAGCCCTGAATAGCCAGTAATTGTCAACCCAGATCCATGGCCTTGTTAGGACTTACCTGGAAGATATTTGCAATGGCATCAAGAATAACCAGAACAATTTTGGTATCTTTTGCACTCAAGAGGTTCGTCAAAGGTTCTATTATGCCACAATGAACAAGATACACAATCTGCTCAACAGTCCCACCACTGGTATAGTTGGTTACAGCCCACACAGCTTCCTTCTGGGTCTTAAAGTCGGCCTGGTAAACAACAAAATGGTTTTAGTTCAGAAGTCCTACCAGTAAAACTCCAAAAGGTAGTGTTTTACAGACACTAACTAAATGACTTGATTTTACTGCTACCTATCTAACAAAAGGCTTAGGGAGCAGACATCAAGTCATTTAGACACTTTAGTAGTTGATACTGGTTTAAGACAGGTTTCTCTATGTAGTACTGGCTATCCTGAAACTTGCTGCTTTGATCAGGCTGCCCTCAAACTCAAAGATCCTCCTGTCTCTGCCTCAGGGTATTAAAGGTGTATGCTACCACATCCAGATTCTTTTAAGACTCTTAAAAAAAAAAGCATAGGTTGTCATAAAAGTTGACAACCATCTGGTCACACCCTGAACTCTCATTACCTTAGAGAGGACACCAACAAGAAATGGGACAAGGCCATGATTCACAACTTGCTGTATCTGGTCCTGGCGTCCAGCTGTGATGTTTGACATTGTCCACGTGGCCTCCTTCTGAATATTAGTTTTGGGGTTTGTTAGCAGGCTGGGAAAGACTGCAAGTGCTCCTGCGTCTATCACGATCTGAGTCTGTTCATCTGTTCCAGTGACAATATTCCCTATGGCTCTTAGTGCGGGAGTCTAAAAGGAAAAAAATATTTTCATGTTGAGTAGTTACTATTTTTTCCAGTACTACTAAAAAAAATTCTCTACTCTAAAGTTCTGCAAAAGTCATAGACATGGCCCATGGTAGCTCAGTATCCAACTGGGTACACTAATAAGGGGAACAGGGACTTTTGCAGAACTCAATGGCTGGCTCTTTGACACCCCCACCCACCCAAGGGAGGAGCAGCCTAGCTAGATCCCAGAAGAGGACATTGCAGCCAGCCCTGAAGACACATGATAAGCTAGGGTCAGATGGAAGAGGGGGAGGTCCTCCCCTATCAGTGGACTTGGAGGGGGGCAGGGAGAAGATGAGGGAGGGATGGGGAGAGTGGGAGGGAATGAGGGAAGGGGCTATGGCTGGGATACAAAGTACATAACCTGTGATTAATATAAAAATAAATAAATTACTTAAGAAAAAAGTCATAGACAGTATCTCAATACTATGGCTCCTATACTATAAAGTTGATTAATAAAAAGGTTAACACCCACCACAATTGGCAATTCAGTAGCTCCTAGAAGCTTCACAAGTTGGGGCACAACTCCTGTTTTCACAACCATCTCAATGCGCTCGTTTGGACCGTCAGTCAGGTAAGAAATAGCCCAGCAGGAATCTGCTAACACTTCTGGATCGCTGTGATGCAGGAGACGAACTAAAGTAGGAAGAATCTGCTCAACGGCCTCTAAGGGGGGTGCAGGGTTCTTGTTTCGACAAAGGTTTGAAAGGGTCCAGGTAAGATTACGTAAGTAACCACACTGCGGGGAAAAAATGTAGTTAGAAGGCTTATTCTGAAAAGATGGGAAAAATAAGAACCAAATACTATGTGACTTTACTTATGCTAATAACTTACTGCCAAGGAAGATAGGTCAGGAATTGCAAGAAGTGCCAACAGTGGGTCAACTGCGCCATATTTGATAACCAAGTCTCGGAAAACTGAACCGTCACCTGAAACAGAAAGCAAGATCAGCTGAGTGGTAAAGACCTTTAATCTCTTTAATCTCAGGATTTATTTCTGTGAGTTCCAAACCAGCCTGGTCTTCAGCCAGTGCTACATAGTGAGCCCCTCATAAAAATAAAAAAGCAAGATTAGAGAATCTACTGCTCCTGGACACCAATGTTCAGCTGCTGAAAGAACTGTCAGACATGCTGTAACAAATATTTCTCCAGTAGCATTGTTAAATGCTTCTTCCACGCCTAATAAGGGCTGAAAGCAAACTTAAAGTCTGGCACAAAAGCCACTAGGACCTTTAACATGGTCCTTCTTTAATCATGCTGGACACATTCAATCCAAAGAATTTTAAGTGCAAGTACCTGCAATGTTTCCAAGAGCCCATACAGCTTGCTCGCTGATGTGAGCATGCGGAGATGCCAAGAGAGAAATAAATGCTGGGATAGCACCTCCATCCACCACAGCCTTGGTCTGCTCAGATGTTCCAGAAGCAATGTTAGTGAGTGCCCAAGCAGATTCAAACTGAATGGGACTACAATCAGTTTTGCCCAAGAAGGACACAAATTTGGGGATCAAACCAGCTCGGATGATATTGTCTATGGGAGGCTGTTTCTCCCTAGAAAGCAGTTTCCTACAGGAAACAAAAAGAAAATCAAAGTTAAAAGTTGATTTCCACAGTGCCTTGAAAGGTGTCTAAAAATCTTGACAAAGTAATTGATACATGTATAATCTCAACATAGGGAAGGCTGAAGCAAAAGGATTGTGCACTTAAGGTCAGCCTAGGCTACATGAGATCCTGTTTAAAAAAAGGGGAAGGGGCAATGGTGAGATGGTTTAGCAGGTAAGCAACCAAGCCTGACAACCTAAATTCAATCCCCAGGACTCACATGGTGGAGAGAACTTCAAGTTGTCCTCTGATTTCCATAATAAACAAACAAATAAATTTAAAAGAAAGTAAAAATTCATGACTGTATGGCTTCACTTTATCCATCCCACCTATTTCTCCCCACCCCAATCTCCAAAAGCTAATTTTGTAGGTTTCCCATGCCAGAGCCTGCAGACTTACCGAGCAGCTTGAGTAGCTTGGAGCTGGCTTTCCAAATTGTTACTGTTTATGCCTTTAACAATGTCCTCAACAGACCAATTTACAGTGCCCTAAAAGAAATGCAATATTTTACAAATTGTTTTTATTAAATACGTATAATAGACTTTATACCTGTTAGGCTCTTTAGTTGTGAACTTGACACAACCTAGTCACCAGAAGACAGAATCAACACGAAGAATTGCTTTGGTCAGATTAACCTCTGCCCATGTCTGAAATTATCTTGATGACTGATGTGGGAGAGTCCAGTTTACTGTGGGCACCGCCCCGAAGGCATGCAGGTCTGGGCTGTATAGGAAAGCTAACCTAGTCAGCCAGCCAGTCAGTAAGCAGCAACACACCCTGCCCACTGCATGGTTTCTGCTTGAGTTCCTGTCCTGATTTCCCTCATTAGTAAATTATGACCTGGAACTAAAAGCCAAATAAACCTCTCCCTGCCACTACATTGCTTTCAGTTTTATCAAAGCAACAGAAAGCAAACTAGTACACCTGGCACTGTACGGATACTTTTAGGTTCTTAGTCTGTTACTAAAAGATTAACTTTACATTTAATTTGGCCTACTAAGTACTGTTTTATATGTATAGTTCTCAAACTTAGTACCATGATACTGGATTCTCAAGTCAGAGCACTTTTCTCACTAAAGAAAGGCAGTTGTTACAGCAAACCTAAACCCCCGAAACAGGGTTTCTCTGTGTAGCCCTGGCTGTCCTGGACTCCCTTTGTAGACCAGGCTGGCTTTGAACTCAGAGATCTGCCTGCCTCTGCCTCCCTGGTGCTGGGATTACAGGTGTGCGCCCCTGCGCCTGGCCGAGGAAAGGCTCGGCTTACATTAGATGCAATCCCTTGAACTCAAATATACTTTTAACAAAGACAGAGCTACAAACAATGCCTTAGATTTTTGTTTGTTTGCTTGTTTTTTGTTTTTGACACAGGATCTCTTCACATAGCCTTGGCTGTCCTGGAACTCATTATGTAGAGTAGGCTGGCCTAGAACTCACAGAGCTCTACTTACCTTTACTACAGAGTACTGGGATAAAAAAAGTTTTATGCTACCACCTGACCTAATTTCTTGGATTTTTTTTATTTAAGACTTTTATCTACAAATTTCCATAGTAGATTACTTTTCTGTTGTGAATCACTGCAAAAAAAAAAAAAAAAAAAGGTCTGCAGCCCTCAAAACAGTATAAGCTACTGTCACTGCTCTTGGTTGCCATCACAACTTTATGCTAAGACTCCAACGCTGGGGGCTGGAGAGATGACTCAGCAGTTAAGAGCACTGACTGCTCTTCCAAAGGACCCAGATTCAAATCCCAGCATCCACATGGCAGGTCACAACTGTCTGTAATTCCAGTTCCAGAGGATCTGACAGTCTCACAACATACATGAAGGCAGAACACCAAAGTTAAGTTCCAGACCAGGTCAGGCTACAGAAAAAGTATCACACCAGCCAGGGTCAACAGCAAGCAGGATACTGTCTCAAAAAATAAAAAAGAGCTAGAAAACTTTCTTAATCTTCAACTGGAACTGAACTGTCAAGGTAGCCATCACTGCAGGGATGTCTGAAGGAAGGTCAGAACTAGAAAACTGCACTGCAGTGAGGCCATGTGGTAGAAAGTTGCTCAGAACGTATATATGTGAGGCTTTATTTCAGCACTGACAAAAAAAAAAAAAAAAATGGCACTAAGGAGATGGCTCAGTGGTCAAGAGCATTAGCATTCTAGAAGAGGTTCAGTACCCTGCACCCACAATGGCAGCTCACAACTCTGTTAACTCCAACTCCAGGGGAAACAAATACCCTCACACAGACATACATGCAGGCAAAACACCAATGCACATAAAATTGACCATTAAAAAAATCAAAGTAACAGCTGGGTGCTGGTGGCACATGCCTTTAATTCCAGCACTCAGGGGGCAGAGGACTGCCTGATCTACAGAGTGAGCTCCAGAAGGCCAAGGCTACTCAGAGAAACCCTGTCTGGGATAGGGGATGGGAATAACAAACTGGGCTAGAAAGGTGACCCCAGCAGGTAAAGTCTGGTGACCTGAATTTGATCCAAAGGGCGCTGTATAGGCAGAAAAGAGAAAACCCACCCCATATAACACATACCATGACATGTGTGCACCTAGACACATACATCATGCCTGTCTTGAAAAACCAAAAAGACAAAAAAAAAAAGGAAACAAAAATTGAATTTCATACACACACACATATGAAAATAATATAAATGCAGGCTTATTGGGATCAGTGAGAGAGAGGGAGAAAAAAGGGGAGCACATGTGGGGGTGGGCAGGAAGGAGGAAAGGGGGAGGGAGAACAGAAAGTTTAAATGTCTAAGAAACATTTATCCGTGTTTTCTAGGTGTGCATGAATGCAAATGCATTTACCTGATTGTTGCGATTTTCCTGCAGTGGAGAAGTAGCATCATCCGGAAATGAGCTGACGTTTCTCCTTTTCAGCATCTGGTCATCTTTCTTAGCTTTCCTCAGTTCCACATTAACCTCTATTCGCCGGCGCCGCATTTCCTGAAAGAAAGACACCTTGTTGTCTTATTTTTATTTTATTTTTTGCTCTTATAAATTTATTTTTCTCTTATATACACTGGTGTTTTGCCTGAGTGTGTGAGGAGGTCAGATCCCCTAGAACTAGGGTTACAGACATTTATGAGCTGCCATGTGGGTGGTGGGACTTGAACCTGGGTCCTATGGAAAGACAGTCAGTGCTCTTAACCACTGAGTTATTTCTCCTAACTCTCACATGAGTATTCACTGACAAATGGTTTCTTTTAAAATCCCTCAAAGGCCAACAAGAGATGGTTCATCCAAAAAAGGCACTTGCACCAAGTCTGAGGACTTCAGTCCTTCAGAGGCATACAGAGGAGGGAACCAACGTCTACAGTGGTCCCCTTACCTCTGTATGTGTACCTGGTGAACACAAAAAATGTTTACACAAATAAGTAAATAAATAAATGCAATTTAAAGAGTTTTAAAATACCTAAGACAAGAGCTAAAGCTCAGGCACAGAAAAACCCACCTGAGAACCTCAAAACGTGTGTTATACACATTATCCCTTTTTGCTTCCTTTTAAAAGTATACATAAGAAAACAACAGAAGCTACTCACTGTGCTGTCTTTTCCCTTGTTCTTGAATCTGTTAAGCCGGGCAGCTGGTAAATTAGCATTCTCGTTGGTGGACATGGTTGCAGGAACAAGGGGGAAAGCTAGTAGACAGGGAGGGTAAAGAAAAAAAAAGCACTTAAGAAAAACACAGCAGAAGATGGGCATAGTAACACATGCATTTAATCCTAAGAGGCTGAGGCAGACAGATCTGAGCCAGTTTAATCATAGCAGGATTTCTTTAATCGAAGGTGAATTCCAGACAGCCAGGAATACTGAGAAACCCTGTCTCAAAAAGCCAAAACAAAAACCAACAAACCAAAACAGAAAGTTTTCAGCATTACGGCCAAAAAGATATAGTTCCCCTCCTACAATGATGGGCTTAACCTCTGGCAACCTAAATGCTAGAAGAAACATTTTCAAATAAACAATTTAAAATTTCCACTGACCACGTTATTAAAACGCTTAAAAGAAACGAATGGAATTTACTAAGGCTTTTCCCCAATATAGCTGAAACATTACCATTTCAGCGTGTCATCAATACAGAAAAATGGAGGCGTTTTCCGGCTTTCATACGCCTTCAGAATCCCGTGTGTAGTTTAAGCACTGACAGCGTCTCAATTCAGATTAGCGGCTTTTCAAGCACTCGGTGGCCTTAAGCCCCTGGCCAGCAGGGTATTAGACAAGGCTCCACATTCTAGACTCCACTAGCTAATGGAACACCAAGCGGGAGAACCCCGGCTGCCTCCGAGCTGACGATCCGCCTCCCCGAGGCAATAAATGCGGCTACGGCTTCCCGCTGACTGACGGCCAAAACCAACACACGCCAGTACCTTCAAGCACACTAGGACCTGGTTCGGCTCGTTTACGCTACAGAACCTTCCACAACCCTCGCTGTCGGTGACAGCGGCGCCGACACCTTCAGCACCTTGCACACTCACTCCCAGCGTGCATCCAATTAAGATGACATCAGCTGCGGTCCCCGGGACTCGATAGAGCACAGGTGTGACGGGCCCCCCCCCTGCTCCCCGTCCGTCCTCGGCCACGACACCGGCGCCCGGGGCCAAGCGTGGGATCGGGATGTCTAACTGCCACCCCCAGCTCCGGCCCACAGCCCCGGCCTCGCCCGCAGGCGGCGGCGGCGGCGGCGGCGGCGGGCGGGTCCGCTCGGCGGCGGCCGCGCTCCGGGCCCCCGCCGCCCCTCCGGGCCGCGCCGCCGCCGCCGCCCCCGCCAGCCCTGACCCCGGCTCGCCCCGAGGCCTCGCCTGAGGAGGGAGGCCCAGCACACGCCCCGGCGCGGCCTGCTGCCGCCGGCCGTCGCCGCGCAGCCCCGGCCTCGGCTCCCACCTGCACAGCGGGCTCAGGCTTCCACGGAAGGCGGTGCGGAGCGCTCAGGCTGCGGGGTCGGCGGCCCTCGAAACGTCCACCGCGTCTCAGCCCTCAGACTTTGTGCCTCGTGCTGCCGGCCGGCGCGATTTAAATTTCCCGGTGACGCCGCCTCCCGATTGGCTGGTTTGAGCCTAAGCTGTGCGCCCATTGGCAGATTTGAAAAACACGTTAGGCGGGGGTGGGGGTGGGACCTGGACGGAGGACCTAGGGGTGGGGGGGAAGGCGGGGGTGGGGCGGCGAGGAGGGTAGCATCGCGAGATGAGGGAGCGGACGGGCAATCCCAGAGTGCTTTGCAGAAGGGCGACTCCCGAGCGCTGCACAGAGTAGCTCAGGGGTGGGTGCTGACTGCGTGTGCCCGGAACGCCGGGCAGGACTCTCTGTTTGCTTTCTCTGGTCCTGTCCTTAAGCAAATACACGGAATTATTATTACACTCGCTATCGTCAAAAAAAAAAAAACAAAATTTTTGCCTGTGTGATTGGCGCAGGCTTTTAATTCAAGCGCTCGGGAGGCAGAGACAGGATTGCTATGAGTTCAAGGTGAGCCTGGCCTTCATAGCGAGGCAGCCAGGGCTACATCAGGAGACCCTGTCTCAAAAGAAAATGATAATAATAATAAGAATTAAGACAATCATAACAGAGCTTAAAACAAATGCAATTTTTCATGACAACTCACAAGATTTTTAGCAGTGAACGGTCACTGGGAGAAAGTAAAGTGTATCTGTGTGGCTCTTAATAATCATTATTAATTATAACAATGATTGTTTATACTATTTGTTATTTTATATAATTTATTTGATTTTATTTTATGTGCATTAAGGTGTCGGATTCCTTGGAGTTGTAAGCTGCCATGTGGGTGCTGGGAATTTAACCCGGCTTTTTGGAAGAGCAGACAGTGCTCTTAACCACTGAGCCATCTCTCCAGCCCCTATTTATGGTTTTTTCTTTTTCTTTCCTTTTTTGAGACAGGGTTTTTCTGTGTAGCCTTGGCTGTCCTGATCTCTGTAGATCAGGCTGGCATCAAATTTACAGAGATCCAGCTGCCTCTGCCTCCGCGAGTGCTGGGATTACAGGCGTGCGCCCCTGCTCCTAGCATCGTAATTTTTTTTTTTTTATTATTATGGGGAGTGGGTTTGACGAAGGATCTTTCAATAGGGCTGAGGCTGCCCTTGAAACGGCTGTAATCCTGTCTCAGCCTCAGTCCTGGGATTACAGACTTGTTCCACTTGGGTAGGTTGTGTGTCAAATTCCTATAGATTTCTTGGAAAATAAAAAGACAATGGAAGCAGCAAATATGGTAACAAACGGCTTATTAATGCCTATTTTCTCCAAACATTTTTTTCTTTTCAATACTGGGTTTCACTGTGTAGCCTTGGCTGTCCTGGAACCCACTCTAGACCAGGCTGGCCTCAAATTCAGAGATCCCAAGTGCCACTACCACCAGGCTTCAAACGCTTTTAAAAACTATTGGGGCTGGAGAGATGTCTCAGAGGTTAAGAGCCCTAGCTGTTCTACCAAAGGTCCTGAGTTCAATTCCCAGCAACCACATGGTGACTCACAACCATCTAAAATGAGATCTGGTGCCCTCTCCTGCCCTGCAGGCACACATGCAGGCAGAATACTGTATACATAATAAGTAAGTAAATCTTTTTTTCAAAAAGAAAAAAAAAACTTCATTAATTCTGAACATAGAATCCTTCACCGAAACTTGCCAAGTGTTAGCCTTTTGTCACATTTTTCTTTATATTTAACGTATATACAAGTGTCCACATGTGGGTTATCTATTATTCTTTTAGGTTTTTGATGGTTTCAAAATTATCTTTTTAGCCCTAAACATTCCAGAATATATCTGCTGAGAAAAAAAAGACAGTTTCAAGCTGAGCATTGGTATCACAGCCCTTTAATCCCAGCATTTGGGAGGCAGAGGCAGGCAGAGCTCTGAGTTTCGGGACAGCCAAGGCTACACAGAGAAACCCTGTTAGGGAGAGGGGAGGACATTTTTTCTTACATAACCACACTACAAACCCTCAAATTTCAACTTCCATTTTATTAACAGTGCATATTCATGTTTTGTGGTCTATTAGTTTCAAACATCAAAGGTGTTTATAAGCATCAGGATTTTTGTGTTCTTCCTGTAATTTTTCTGGGTCCTTTAAAGGAGTATTTTAGGAAAGTTGGGATAGTTTATTTTGTACAAATAGATGCAAGTAGTATGCTTTGTCTATTCTTGCAGGCATTCCTGCCAGTTTTTCTCTTGCGTGCTGAGAAGTTCACAGGCAGTTGCTCCAAATCTGACCCGCTAAATGCAAGAATGTGGAAGGAATCCATTCTCTACCAATCACTGCCAGGCATTCTCTTGGCTACCGTGAATGGTTCAGGAGCAAGCACATGACCTAAATTCATCCCGTTTGGGAAGCCTGTGTGCTTTGTTTAGTAGATTGAGGTTGGAACGACTTCTGAAAGGAGACTTAGTCTCAGAACTCTGAATAAGGCACTTGTAGAAAAACTTTGGGGGCTCTGACCAACAACCTGCCTGATTTCTCAAAGCTGCAGGTGCATCTCTGAAGCACTAAGTGACCCAGTGTGTGTTACCTGCACCATTAAAATGGGCTTTCTTTCCCTTGAAAACAGCGAGGGCTGTGTTCCCAGAAGTGTTTCCATGCTATGCATGTATCAACTGTCACAGAGAGAATGAAATCATAAGTTCTTAAGTGATTTGTTCCAGGTTTACAGGGGCAACAAATGACAGATGGGAGTCAAGCCCACTGTACTAGCACTTGAAAAGAAACTGAAACACAAGTATAATGTCCAAAGTTGCCTTGACAACCAAGTGCGGTGGGGCGGTTAATCCCAGCCATCTAGAGGCAGACACAAGTGGACTTCAGTGAGTCCCAGGCAAGCCCAAGCTACACAGTGAGACTCTGGAGGAGCTGGAGAGCTGGCTCAGCTGCTCTTTCAGAGGGCCTGGGTTCAGTTCTCGGCATCTGCACTGGGCGGCTCAAAATCACTGCCTGTGCCCCCAGCTCCAAGAACTGATGCCGCCTTCTGATGCCCAAGGGGACCTGCATGCATGTGGCATAGGTGCCCCTCCCCCACGAAGACACATAAACAAAAATAAATCTTCTCCCCCAACATCATATTTTTATTAATTATTTGGATATTTTGTACATCATACTCGATTCACATTCCTTCCAGGTCCACCCTCCCAACCTTGTGCCCCCATCCAAAAAGAAACACACCAAGTTCAATTTGTGTTTCCCATATACTCACTGGAGCATGGTCAAACTCCCAGGGGCCAGCCCCTTAAAGATAAGGGAGGCCTTCCCCACCCTCCACCAGAAGCCACCAACTGTGAAGAGTTACACTTCAGCATCTTTATTGAAGCTCTTTTAGTTGTTGTTTTCAAGACAGGGTTTCTCTGTATAGCTCTGGCTGTCCTGGAACTTACTCTGTAGACCAGGCTGGCCTTGAACTCAGAGATCCATCTGCCTCTGCCTCCCAAGTGCTGGGATTAAAGTTGTGTGCTACTACCACCTGGCTCTTTAAGGACTCCTCTATAGCTTCCTATCTGAACTTCCTATCTTTTGGGGGGGGTGGCAGGGGGAGGACTTGTCACAGAAGCCTTAATTTTCTCATTCTCAATTATGAGTCTTTGGTTGATACCACTACAAAAGCACGGACCACAGACATTAACACAACCTGTGACAGCACCATGGACCGTGGACAGCAGCATGCCTCCAGCAGCAGGACAGAGCATGGCCTGGATTCCCTTCTCAGCCTTGAATCCTAGCACTCTGGAGACAGAGGCATGAGGATCTCTGAGCTTGAAGCCTGATTGATCTACAGAGGGAGTTCCAGAACAGCCAGGACAACACAGAGAAACCCTGTCTTGGAAAAACCAAACCAAACAAATAACTGATAGGGCTGGAGAGATGGTTTAGTCATATTTACTGCTCTTGCAGAAGACCTAGGTTTAGTTCCAGTACCCACATGGTGGCTCACATCCATAGCTCCAGTTCCAGGGGATCAGATGCCCTCTTCTAGGATTCTTCTGCCACCAGGCATGGATGTGGTACACAGACATACATGTAGGCAAAATACACATATACATAAATGAATACATCTTTGCTGGAAGCCTGTAATTCCAGCACTCTGGCAAGTTCCAGGCCAGCCACGGCTATATAATGAGACCCTGTTTTGTTTAAGTTACTAATTAAGTTGGGGTAGCTAGGTAAGGCCCTAGGTTCAGTCCTTAGCTCTGAAAAACAAAACAAAGTTGCATTGAAAGATACATGATGTACAAGGGAGACATGCTTCTATCACTCTTCCGTGCAGTGCCGACCTCCCCATCCCTCACCTGAGTCCTGAGACAGGAACTCATTGTGTAGTCCTGGCTGTCCTGGAACTGGCGTAGACCAGGCTGACCTGGAATTCACAGAGATCTGCCTGCCCTTCTCCTGGGTGTCCCACCACTGCCAGACACCTCTTCTGCCCTTAACCAACATACTTTATGTATTTCAGTGGATTTGAGTCTTTAGTTTTTGTTTGAGACAAGGCCTCAAGTCAAGCCCAGCTGGACCTTACACCCCTAATCCTCTGGCTTCTATTACAAATTGGGATGGGGATATCGGCAGAGCCCTGTCTGATCTAATCCACCCTATATGTTCCATCTGTCAGATGAATAGATCTGTTTGGTGGCTGCTCCATCTTGAGTATGTTAAGCAAAGGTTCAGGGTTGACAGCTTAGTTCCCAGTATGGCAACAAGTTCAGAGGTGGTAAAATCTTAGTGTGGGGCCTGACTGGGGGAGGGGAACAATTCCAGGAGGCTTACTTCTGAAGGGGTTGATGTAGTTTATATGAGACCCTGGCTAGTTGCTAGGAGTCGGGTATTAGGGCCAGTCTCCAGCCTGAATTTGTGTGTGTGTGTGTGTGTGTGTGTGTTTGTTGTCTAAACATGTGACCACACCCTTTGAAAAGCATTCTTGCCCTGACACCATTTGCCTTGTTAGAATGTAGCCAAGCAGGCCCTCGGCAAGGCAAGGAGTTGGCAGCACTGTGTTCTTTGGACCTTCAGAACTGGTAGCCACATAAACTCCTATTTCCAGGTATTTGTTATAGGGGCCCAAAATGGACTGAGATCACAATGAAGACACAAGATGCGAAGGACTGTTTGCTGAGGTGTCTGGGTCTGAGAAGTCCTTCTTCTCCCACCTGACTGTGTGCTATCATGATGTGAGCTTGAGAAGGAGCAGCCCCAGAGAAACAATGAAAAGCAGATCCCGATGAATTGCTTTAAATGGCTTAAGCCCAAGTTCAATGATGGCAGCTCCATAAATACTCATTTTTAGGAAGTATAGTCGAATTGGGTACAGAGTCTCTGGAACTGGAAAAGTTCCTTAACCAGGTCACCTTGTTTTGCCACGTAAGATGAAAAATCACCTTTACTAATAGTTTATCCACAAAACAACAGTGGAAGCTGATAATGCCAACTTGAAGCCAATGGGACCCCAGCGCACAGAGTGGATGCTGTGCTTGATCCTGATGGTGGCCATGGCAACACCTTCATCTTTGGGAGCCACATCCTTACAATACAGTAGGCGCAGGAGTAATAATTGGCAGCATCTTCCTAGTTTGTGATAAGCCGCTCAGGTGGAAAGTATTGTAGTGACAATTCTGGAATTTTAGTTCTTTTAAAACACAGAAATAGGCAGACGCCGCTGTCCCTGTCGTCTATTGCTGCAGCCATGGTCAGCCCCACTGTGTATTTCGACATCGATGCCGATGGCCAGCCTTTGGGCGGCGTCTCCTTCGAGCTGTTTGCAGACAAAGTTCCAAAGACAGCAGAAAACTTTTGTGCTCTGAGCACTGGAGAGAAGGGATTTGGATGTAAGGGTTCCTCCCTTCACAGAATTATTCCAGGATTCATGTGCCAGGGCGGTGACTTCACACGCCATAATGGCACCGGTGGCAGGTCCATCGACGGGGAGAAATTTGAGGATGAGAACTTCATCCTGAAGCACACAGGTCCTGGCATCTTGTCCATGGCAAATGCTGGACCAAACACAAATGGTTCCCAGTATTTTATCTGCACTGCCAAGACTGAGTGGCTGGATGGCAAGCATGTGGTTTTTGGGAAGGTGAAAGACGGCATGAACATTGTGGAAGCCATGGAGCGTTTTGGATCCGGGAATGGCAAGACCAGCAAGAAGATCACAATTTCCAACTGTGGACAACTCTAATTCTTTTGACTTGCAGGCATCTTACCCACCAGACCATTCCTTCTGTAGCTCAGGAGAGCACTCCAATCCCATTTGCTCGAAGTACCCTGTGATCTCTGCTTTCGCTGAAGTTCTTTGGGTTCCATATTTGCCTCATTCCCCTCCAAGTCTAGTTGGATTGCAGAGTTAAGTTTATGATTATGAATAAAAAGTAAATAAGGAAAAAAACACAGAAATAGAGGATTGGAGAGATGACTTAGAGGTTGAGAGCACTGACTCCTCTTCCAGAGAATCCAGGTTCAATTCCCAGCACGTACATGGCAGCTCACAACTACCTGTAGCTCCAAGATCTGACACCCTCACACAGACATACTTGCAGACTATACACCAATGCACAATTACAAAAAAGTCAGTGGTGTTCTCTAGAGTCCCACTGAACAAAACAAAGCAAAAACAAAATAAAAAAAACAACAAAAGCAAATAGAAAGAAGAAGAAGCTGGGTGTGCTGACACACACCTTTGATTGCAGCATTCAGGAGGCAGAGGCAGGCGGATCACTGTGAGCTTAAGGCCAGCTCCAGTCCAGGACAGTCAAGGCCACACAGAGAAACCCTGTCTCAAAAAAAAATCCACAGAAATATATTTTAACATTTTTATTTTATATTAATCACAGGTTTTATACTTTGTATCCCATCCGTAGCCCCCTCCCCCTAGAAATATTTTTAAGACTATGTTTTCACCTTAATCCCAGGTATGGGGTTATGGGACCACTTCAGACTGCCTGAAGCAGCAGCTGACTATCATTTGCCTCATGCGCTAGCAGAGGCGTGGTTTGCCAGTTGCAGATAGTTTCTGTGATTGTGTGACTTTCGGGATCCTGGGAACTTTTCAGAAGGTACATAAATACTAGAGCCCTGACAGGTGGAGTTGGCGGTTGGTGGTCATTCAGGGGGGTTGTTTGAGGTCTGTTAGTAGTCAAGATCAAAGAGTTAAGAAATTAGACTCCAGGCTCACTCTCTCCCCCTTCTATCCATCTTTCTCTCCTGTCTAGTGATAGGGGGTGAAACCTGGGGAATAAAGGGTGGGGAAAGAACTCACAAGCAAGGCAGTGAGGGGGAACACCTGTAATCCCAGCACTTGGGGAGCAGAGGCAGCTGAATCTCTTGAGTTTAAGGCCAGCCTGGTCTACAGAGTGAGTTCCAGGACAGCCAAGGCTACACAGAGAAACCTTGTCTCAAAAAAACAAACAACAACGAGGAGGAAGAGGAGGAGGAGGAAGAAGAAACCCACAAAGTAGCAAAGACCCGCTACAGGGTACCACTGCAAACTTCATCAGTGACTGTGGGTTCCAAGTCTAGACACACTGCCCTGCATAGGTGCTGACTTGGCATCTGGTCATCAGGTTGAATGCCATGATCCAGGCGTTGACGGCCCTGGCAGCCACGGTCAACGTGGACAACTGGAGATGCACTAATGGATATGTGGTTCTTGAAGGGTAACTTAGGGAGCCAGGGGAGGATATTAACCTCTCCCTGAGGCTTCTGGGAGGGAAACAGACTTGAAAAGGCTCTCCAGCATCTCCGCTGCTGCACATATTTCATTGTGAGAATCCCACCCTCATCACATCACTAAAGCCTAATTAACTTCCAAACGGTTGGTCTCCAAATATCACACTGGTGTTTAGGGCTTCAGCTTGGGGATTTATGAAGATACAAACCTTCAATACATAACACCCATTCAGATTCTTGTTCTTTAAGATATATTTAGTTTATTATGTATGCAATGTTCTGCCTGCATGTACATGTGAATGCCAGAAGAGGGCACCATGTGCTTGCTGGGAACTGAACTCTAGAAGAGGAAGCAGTGCTCTTAACCTCTGAGCCATCTCTCCAGCCCTACCCATTCAGAGTCTAAACTGGAAATTTTGACTTGAATGGAAATGGAGAAGGAAGGATTTAAGGATTGTAGAGGAATGTTAACTGAGAACAAAGGTGTTCTGACAAGAGATCACATCCAAATATCTTCTAGGTCTGTGTGAACCAGCTAGAACACAAACATGCCTTTAATCCAGGAGACAAAGGCAAGCGTATCTGAGTTCAAGGACAGCCTGGTATAGAGCAAGTTCCAGGTAAAGAAAAGCTTAAATCCAGGCATGGTAGAACATGCCTTTAATCCCAAGCAATGAAGGTTAAAGTTAGTTTGTAGGAACACCCATGTTTGAAAGTGATGTTTAAGTGAATGGCAGAAACAGTGACGAATCAGAGAAAGACTTGACAGAACAAGATACACACTATTCTCAAGAGAGAAAAAAGGAAACCACTTAAGTGGCAATGCAGAGAGAGAGAGAAGAAGCAGTTTTCCAGGGACAGTAATAGAGAGAGGGGTTGCAGAGAGAAAACTCAGGTGAAGACCAAATGAGCCAGAGAATGAGGAGGAGCCAGGAGATCAGAACAGATTTCTGGAATTAGTTTGAGGCCAAGCAGAGCAATTCTGGGGCCAGGAGAGAAGCCAGGTAGAATAAGTCAGCTGGGAGAGGAGTCTGAGCCAGAGCAGCTGAGTTGAATCTGGGAGCCCAGAGCTCCATAACAACAAGAGAGGGTGAGCTTACTCAGCCGTTAGTCTCAGAGGCTGAAAATATGCTAGGCCTAGATTAGCAGACAGGCAGCAACGAATTGAACCACACAAATAAAAGTTACTTTTACAAATGATACCCTTGAACTTTCGCTCTTCTCTGCCTCCACCTCTGGATGCTGGGGCAAGCATTTGTCACCTCACCTAATTTATTAGAAATAGGTCGGGGTTTTTATTTTTATTTTTTGTGGCTATCAACCCCACCTCTCACACTGAACGGAAACTTGGCGTTGGGACTTAAGAGGCTGGCAGTAGACTCAAAGGGAAACAGCCTTTGCAAACTGTTTAGGTGGCCAGCAGAGACAGGGTGAAAAGACGGAGAGAGGAAAGCTGGCTCTAAACTGGTGCTGGTGATCTCTGCTAACGGAACTGGCTCATGGCAGGCTTTCTGAGCCAAGATGGCTGGAGTACATGCAACCAGAAGGAGGTGAGTACAGGGGCAAGATACCTGCTTGGGTTGGAATTCTGTTACATCAGCCTTCATAGCCCTATCAGCTGTATGTATGTCTTGACCTCGGGGACTATGGAAAATTTAATCGTGTGATTGTTCACCCAAAGGCCTCCATAGTGGTATAGGTTCTTAGTGGTCAGGAGACCATGATGATTTAGCTTCATGGATGTCTGTCATCCTCTTGTTTAGCAGAACCAAAAAAAAAAAAAATGCCTGGCCATGGTGGCAGAGACAGAGGCTAAACATAAGCTCTACAGCCCGCACTCCTGCTGTGGAGGGGGGATCTAGCTTCCTCTCCTGATGGATCCGACTGCTGTTGACTTGGTGCCTTGAACATTCAGTTACCTGGTGATCCGATCGCTAATTCTGCACTCTTACCTTTGTGGAGGAAGGAAGAAGAGATAGCCAATCTAGATGGAACATATTAAGTTTCCAATAAGCCACTCTGTTACCAACATTGCTATCTATTCACTCTCAGAAAAGCATGGCATTAAAAAAAAAAAGATTTTTTTTTTGGTCTGGGTTAGAGAGGTGGCTCAGTGATTAAGAGCACCTGTTGCTCTTGAAGATGAGCTGGAGTCAGTTCCCAGCACCCATGTGGTTTGCCTCACCGCCATCCCTAACTCCAGTTCCAGAGGATCTGATGGTCTCTTCCGACCTCCACGGGTACCCCACATGATGTGCAGACATGAAGCCAACACTCATACACAGAAAATAAGTACATCTAAAAAAAAAATCAAGTGTTTATGTGTGCGTGTGTGTGCACATGCATGGATGTGGGACCCTGTTATTAAGGTCAATATTGGGCATTTTGATATTGAGCCTCTGAGCTTGGTACATGACTCCCTTTCTCAGCTGGGTTCCCTCATCACCTGATCTGGGGAACCCCAGTCTTCTAAGGGGCCTCAGGTAGCCCACAAGGAGATTACAAGCCTAACCCTTTCCTGAGAGGCACCCCTAAAGCAGGTACCTAGGGATTCCTGGAAACAGCCACCCGATGCTAATGAGATGTCTTGGTGCCACTGCTCTCAACCAATGACTTTTAACCTGGAGTTCTTCCCCCCACCCATAGGATAATTAAGTACTGCTTTCCCCTCTTATGATACGACTGTTAAGTGTGTATAAGTCAAGTCTCCCTAGCACCTCTAGCCCCTGCAAAGCAAACACATTCACCCTCAAAGCCCCTCCACAGCCCAAGATTTCTAAGTCCCTGATTCCATAGGAAATAAACGTGCTGCATGCTACCATCAGCTT
>CM053746.1:14159462-14234831 GCA_028658305.1 Pachyuromys duprasi | reverse complement strand
CAGAAAGTTCTCGGGAACCAAGACATTTGTATCCCTTAGCAAATTCCAGCACAGAAAACACGTTCAATAAATATTTGCCAAGCAGGCGGTTCACACAAATAAAGTTCCTCCTGCTGGGGCGGGGGGGGGGGGATACGGAGTATTATCACGTGGGTGAACACAGGAAGCCACGAGAAACCAACTCTGCCCTACATTCCAAGCATGGGAGTGACTCAGTGCTCCCAGGTCCATTGCTAAACACCTTACTGACAATGGGAAGGAAAACTGTTTTCTTTTGAAGCAGGGTCTCATTACACATTCCAAGGTTCCCTTATGTAGCCGCGGCTGGCCGTGAACATGGGCTGTACCTTCCTCAGCCTCCTGAGTGCTGGACTTACACGCTTTCCCCATCTGCCACCATGGCTTATTTACAGACCAGGAATCGGCTCAAGCCAATTTCTCACCGTAAATTAAGAAGCCGATATTCGGGGGCTAGAGAGATGGCCCAGGGGTTAAGAGCACCTGCTGCTCTTTCGGAGGACACGGGTTTGAATCCCAGATGCCTACGGGGCATCTCCTAGGTGTATCTAGAGCTCCAAGAGGCTCCAACACCTTTTTCTGTACCCTGCAGGCACTGGGCATGCATATGGTACACATACAGCAGCAAAACACCTGTATACATAAAATAAAACAAAGCAAAGCTCTCAAACATTTTAAGTAGATAGACCCCTTTGAATTCTTTGTCTCCTCTTCCTCTGTTCCTTATTCTTACCATGTAGCCTTGGAAGGTCACTGGCCCGGAACTTGCTGTGTAAAGCAGGCTGTCCTTGAACTACAGCGATCCTGCTGTCTCTGGTCCCCGGTGCTAGGATTATAGGCACTGTCCACCAAGGACAGCAAGAACTTGCTTTATGATATTAAGTCTCAAAGCCAAGGCCTTCCTTCTGTTAGGAAGTGCTGTACACACTGAGCTGCCCCCCCCCCCAGCCCTGGCTGGCTTATGTGGCTGCAGAGTAGACACTGCCGATTTTCACTTTGGTTCCCTTTGTTTTTGATAAGACACTGACCAAATAGCAGCACAGGGGGAGAAGCATTTGTTTCATCTTACATTTCCAGGTAACCCTTCCTTAGTGAAGAGAAGTCGGGGCAGAAACACAAGGCAGGAACCTGGATGCAGGGGCCCCAGAGGGACGGGCTCTGCTTACTGTCTTGACCCCCAAAGTTTGCTCAGCCTATTTTCTTATCCAACTCAGGACCCCAGGGTGGCCCCACCCCCAATGGCTGGGGCCCCTCCATTAGCAATCATTTAATCAAGAAAATGACCCATGGGTCTCCACAGGCCAACCTGAAGGAGGCAGCTCCCGTAACTGAGGTTTTCTCTTCCCAGGGAACTCTGTGTCAGGGTGACACTGGCCGAGAGCTGGTCTTGGATTCTGGGACATTCTCACAGTTGGTGCCCTTGGAACCCTGGGAGCTATCTTGACGTACTCTCCGACTCTCTGTTTCTGGGTGTGGGCTGTGGACATTCACATTTCTTACATAGCGGAATTCCAGAGACACCCCCAAAATGGAGTTGGGTGACTGGAATGTAGTCTCAGGAAGGCCTAAGATGTGGTTGTAACTGAGAAAGCTTAAAGCCTAATTCCACTTGGCGTGGGAAAAAAAAAAACCACCATCATGTGGGAGAATTAGATCAGGTCACACCTACAACCTGGGAGCCCAGAACATGAAACTCAGAGTGCTGCTGGGAGGCACTGAGTCATGTACACACGTGTGCAAGTTTTGCTTGCATGTTTATACGGGTATCAGGTGCATGCAGTACCTGCAGAGGCCAAAAGATGGCGTCATATCCCCTGGAACTGGAGTTCTAGCCGGTTGTGCGCCGACAAGTGAATGCTGGGGACAGAGTGATCTTAATCACTGAGCCATCTTTCCATAGTTCCAGCCTTCTTTTCTTAAAAAAAAAAAAAAAAATCATCTATTTAGCTGAGCATGATGGCACACGCCTTTAATCCCAGCACTTAGGAGGAAGAGGCAGGCAGATCTCTGAGAGTTCAAGACCAGCTTGGTCTACATTGTGAGTTCTGGGACAGCCAGGACTACACAGAGAAACCCTGTCTCACATTACACACATATATATGTGTGTGTGTGTGTGTGTATGTATGTATGTATATATATTAACGTAAATATATACTAGTATATGAATTATCTGTTTACTTGTATGTGTGCATGCTTGTGCATAAATGTGCATGCCCTGGAATGTGTGTGGAGGGCAGAGAAAACCTTGCAGAAGTCAATTCTTTCCTTTTGCCACAGGGGGGTTCTGGGAATCAAACTCAGGGTTCTGAGCTTGGTGCCAAGCACTCTCATCTGCTGAGCCAACTCAGCAGCCCGGGAAAGGCTGCTCTTTTGAAGGAAACAGAGAATTCACTCTCTGCACCTCCTTCTGGCAAGGGGAGAACAGCCTGCCGCCTTCAGCTCTGTTTTCTAGGCTGCCAGGTAGCCTTCTGATTAATAAGTACCCCGACTCACCTTGCTTGCTGCCTCTTCCTGCCGAATTAAGACTGAAGAGTCAGGGCTGGAGAGATGGCTCAGTGGTTAAGAGCACTGTCTCCTCTTCCAAAGGACCCGGCTTCAATTCCCAGCACCCACATGGCAGCTCACAACTGTCTCCATTTCCAAGGGATCTGACACCGTCACATAAAAATGACGTAAGCTGTAGGTAACATGGCTCACAGTCTGGCTCTATTTTTATCATTTGTGAGGCTTTTCTTAGCGCTTTCACTTCGTTGCTGTGCATGTGACAAGTGACCTGAGGTTGTGCAGTCCCCTCCAGCCCCCACCGCCTCTCAGGGAGACATGTTTGCCCTCCTGCAGACCCCAGACCATTTCAGAATCTCGTTCTGTAGTTTCTCTCCCTCCTTGGCCAGGAGCTCATGGTTGCAAACCCTCCATGCCGCCTGCAGTCTGCTCTCTGTATTTAAGCTTAGATTTTACAGTATTCATTTATGCTTATGTGTAACTGTGTGTGCAGTGTATGTAAGGGTGACGCATGTGAGCAGGGGCCCGGAGAGGGTCAGAAGAAGGGACAGACAATTGTGAGTCGCCATGTGGGTAATGGGGAAGCGAACCTGGTCCTCCAAGCTGCTCTTAACCCATGAGATGTTTCTCCAGCCCTACTTTTGTTTTTGTTTTTAAACAGCCTCTTTGGAGACACTAGCTGTGATTATATACTGTGAATACTTTGGAGATAAGGTCTCCTGTACCCCAGGCTGGCCTGAACTCCTTATGCGGCTGCTGCTGGTCTTGAATCCCTCGTCTTCCTGCCTCTCCCTCAGAGTGCTGGGGTCACAGGCATGCCCTACACACTTGCTTTATGAAGCCCACACAACGCAACCTAGTGCTCCAGGCATGCTAGGCAGGCATTTTGCTAACTGAGCTATGCCCCCCAGGATATTCTTTGGCAGCTAAAATCGAGTCGGACTGCTTCTCGTTCGTCCCTCCAAAAGAACTCAAACGTGACACAGCCCTGCTCTCTCAGCACAGGGGTTCCCGCTCTGTAGTTTCTGAGACCACGGCTTCAAGCATTTTCTCAGTCCAGCAGCCCTGGCGTTTCTGGCCCCTGGACGTCGGAGCCACCGAACCTCGAGGCTTCCTTCAGTGACTTCGAGAACCTCACACAAGCCAGTAAGCTTACTGCGTTCTGCTTCGGTTTAGGTTTGAGGCTGTGGACTGAGGTAATCCCCAGGCTCGGGACTTGTTCTGGGGAAGGGATTCCCTCATGCCCCCCACCCCCACCCCTCAGCAAATGCTGGTTTTATTTCGTCTGAGGGAAAAGAAAAGGGCTCTTCGTCCTAGACCAATCGAGGTAAGTAAGATGCTGTGTCAGGAAGCTGGGCACAGCAGGAAAGGAGTTCGCTTTTCTTAGAAACAATAAAACCTCTGCTTCCCCCGCCAGCAGTGAGATGTCCCCAGAATTGGAAAGGTGGTTTGCCAATCTTTATGCATTCAGTATACACTTGGTGAATCTGGCCAACTGAATACCAGTTATCAATGGATGGAGGGAGGGAAGAAAGAGGGAAGGAGAGAGTTGGCAATTTTTTTTTTTTTTTTTTTTTGCTACAGTTCCTCCCACCCCTCGTTTCTGGTTCTAGAATACCAAGATTGCACATATAGTCAAACAGCTTTGCCAAACTTGGTTTGTCAGGCAATTGCCTCACACGTTCTGGAATGCGTTTTTTTGTCATCCGAGTCCCCTCCCCTCCGCAAGCCCAAGCTATTCTAAGCACTAATTTATTTGTTGTTGATTTCCTCACACACTTTCCTTTATCCTGTCGTTCGCCCCCCTCCCCAAACCCTCACTCTCCCCCACCCTGTCACCTCACCCCGAGCCTGCCACCCACCCAGAGCAAGAGCTCAGGGCCATGATGTTCTCCTGGCCCACAGATCCCAGTCCGGACCACACAGCCGACCCTGCTCGGAAAGAGGGCGAGATCCCCGCCGCTCGGTTTTGTTTCAATGGTCTGTGCAGCGAGCGATGCCCGTTTCCCCAAAGGCTGCCCCTCATTAGCATGAACGGGGGGTGGGGGGTGTGGAGAAAGGGTGGGGGGAGAGGAAGCGAGCCAAAGCCCTCGCTGCGTTTTCCAGCCCGGGGAGCCCTGTCTACCAAAATGACAGCTCGAGCCCTCTGGCTTCTCTGTTTGATCGCCGGATGGTCCCCCGAAGCCCCGGTGGCGGAGAGAAAAGGTGAGGTCGCTAAAACGCAGCCCCCAGGGGCCGGGAAGAGGGCAAGACGCAGGGCGGGACGAGCCAAGGGTCAGAGCCTGCGGGACAGGCGACTCCGGGTCTGCGTGCATGCCCGGGAGCAGCGACTAGGGTCTCCCAAGATTTCACGTCCCTTGGCAGCCTTTTGAGAAGGAAAGATGAGGGTTCGGCTGCTGAACCGACAGCGTGCGAGCCAGGCGGGCTGGAGAAAACTTTGCATGTTAAATAGCTGCATCCAGGAGGAGGGAAAGTGTCAAATGGGGTCGGGGCGAGCTGTGGACAGGCCCCCAGGCTAGGGATGGTGACACAGGCCAGCTATGGTGCGTCCCAGGCATCCTGCTCCTCACAGTTCTGCTGTAGCCTCCGGTATACCTGAACCTTGATCACACACACACTCACACACACACAAACACACACACACACACACACACACACACACACACCCATAAATCAGGTCTTCTGGACCCGGTGGTGTTTTTGTTAGGCGCTTACTCATTTCACTATCTCTGGGAATCATAGCTTCCACACCTCACTGGGCGATTTATTTTATTTTAGTTTTGCTTTTTTTTCCCCACATGGAAATTGAATGACTTCAGTGGCACTTGACCCCAATATCAGACCATCTTTCCTATGCCAACAGATGGTGGTATCAGAAGGGAAGCGGTTGAGGTCAACTGTTGACAGTCAGGAGGTGGATAACCACCAGAGCTTTATTTGGCTTGGTGCGCTGGTTTAACACAGGGAGTCAGAACCAACGGATTTGCAGAGACACGAACTGTGTAACTAGCTATTCTTGCTGGGAGAAAGCTGATTTTTCAGGGGGATTATTCATTTGGGAAGATGCATCACTGTAAACGAATCGTCAAAGCTGCAAGGGGCAGACCGGGCTCTCAATGCAGATGGAGAGAGAGCACGCCCTGGGCTGGGCCTGGCTGGAGGGGCAGTGGGAGCCGGTGAGATTGTGTAACTGGACATGGAAAGTTGCCCAGATTTCAAGCTGGTTGAAGTTTGTGCACCAACCTGTATGCAGAGCTGAAAAAATAATCATTAATAATTTAAGAAAAGCGTCTTTCTGATATTTGGGAGCCTTTCCGATGGGGAGGGCTAATGTATGCTTTTATACTTAACCAGGGGCCTTTGCCTCCCAGGCAAACTTTGAAAGCCCTTTCTAAGCTGTTGTTTATAGAAAGTGGTGTCCAAGAAGCCAGATAAAAATCCACTCACAAATGCGTAATGCCGCCGCGACCATGATGACAGTGTAAACACGGATGGGAAAACCAAATAGTTCTGTTGTCAGGGGCGCTGAAACAATTAGGAGAAACCTGTAACTCTAGATGTTTCCCCTTGGGGCTTGCTCTTGGTACTTTTTTCAACAAACTGTAAAACAGCAAAAAGGCGCGCGCGCTGGAATGGGATGTACCGTAGGGTAGAAGCGTAACCAACGCTACCCGGAGTGTTCAGCCCCAGAACGAATGAGAAGACTGTAATTTGAAAAGCTGTAGCTTTGGCAAAGTTCCCTTAATAAAAGTGCGCCCTAGGCCTCTTAGCACCATTCTTGGGTGGATTCATTTGTTGTTAGGAGAGGGTGCCACCGGAGCCCAGGCTGACCTAGAACTCACAGCCAGCCTCCTGCCGCAGGCGCTGATCCACTCACGCAGGGCTCGGGGAGGCGCTCGCTGCGGGGTTCCACCGCTCCCCTGGCGCCTCCCCCGGGGCTCACCGCCTGGCTCTCTCCCGCAGCCCCGCCGCCGCCGCACCGAAAGCACGACGCCCGGGAGACGCCGGGGCCGCGCGCGCAGCCGCTGCCCGAGTTCGCGCGCCGCCCGCGCGCCGCCTACGCGGGGCCGCGCGCCTGGCCCGACCCCCGGCGCCGGAAGCCAGCGCCGCAGGCCGACAACCGCGCCGGCTTCCGGGACGCCGCGCGCGCGCCCGCGGGGCTTCCGGGCCCGCGCCTCGCCCAGGCGGAGAACCGCGCGTCCCCGCCCGAGGACTCCCCGCGGCGCGCGCGCCCCCGGACCCAGCGACCCCCGGGCGCGCGCGCCGCCGGCCCCGCCCACCCGAACCGGCCGCGCGCCGCCGCGCAGCCCTCCGGAAGCCCGCGCGCGCTGCCGCCCGAAGGCGCCGAGCGCGAGCCCCAGGCGTGCGCGCGCGCCTGCAGCGCGGACGCGGACGAGCGCGAGGCCTACTGCGCCAGCGAATTCGGTGAGTGCGCCGCACCCTCCCGGGAACCCGCGCGCCCGTCCCCACCCTGGCGCGGCTTGTAATGCTCTTCTCCAAATCCCGTTGCTTTCTTTTCTTTTCTTTTTTTTAATTTTTTCCAAAGCAGCCGTGAACGGAATCGTGCACGACGTGGACGTGTTGGGCGCGGGCATGCGGCTGGTGACTCTGCTGGTGGACCCCGACGGCTTGTACAAGATGAGCCGCCTGTACATCACCCCCGACGGCTTCTTCTTCCGCGTGCACGTACTAGCCCTGGACGCCTCCAGTTGCCATAAGCCGTGTCCGGAATTTAAACCCGGTATCGAAACTGACCCAAAAGACCAGTTCACACGTGGCCTTCGTGCCGACTGCCGTTGGGGACCTGGATGCTGCAGCCCCGGCTTCTGTTGGTCCCCCCAGCACCCAACTCCATTTTCAAAGACTAGGCGTTGAGCAGGGCCTCACACAGGCCAGGCAGGCACGCCATCAGCTACACTCCCAGAAGCTTGTCTCTCCTGAGGCAGGCTCTTGATACTGAGCCCAGGCTGGCCTGGAACTTATGGCAATCCTCCTGCCTCAGCCTTAGACGTGCTGGGTTACTGGTGGGGCTCAATTCCAGCTGCTGTGTGGGACAGTGCCATTTCAGCTCCCCCCGTGAAGGTGTGGACGTTGACTGGCACACTACAGGCCGGGAGTGCTGTTGCCCCTCCAGCTCGCACAGGGATTGGGAAGCAGGAGGGTCAGAAGCTCCTCATCCTCCACGACATAACGTTCAAGGCCGGCTCTGGCTGAGCGACCTTAAAACAAAAAAGCCCAAAATATTCCTGAACACTGACAGGTTGACACATAGGTTTATGACAAAACGCTTCTTTCGAAAGGGATGCCTAAGGGGCTCTACTCGACAGCACCGAGTGGACAAAGGCCTCCCTGGAGCGGTGTTGGGGATACCTGTTTTCACTTCTCCCTAGAGATGTTCTCTGGTAGACGGCTTTGTTCTGAAATGTTGGCCGTCGGCAGGTTATCGTTTGCCAATAGTATAGATAGCTGCATGGCGAGATGAGGTTCAAGCTCAGATCTCACACTTTCTCGGCGTTTAGATGACACATTTCTCTTATGGTTTTGTTCAGGGAGCAGGTATATCGTGATGGGCCGCATCTACCACAAGAGACGGCAGCTCCCCACCGCTCTGCTCCAGGCCCTGAGAGGGCGCCTGCGTCCCGGAGACGGACTGCTCGAGGGTAGCAGCAGCTACGTGAAGAGGTTCAACAGAAAACGGGAGTGGCAAGTTCGAGGTGCCACCCACGCCCAGTGCATTTGAAAAGGCCAGCTTGGAACTTGTGCATCTCAAGGCGTGGAACCCGCAGTAAGGCGGGGAAGGTCCGCCTTCACGTAGCTGGGTGGGGCTTCTGTGAGACTGGGCCCACAGCTAGCTACCATATGCACTTAGTACAGCTTAACTATGAAGCTGTCACTGTGTTCACAAAATGCTGAGGCTCCAGAGCAGTGGGAACGTTACTCAGTAACAGACAGCGACTGGCACAGCGTGGGCGGACACGACCTGCCAGGTCAACAAAGCACACCACTTTGCATTGTTTTTAAGTTATTTTAATTTAATGCTTTTTTTTTTCAGTAGAAACAGTTCACAAAACATTTTTTGACTTTAAATATACAACTTTGAATAGTATCTATCATGTGTCAAGCCAGATTTTGTATTTAAAGCATCAGAGTTTAAATTCCACACACAAGGGTAAGCATCCCATCAAGTTATTTGCATATGAAATGTCATTTACATCAAACACTAGGGTCAGAGCCCAGGCCAAGGATGAAAATTAGACATTTCAAGGGTGAATTCAAGCAAAACATCATTCAAAGTGTGTTTCTGATGTGCCAAAACACAAGGCCCTATGTATTGTTAGGCTTCTTTGGCCCTGTAACCTGTTTTGTGCCAAATCAGCACCGATTCCAGCGTGTTTCCTGGTGTATCTGATGTCATTTTTATGTTAAGACCTAGTATCACGACTGTGTTTGTAAAGCAGTAAATCTTGCCATGAAATCAGACCTTGGATGCACCTGGTCCTTTTTTTTGGCCTCAATGATCCTAAAGATTTTAGAAAAAGCCTTTCTCAAACTTTCTTCCCAAACCCTGGAAGCAGTGTTCCCCAGTGATGGGCCGAGGGCTAGCTTTGTTTGGTGTGGAAAAATCTCCAGATCACTAGCTTCATGATTTTGTACTTAAGTCCACAAGGACACAGGGATTTTTCTCTTTCAGATGATCGAGCTGTATTTCTGTTATTCTGAAGTGCTGTGAGTAGACCCTGAGAATGCATGGCCCTTTAGTCCCAGCCCTGGTGAGGTAGAGGCAGGTGGGTATCTGTTAATTCCAGGCCAGTCAGACCCACAGGAATGGAACAAATGAAGATGACTGTCAGAATAAAGAGGAACACTGGAGAGTTGACTGAGTATCGACAGCTTATGATGAAAGGCGTAGCCAGGTGTGGTGATGAGCACCTGTGGTCTGAGGCGGGTGTGTCAGGAGCGCAGGGCCAACCTCCGCTTCGTGACACCCAGTCTCAAAAACAAAAGATGCTGGGTGAGGTGGCACACACTTTTAATCCCACACCCAAGAGGCAGAGGCTGGTGGATCGCAGTTTGAGGCCAGCCTCGTCTACAGCCAGGGCTACACAGGGTTCCTGTCTGGGGAGAGAGGAAAAAAAAAAAGCCATGTGCAGTATGGTTGGCCTCAGGCATGGGACACATTAGTAAATAAAGCTGAGCAGTTCCTTTTTGTGGTAAAGCATTACTCAGGGGCCTTTTATCTTTAGGTTTAAGAAAAAAAAGTTATATGTAGCCTTTGACTGTACTAGCTATGGCAGCCAGGTTGACCCCAGACTTTCAAAGCTCATGGGATGAGCTCTCTGACACTGTATCCCAGCTTAAGGTCTTTTAGAGAATTTTCCAAAGATGAATTGTGTCCAAATCCTTTAAAATACGTTTTCTTTGGAGTCCTAAGTATGGCTGTGTAACCCTGTAATGCCAGCCCTCCGGAGGTGGAGGCAGAGGCCAATCAAAGTTATCTTTGGCTACATGTGTGTGAGGCTAGCCTGGGCTACATGAGACCCTGTCCTAGAGAGGGGGTAGCAGGGGCTTGGGGAGATGACAGCTGTTATGATCCGTGCTGCTCAGTAGTTTTCAACTCCCTGTACCTCTAGCCTCAGGCAATTCACATCCTCTTCTGGCCCCTTTGGGCACCTGCACACACACCTCCCTACAAACAGACACACACACAGAAAACCACAAACGCCAGACTCCCTGGTTCAGTGTACTTAGATAGAGGTCAGGCCACTTGTAGAGACTGCCTGGACTAAAAAAAAAAACAAACGTCATCATTCAAGGTTGGGTCTGCAAGGCAAGGCTGGTGCGGCTCAGTGGAGGTCGGTTAGCAATGGGCTGGAGACTGGAAAAGGAGACAGGAAAGAACCCGGGGTTCCAGGTGAGCACAAAGGCTGGACGAATCGCCTTTAATACTCACACAGAACCTTGGTTGCAGTTTCTAATTTTTTAGAAAAATTTTAATGAGCAAATCATTTGTTGTCCCTAATCCTTTTGTCACATTGATAGATGCCAACCGCTGCCTCCATACATGGATCCATGCTCCAAAGACTAAAGGGCCCTTTGTGCCAATGTATACTCACAATAGTCCCTCAGCAATAAAATACTCAGTTGCCTTCTGGACGAATTCAATAGCATCTGTCCTTCAAATAAGGCTGTTACTTCAAGGGTTCAAGGAGGGGAAAGGGCTAGAAGACACCTTCCCATCCCTTTTTGGTGTGTGATACTAGCTTTTAAGAACTGTCTCTAGAATATCACGATTCTCTGCAGTGTTCTTCTGAAATCATTTTTAAGGAGAGCAAATGAATGCACGTGCAAGACTTCTTGCCTGCCACTTGCAGGGCCCTCTCTCAACTTGTGCGTGGTCTCTTCCAGTCTGAAAATTCACCGTTATTTTTTAGTTGAAATTTGGTTTACACTGGAACAAGAGACGTACTATTCTCAAAAACGCCTTTCTCAGAATCTCATTCTGTGTATGTAAAAACTCTTCCAACTACTCCACATGACAAGGCCCCAGGGGCTCCCAAGGGTTTTTTTGTGGGACCCCCCACCATGTATCAGCTATTACTTTGCTTAGGAAAGACCAACACTCCAAATTGGGCGAAGTGGTGCATGCACGCCTGTAATCCCAGCACTCAGGGAGACAGAGGTAGGCTGATCGCTATAAGTTCGAGGCCAGCCTGGTCTACAAAGCAAGTCTAAGACAGCCAAGGCCACACAGAGAAACCCTGTCTCGAAAAACCAGACACTGCCTGGGGACCTGATCCCAACAGGAAAAGAGTGAACTTTTGGGGCTGGAGAGACGGCTCAGCAGTTAAAATCGGTTGTTAGTGATGCTGGGTTCACTTCCCAGTGTCCACATGGTGTCTTAAGTCAGTAAACTCCATTTCTAGGGGATTCAGCATCTTCTTCTGACCTCCTGTGGACTTCAGGCATACACATGGTGCACATACATACACACAGGCAAAAACACTCTTACACATAAAAATACATAAAACTCACAAAAAAACCAAAAAGGAAATGCTGTTAGTCTGAGCGTGCAGCCACCATGTTGGGTCTTAAATTAGAAAGGAGAGAACCGGATCTGACCTGACACAAATGGACGGAGACAGGGAAAGAAGTTTTATTTGCAGATCTTAAGAGGAAAGGTTACAAACAGCAACACATTGTCAGGGTCCCTACACAGCACTCCAGGCCAGTGCAAGTAGAAAAAGGTCCTTTTTTTTACTGTAAAAAACATCTCCAAAAGATCACAATTTCTTTGACCTACTGTAGGACAGTAAATACAAACCCTGAAGTATTAGCACAGGAGAAAAAAAAAAAAAAAGCCTTACAGATACGATGAAAATATCTCTTAAGAAATGGTCTCAAATTGTGAATTTGGAGATGAAGCACAAGAAACGCTAAAAATACTTTTAGCCAAAGAAATCTATCAAGGCAAAGAAATACAACTTACAGGCTCAAAGCCTGTGCAGAAACACCCTAACCATTTCACAAATGCGCATTGGACCACCTGGTCTGCCAAATTGAACAGCATAACATTTTACTGAGTAGCAGAAGTTTGTCAAATAAGATTTGTAGAAAAGCAGCTTTTGAAATAAGAATGTACGTTTTTCAAAAATTCCTCTTGAAAGACTAAAGCTCTATAAGTCTGATAAAATTATAAAATGTTTTTATATGGTGATAGAAATTGCAAAAGTCTTTATACCATTAAGTACACAAATATGAAATTAACATCTTCCTGGTCTCAGAAATCCACAACCCACCCCCATCCCCTTCTCTGTACAACTTGGCAACACCAGAAAATATATCAAACAGTGAACCAACCAACCATTGTTTCATTAGAAACTGCACAGAATCCAATGTCAAAAACATTACTTTTATTTTTTTTAGGATGAAATGTCCTATTACGTACAAAAAGAATTATTTAGAATTTGCTACAATTTGTTAAAAACATAGCAACCTATTGCCTACAGGTAGGAAAGCTTTTGCTGCAACAAGCTGAAGTGATTTAAGCCCATATATACTCAGATATATGAATAGATAGTACAGGAATACTGGACGTGGCGAGATGCAGAATCACTTTGTATCGTTAAATGTAGAATTCTTGCATCAGCACAGTGCTTACAACATGGAACTTTTTTTTTTTTTGGTAAACTAAAAGGACAAAATAGCCTGTATTTAACTACTTCCACCTTAATAATTTAAGCAAAAATTTTGTTACCATACTGAGCAGTTAAGTCTCTTTAGCTGTAAGCATAGGCTAAAGTGACATTTTTATATACAGAGGGAGTGGGCTTCAACAGAGCACTTGAACCCAGAAGAACTTGTACACCTGAGCCTGTAATAAGAAAGAGTTGCCAACTGTTGCCACAGTTTCCTTTCAAGAAACTAAGGGCTGGGGAAGGCTTTGCATAGCAGGGCAACACCAGACAAACAGAGAAGACTTTTAAAAAACAAAAAACTAGGTAGATTCTAGAACTCAGCAGGACAAGGCTAATATAGACTAGTGCAAAATCTAGGAAAACATCTGCGAGGCTGCACGGCCCAACTTCCAGCTGATTTGCACAACACAGTAAGCAGCGCAAAGGGGAAGGTGAGGCGCAGGCAGGAGGGACATGCGGAACGCGCCTGTCTGCTGTCCTCCACCCTGCTCTGTGTGACTCTTCCCTACTGCAACACACCGAACCCAAAGGAACCCAACAACAAGAGGAGAGGCCACAGACATCTCAACACCCCTCAGCCCTCACAGGGAGCTTTCTGCCACTGGTTTGTCTAGAATCACAGAGGGTGGGGTCGAAGGCAACCTGCACTGAGTCAGATTCCCAAGTGATTACAGTTATTACAGTATGAGCAAGTGGTGTGCAGGGTCAGCTCCCTGGAGATTTCCTGATGTGGTGACCACCGGCTTAGGAAAGGAAGGGCCTCTGCTACACTGGAGAAACTCAGGCCTATGCCTGTCATTCCTGGCGGCCATCCCTGTCCCCACAAAGGCTTACAGGTAATCATTAGCGCACATTCAAAGAGACCTCCATCTGGGGGAGAAAAATTATCTCCATTTATTTCGATTCATATACATCCATAGTTGAATTTTAATACAAAAAGAAAAAAAATTAGAATCTGACAAATGTTTACAAACAAGATACCTTCAAATAGATTTTGCTCATTTAGCCCGGTGCAGAGTAAATGACAGTCTGTACTGGTGTAGTCAAGGCAACGAAGTCTGTAGTCCAGGACCACTTCGCCCAACCTTTCCGCAAGCTTCATTTGTGTCTACTGTGAATGATAGACTCACTGTTGATTCCCAGTTGTGTGCACATGTGTACATAGCAGCTCCTTTCATAGAAAGAAAAGACACCTAGAGGTCGCCTTGTACGTCACCTACAGGAATCATGATAAGATACACGATGGATACACGTGACCAGGGCTGGATTTTATAAGAAAAAATAATTAGCTGACAAATGAGGGCAGCAATAAAAAAGCGTCTTTTTTGCAACAATAAATAAATACAGTCAAAGTTTTCTGTGAGACTCTAAGCAGCTTCTTCACTGAAGAGCAGACGTGGCATTTCCACGGAGTTACACTTGACCCCATAGTATCTTTTTTTTTCTTTCTTTTTCTTTTTTTTTCAATAAACAAAGTTTCCTGCTTCTGCCACAATAGTAAAGCCATTTGCTCTCGACAAGACAACGGTGTGTTGACTTTGCTTTTCCTTTGTCCGTTGGACAAAATTGGCCAAGAATACAACTGGATTGTTGTGACCAATAGGAACGAGGTTATGGTCAAGTCTTGTCAGGGTAGCCTGACTGAGAACATCTGGCGCTTTACTTTATAGTTCAGAGCGCCAGCCTCTTGCTGTGTCTAGCTTAGGTGACACGCTGAGCTCTAAGGAGCTGTAGACTGCAGCTTGTTGTTATGAGACCTACAGAATACAGAAAAAAGGGGACAATTAAGTACCCTTCATTTTGAAGCAATGATACTTTTTGTGGATACCAAGGCCAGTCTGGGGAAGCAGGCATGCTCTTTCACTCGTCCTTGGCAAGCATTTATAAGAAAGTTAACAATTAAGAAATCTTTAAGCTATAGAATTAAAACTCTTCACTGTACAGTAAACATGGCGGCTCACTGGGAAAATCCAATGTTTAAAGATATATGTATATATAAGTGAATATATGTTGTTTATTAAGATTACATCATTTTCAACAAATGGGACAAAATAAAACATTTATAGACACATTACTGTAGTAAAAGGTGTGTGTGCCTGTCTATTTACAATGATGCAGAAAATAGAAAGCTCTATATCAGAAGATAATAGCAATATTAACATCACATTTTTCTATTCAAGTCCAGAAAGTCTTCCTCTTTTCACAGTTTTATTCACAACTTGTTAGTGACTAAACTACTATGCAGGTAGCAGGATTAACTTAGCACTTTCTACCAAAGCAGCAGGAAGTACAGCATCCAGCCATCACAATTCTTTAAACACACTGTCCAACATGGCTGCCAGAAGAAAACTTTTATGTCTACACATCTGTATTTAACATCAAAAAATTATATTAATTAGTTTCAACTTTTGGGAGGGGAATTCTGAATTAGGCAATCACGTGGTACAATAAACAGTGACCTCAACATCCAGTTCTGATTCCAGTTAAAAATTCAGACTAAAGATATCACAATCTGTAAGAAAAGAAAGAACATGGGTGGTATAAATGATGAATCAGAACAAAGTCATGAGAGTAATGTGCACACAATCTTGGAGATCACAAATTAAACATGGGAGGTGTGGTCAGGTTAACAGCAAAAAAGGAAGAGGGCTTAAGGACCTCCCAGGATACGCTAGCCTAAAGCCAGAAGAGCAGAATGCAGGTTGAATGGACTGGAGCAGAACTGAGCCAACTTCTAAATTCAGTTCTGGTGTCCTTAAACGCACACAAATGCTTTGCTTTACAGAGAGCCACTGGAAGCAACTTGGTGGCAAGCTGTCCTGGGGATCTGATACTACTCCCTCTCTCTGGCTGCTAAGCCTCTATCTTCTTCAAATCCTTTTGTTTTGCTACAAGTCCAAGTCCCAGGACTGGCTTTTCTTCTCCCCACTCTCCCCTCTGTGATGTGCCTGCAAGTCTGGCAGCTTGAGTAGGACTCAAAGCACCTTGCTTCCAGATCCCCGCTCCTTCCAAAGGCCTTTTGGAGATTTAAAGGGACTTTCAAAAATTTGACCACAGCATGAACTGCACAAGGTGTGAATGGGAAAGCTCGAAAGGGCCTGTGAAGGGAGCTGTGGCCTCTGCTGCGGGGCAACTGTTTCCCTTCCTGCGGCTGCACTTCTTCCATGCTACTTCTTTCTCATCAACTGTTTTGGAGTGAGAAGCGAGCTCACCCAACACTCCCCAGCTTCCCTTTCTGAGCCTACTGTATTTCCCTACAACTTGCAGCTCGGCCTTCAATACCTCCTGGCTGCTCTGAGAAGACGAAGCTCGTTCTCTGCAGCACCTAGCCATTTGCTGACAACGTGTTTTCTTACCCTCACTTTTTTTTGAGCGTTAATTCAGCCTTTTGGACTCTAACCAATTATCTAATGTCTGAACCCTCTGTTCTCCCTAGACATTCCTATCTCTTATTCTGTTGTCATCTTCCAAGCTGGACTCATGGTGCATATACTGGCTCTACAAATGTCACTTAGGTTCTAGGCATTCTCAACTGGTTGCTGGGACCTCTTATTTCTTGGACTAAAGGCCTTGTTTTCTTTGTTTTTTGAGACAGGGTCTTACTCTGTAGCTGAAATTAAGATGTGTGCCACCAAGGCAGGAACCACCATGCCAGGCATGCAAGGTCTTGTTTCCTTGATGCTCTTATCACTGGTAAAGCATGTCACAGTAACCGGAGAAGGCCCTTTCCTTACATCACTAACAAAGTGTCCTGCATTCACGCTGTACACATGTAAGCTCACAACCAAGTTTCCTGAAGAGCTGGAACGCAGTCTCTCTCCCCTTACACAAAGACTGGCCATAAGTCTAATCCTTGCTACTCACAAGTGTTCTGTTCCACCTTCTTTTAGCCTGGCCCTTTAGTGTGATGGTTGTTTCCCACCTGTCCCTTGCCTTGGCATACTGATCAGTGATCGCTCTCTGCAAGGGTGCAACCTGCAGAGCAGAAGTCCTTCACCACTCAGCTCCCCAAGGCAGCGCAGAGGGGTTCTAGACAGCTGGGCTCAGTGAACAATGGTCCTGAATGCTTTAATTTCTGCCAGTAATCTTTTGATAATTTCCTTCATCTTCTCTGCTCTTCCGGACATTTCATTAAGTGTTGGGCACAGTAACATTTTTATTTCCTAATCTTCACGATGTGAGCTTTCATCACTTATATTTGTCTTTTCCTAATCTTTCTGTCTTGGGCAGGTTTTGTTTATTCTCAATAATGAACTCAGCAGGGTGCAGTGTATTAGATAGTTTCCTAGGACACAACTCAGGGATGTGTTCTGGCTATAAACAGCTTGGTTCTTTCTGGGCTCTACTTTTCTGTCCCGCCCTGGCCCTTCCCTTTGCAGGTGCAGGCTTTCCTGTGTGTCTGGCTATCTTCTTCATAAGAACAGGTAACAGACTGGGTGTCAGTAGGTTCTGCACCATGCCCAGAGCTTACTGATGGGCAGCTACTACTCTGCTATTTGAGACAGGGTGTTATTGGGTCATGAACTTGAGTTCAGCTACTCTCGGCTTTGGATAAAGAATGAGTTTTTTAGTGTTTCAAGTGACATTGTGGGGATGGTTCATTCTTTGTCCTGGGAGGCTGGCCTGCTCATTGTAGTAAGGTAAGTAGCATCCTCTCCGCCTTCCAAGTACTAGACACCAGCACCACCTCCAACAGAGATGAATGGATCTTTACTTTTCTCTGTGGTTGTCTATGGAATTACCATGTCTGGGGTTCTTAGGCAATGTGCTGGGACCTCTGCTGAATTCTAGACAGGAATCTGGATGAGGTACGCACTGGACTCATAAACTGATATTTTCCTGTCTGCTAACTATGGATGAGAATTCAGTGTGCTCTTCACTTGGAACCTATCTTTTAAAAACCTCCACTACTATGTCTAAAATACAGGTCTTGCTATGGGAGAAGAAAGACAAAACAGACCCAGGCAGTGTCGGTGTGTGAGGTGGGAGAGCCCAGGGCCGGAGAACTCATGCCAGCGCTATTCCCCAGCTTCATTTTGGGCTCACAACACCGACTCTGGTACACCGACTTTCTGGAATCCAGAAAACACAAGAGGAACAGGCCCCAACCCGTCCAAGGTCGACAGGACCTGAATAGTCTAGGACTGATTGAGCAGGTGGGTGGGTGGGCACAGTGAGGTGAATGATGATTCTCAAGAATACAGAATGGCAGCAGTGACTGGCTGTGACCACCTGAGAGGCACCAAGCCTTGACAGGAGGAAGAGCTTCATAGGCTTGAGATGGGGGTGAAGTTGAGAAACAGAAGGACACAAAAGTCACAGTTGCACGACTTCATGCAGAGGTGCTCCAGGTTTTTATGGTTTAGAAAAACTGAGAGTTACAGTCTAGCACAGCCTAGAGAGAGACCCATAAAACCAGCAGGTGACCATTTCTAAGACGCAGCACGATAACCCAAGCAGAGCGCTGTTAAGCCCTGTCGCTGGGTTTCTCCTTGGGTGGCTTGAGGGCAGCCGGAGCTGGCCCCGCTCACCACGAGCCGGCAGACAGACTCCCGTCAGCAGCATGTCACACAGTGACTTCATGTTAACCACATTAACAGACACAGGCCTTTCTCTTTACTGTGTCTACTCCCATTCTCAAGAGCAGAGCACAATGCCATGGTCTTTTCTGTTTGTTAGTTGAGACAGGGTCTCACTATGTAGACCAGGCTGGCCTGGAACTCTCTATGTAGACCAGGCTGGCCTCAAACTCAAACTCTTCTGACTCTTGTGTGCTGAGATTAAAGTTGTGCACTGCCATGCCTGTAACATAATGCCGTACATAGTCTTGACTTTGTAGGAATATTATTTTTCTGTCTGAGGAACAAACTTACTAAGAACACTCCACTGGCCGATCCTTCAGTAGGGACAGTACAGAGTTTAAAGAAAGTTTAAAGAGTTTAAAGTTAAGAACACTGAACACCCGTACTTACCTGCTGGCCTTGAATCCTTTTAGTTTCTGTACAAAGAATGATTCAAGAACTTCTGCACACTGATAAAAAGGGGAGTCACTGGGATTATAGTAACGGCAGTTATCAAAAATTTTGGTCATATCTGCCACGAACTCTGTCAGCTTTTCATAATACCGTTTTTGTATTCGTTCTTCCATGGTGGCAAGGTCTTAAAAACACAAAACAAAATATTTTCCAAGCGTTAAGGTTTTTCTCCCTGTCTTGCAGCTCTCATGAACTCAACATGTGTTGACTTTAAATCCTTCTGAAACTGCTACTCCACGTCTGGAGGCTGCAGTTCGTGAAGAGCATCTTAGTGCTGCTCCCAGCACTGTTTGTGCTTTGAAATCCTGGCTGCTGCTCAGGAGGTGAGACAGGGTCTCTCTACATAGCTGTCAGTCTCTTCAGAATGATTCTGATGGCTTTGTGTGGCTTAGAAGCTCAGTTTACTGGTGCTTGAGAGATGGCCCAGTGAGCAGGGCATCTGGCTGCTCTGCCAGTGGACCACACAGAGCCGTCAGAATCATTGTTCTAAAGGGGCCCACGCATGGACTATCCCAGGCCTCTTAGTCTGTAAGGCTAATGCTCTACCACTGAGCGGTCCATTCAGACTTAACAAACTCTCCCTCCATCCTCTTCATGTTCTCCCCTCTTCTGAGAACACTTTGCTGGCTTTAAAAACACAAGTCTTCTGTCGGCCTGAGGGAATGCTTCGCCTATGTGGAAATGTTTGTGCTTTAGCTTTAAGCTTTTATAATTTCTCCAGCTGGCGTGTTATTCGGAAATGTGACTGTATGCCGCTGCCCCTCTTTGCTTTGTTAGAGCTTTGCTCTTTGCTCAGCTATAGCTTGTCTGCTAGTGTTTACTTCTCAGGGACACGCTCTCCACTGGTGGTCCTTGGACTTGCTTGTCCATCAGGCTGGGTTCACTGACTGCACTCACTTTTTGTTCAGCTGTACAACTCTCTAATCACACACAGTTTTACTGAGTGACTCCTGGACTGACAGTTTATTGTATTTCCAGTGTTTTGCCATCACAAACATACCTTTGTAGCCATGTTAAGCTGCAGGCTCAAAGGCATATGTAAACTGAATGGCTATTCCAAGATGGCTGTGGTACCTTCCTGTAACAAGCACTTGGGAGGTACAGGCAGGAGAAGCACTACAAGTGTGAGCAGGCCTAGACTAAGAGTGCCTATGAAGTCCAGCTTCCAAAGACACCTCAAGCATGCATCCAAAGTGACTGATATAGCTACAGTGTCACCTGTATGCCTGAGATACTCTCATGATGCATCAGCACCGTGGATGACAGAACATTCACCCAAAACTTCTGAAATGCATCTCCCTACTCAGCTCAAGCACTTACCCATCGGCTCTTTAATAACACCGTAATAATCTGGTGCATCATTGGGGTCTACTGGTTCAAGGAAAGGCCAAGCCATCTTATGGGCCTACAACAAACAACAAGTATCATTACCATCTGTGAATGTAGTAACATATACACTAATCCTATGCAGCTGCCTCCTCACTAGGTCAACAAACCCTGAAAAGTCAAGTGAGAAGTGAAGTTGGTCACATAAGGTGACTCGGGTGAGTCACAGGTTTTCTTAAAGGATCACAATTTACAGTCATAGTGCTCTGAGGACCTTGGTGACAGGAGGGGACACCAGCCTACATGACTTCCATACTCTGGTTCCTATGCGGTGACCTGCCAGCTGTGGGATGCTGGCCCAGCAATCCCTTCAGCACGCCGGGGTGTTATCCCTGCTGGGTAATTAGGTGGCAGAGTCACTGCTAAACAGCACTCCGCCAGGCACTGCGGCTTACTTTCCAGGTCTTGTGAGTCTACCGCAGCTACAGCAGAGATTTAATAGATTGTCTTGCTTTGACACCCATCTCTAATACCCCCAATCTTCCCTATTCTTTCATTTCTAGTGAGAGAATACCCGGAGAATCAAACTGTTTTCTTGTCTATGCCTAGGAGATACAGTTTTCTTCAAAAGTAAAGCAAAAGTGAAGTCAAATGGCCTAACACGATCCTGAGTGATAGATCAGCAGCAGGGGAGGTTGTACCCTTGGTAAACTTCACTGGCACCTGGGAAAGCGCACTTTGTCCAGCCCTTCTCACTGGGAGCTGGGGGACAACCAAGTGTGTTCACCGGACAATAGCAAGTTCAAACCCAGACATAACTCCAGTAAGGTGGCTTTGGTTTTACCTTCAGGGGCAGCACTCAGCAGCTGCTTACCTGTAAGGAGCGCAGCACCCTCTTCAAGCCTTCATAATCTTTTTCTGTCAGTGGCGTGAGCACTGTCATGGCGTCCTCTGTTGACTGGCACTGTGGACAGACGTACTCATCAATGAGCTCTGCCTCACTCTGCAAGATGCCAACACAGCGCCCGTGGTACCAGTTCTGACACCGATCACAGCCAATATAAAATCTGCAAGATCCAAAATGGAAATGTGAGGCCACACAGAACAGGCTGCTCCTGCTTACACTTTACCTTTAAAAACCATCATGCAACTGAGAACTGGCTAACCCCTGGGGTATAAAGTACTTTTAGCATTATGGTTGTTTTACTAACCAAGACTGACACCCCAATGTGTTAACCAAGTACTTTGAATAATAAGAACAGTCGTAAACAAGAATTTTAAAGTACTGTGTACTACTGGGGAGCCAATCTTCAGAAAAATATAAAACATTTGATTGACTTTTAAAGCTCAAAATAAGGCCAAAAAAATCTTTAACATGTCCCGTATCAAATGAGAGTTCAAAATCAGTGAGCTAGTAACAGCCACAGCTCACCCCAAAGGGTGCTTCTCCAGCTATAACAGAGCACCACTTCACACAGACAGGCTTTTTCATCACAGTACTTTGTTACATATTGAAGAAACGACATTTCCCCCAAGGCAACTCAATCATTCACTAGGAAGCAACATACATTTTGAAGGGGAGAGAGAGAGAGGAGAGAGAGAGAGAGAGGGAGAGAGAGAAAGAGAGGGAACAGAGAAAAAGACTGGAAAGGCTTTGTAATGTAGGTGTATAACACACAGCAGAGAGGCCCTGCTTTCATTTTCAGGTAAGTGACCAATCGAGAAATACGGCTTCCTGAATTGTCAAACAGATGCTCTTATCAACTCACTGTGACTCATCATAAGGTGTCCTGCAGATACAGTACAATTCCTCACTGCTGCCCTCTTGTGCCCGCTTACAATCATTACAGATGTACACATCCATTTTCTTAGCCTCCTTTTCTGTGATGCCAACACATTCTCCATGATACCAGTTAGTACAAAGATCACAGCCAATATAGAACCTAAAAGTATTCACAATGAAAATGACAATGTAGTTGTCATTTTGAGCTGCATGGTATGTAAATCTGTCTTCTCTACCCTGGTTCACTTTCTTACAGGATAATTTCTGCAATGAGTCAGCTATACACCCTGAATGCAACCATTCTACCAAACTACAGCATCTGACACTGTACCAAGGGTGGACAAGTCGTCACATCGATTTCAACGAACACACTGTTTAGTGAAATATGGGTCTTTAAAAACACACTCGAATTTGAGAAAAAAAAATTAACAACACACTGATGGTGATGGCTTCCTCTTAATGAATGTGTGTGAAACTTTAACAGGCACAGAAACCAAAAGCCAAAGAATCAAAGACTTACATCTGTCAAACCTATTCTACAGAAGCCATTTCAATACCAGGGCTATTTCTTAGATAGGTTTGAAAATGTATCTCACGATTTAAAATTGGAAACAGAGCAAAGCGCACACACCAAGGACAGTTACAGTACAAGGATCATGCAGGCCAGCCAGGTGTAGAGGACAAATGGTCAAACGTGATATGAGGGAAACTAGGAGAGGTCCATGTATGTAGGCATTCCTGCTCACTGCGCTTGACAGGGGAGGAAGGTAAAGGAGCCTGGGCTTTGACACAGGCTCCTGGGGAAGTCACCAGCGCTCTTTAAAACATCTCTATCCATGCTGGTGGGAGCTGTGCAGGACTGCGTCAATCACAGGCAGCCAGGCTGGCCTTGTGACCACTCGTACCCTCCCACGCTACCAAGCTGTTTCTGGTAATTTTTACCTAGAGGGATGCCGCGTGACTTTGAGGGTCCACTACACAGTGAGGTGCTTCAACCCTTCACGGTGGGTGACCCTTTCTTCTGAACCATGACTCTCCCATGCCCTGACTTAGGTGAGGACCTGTTGAGGTACTTTAAATGTTGCCTCTTTAAGGTGCTGCTTGATCTGGAAGGGACTTTAGGGCTCGAGTTTCAATTTTTAGTAACTCTCATTGGAAGCCAGTGACACAATGCTCAAACCAGGCTGGCTTGGTCTGAATGTCAGAGAACACTGATAAAATACTGCCTTCCTCCAGCTGTGACAAGGGGTGAATGACTGTGCTGTATTGAAATGTCAATGGCAAACTGAAAATACAAAAAACAAAAAAAAAAAACCCCAAACAAATGTGAAATAGCCACAAGATAATGGGCAGCCTCAATAGATCCAGTACATGTACATGTGTGCCTCATTTTAAGCAATGTCAGTATCCCAAGAAGGTTTCGTCAAAATGATCGGCTGTGATCAAACACTGTGTCAGCTCAAGGCTGACCTGTGTCTAACGTCCCCATCCTGGGTGTGTTTGAGGAATCGTCTGGTGTGTTTTACCTGAAAGAGAGGCACATGTACTTGTACTAGCCTATAGGGGAAATTAGTTCACAGGGTGCCACTCTTTACATGATGGATAGTCACCAATGAGGGACACACAGTGGGAAGTGAAGACGGCTACACTCTGCTGAGTTCAACAGGCAGCTTGGCCCCAACAGGGATTCCACTGACATTTGCAAACTGATGGTGATTTAGGAACCACAGAGTGGTTTCTGTATCACCACATACGTAGACAGTAAGAATTTTTAATTCTGAATTTTTTTTTTTGTAAAGCACAGTTAAACTTTTTGGTACTATAAAACAGTACTGTGATTCCTGGTAGTTTATAAACACTGGCATACATTTGCATATTCCAGATAGAAGTTAAATACATTACTGAGTAATAGTAATGATTAAAAAAAAAAAAGGAAAAAGAAAATCAGGAAAGTATATTTATGGAATAGTATCACTAAAATCTCACTATGTCACCAAAGGCAAGTCATGACTGTCAAAAACAGCTTCCAATTGCCACGCTCATCAATTTTTGAGTGTGATATAAAAGGAACACTTTATGTACTTTTTTGGATTTTGTTTTCCAAAGACAGTGGAAATTTAGACAACAATATTAGGCTGCAACTTCTTTTTTATTATTATTTATTTATTTATTTTGCAATCTATGTTTTTAAAAGGGAACCGATGTCGCCTTTGGGTCATCCACTTTGGGATGGACTCTGGGCTTTGGCCATCACAGAAAGGAGGCCAGGGCGCGCTGGGATGATGGCGTTCTGCAAGTGCTGGCAGATTAACAGTCCACAAAGACCACTGGGAAAGCAAAGAGGCCACAGCAAGCTTGTTTTTGACAGAAAAGGACATCGCTGAGGACAAGCCAGCCCCGTGAATGTGTGGAACGGCCACCCACTGCACTGCTGTTAAGTCAAGTAGTCGACGAAGCCCAGCCTCACACTGGCTCACCCTCTCCCAGTGCTGCCAATTGCTCACTCAACAGCTAAGCTGAGGGGAGAGGCACGTACTTAGACTCGTCATATGGCGTCTTGCAGATGCAGTACAGCCTGGTGTCCTTTTTGGCCTCCTTGGAGGTGGTGGAGATCATCTTCTTCTTTTTGGATTTGGAGTCCCTTTCCTCCTCCCGCTTCCTCTTCTGGGAAGCGACAGGCAGCGGGGCTGTGGGGTGGCCTGCAGGAGGCAGACTGTGTGCTGAGGGAGGCGAAGGAGGAGGAGGAGGGGCAGCTGGTGCTGGTGCTGATGCTGGCGCTGCGGGTGTGGGGACTGTGGCGGCACTGACTTGTATCACCTGTGCCATATCTTTCTCCTTCTTTATTTTCAGGTCTCTCTTCAGCTCTTCCTGTGGTCAGTTAAGACAAACAAATGATCACCAGGGTTACATGAAGGAGCAACCTGGACAGGAGGTAGACACTATCTCACCTGCCAAACAGCTCTTTGGTTTTTGTTTTGTTTTGGTTTTTTAAGACAGGGCTTTTTTGTGTAGCCTTGGCCGTCCTGGACTCTCAGAGATCCACCTGCCTTTGCCTCTCAAGTTCTGGGATTAAAGGCTCGAGACACCACCACCCAGCTTGTTTTTTTTTTTTTTTTTTTTTTTTTAAGATAAGATTTTCCTTCGCTATCCTGGAATTTGCTCTGTAGACCAGGGTGGCCTCAAACTCATAGAGATCTGCCTGGTTCTGCCTCCCACATGCTGAAACTAAAAGGGTACACCACTACTGCCTGGCTCAAGTAAATCCTAAGAGAATCTGTCTGTACATGAACTGAACAAAAGAGCCAAAACACATCCTGGCCAGCAACAAACAGCATGAGAGATGGACTGTCTGTATTTACCATGCTTTGTTTAGACTTAAGACAGGAGACCCAGGCAACAACATACACTATTTTCTAACTGGGTTTGTGGTCCCAGTACCCACTATAGAAACAGGAGGATCAAAAGTTAAAGGTCCTCCTCTGCAACACAGTGAGTTTCAGACCCTATCTCAAAACAACCCCCCGGCCCCACAACACCCTCCAAAAGACATTATTTCTCTATATAGGTTTGGCCATAAATTATAATCCTGGGCTCAAGAGATGGTTCAGGGGTACAAGTGCTTGTGACAAAAGCCTGATGACTTGAGTTCAATGCTCAGAAAGCACAACGCAAATGCAGCGGCTTACATCAGTAACTCCAGCATTACTACTGACGAATGACAGAGACAGAATCACCTCAAGTCTATCCTGGACAGACAGACAGACACACTCTCTCTTACCTCTCTCTCTCTCTCTCCTTTACACACACACAAACTTTTTTAGAGTAAACAATATTTTCCTTCCCTTAAAATAACAAAAAAGAAACCAGGTATAGTGGTGCACAGCTTTAATCCCAGCACTTGGTAGGTAGAGGCAGAAGGATCTCTGTGAGTTCGAGGCCAGCCTGGTTGATGGAGTGCCATGGTTCCTAAGTTCTAGATTACAACCCTTTTCAAAGGGGTCCCATAGCAGATATTTCTGATTCACAACAGTAGCAAAATTAAGTTATGAAATAGCAATGAAAATAACTTTATCGTTGGGGGTCACCACAACACGAGGAGCTGTGTTAAGAGTCACAGTGTTAGGAAGGTTGAGAGCCACCAAGTTCCACGACAATCAGAGCTACACAGTGAGAACCCATGTCCAAAACAAATCAACCAAACAAAAACAAAAAGATTGTTAGCTGGGGTGACTCTGTGAATTCAAGGCCAGCTTGGTTTACAAAGAGAGTTCCAGGATAGCCAAGACTACACAGAAAAACCCTGTTTCAAAAAACTAAAGCAAAACAAAACTGCAGGCATGCATTTGCAGTTTCCGAACTGTGAGCACAATGTGAGAGAGCATCTGTTCCAGCTACCCTACTGCTGCTTTACTTCTCTGCCTTGATGAACTAAACAGGCTCCTTCTCCCAAAACAATCATCTGGCTGTACTGGGCTGGAACCAGCATTTTAAAATGCTAATTTACCCTGGCTTAAAAAACAAAACAACACTATAACCCCATTACTATTTTTTAAATTTTATTTTATGTGCAGTGGTGTGAGGGTATCCAATCCTCTGGAAGTGGAATTACGGTCAGTTGTGAGCTGCCATGTGGGTGCTGGGAATTGCACCCGGGTTCTCTAGAAGAACAGCCAGAGCTCTTACTGCGGAGCCACCTCTCCAGCCCTTCCACTACTAAGAAGGGCTGTGAGCAACTGCACTAACTTCTTCTTACCCTTCTGCTGCCTTCACTTCAGTTCTAGACATAAAGAGTTTCCAGCAGCTGCAGGGGCTAAGTGGATGGATGGAATCATCACACCTACGGGAGTTTCCTAGTTTTATAGAGAGCCTTCCCTGGCATGGTGGCACAGGCCTGGAATCCCAGCATAGAAGAGGCTGAAGTGGGAGGCCAGGAATTTAAGGACAGTCCTGGGAGAAACAGAGGTCCAGTCAGACACAAACCAAAGGCAGCTTTATACAGATGCTTACAAGAAGATAAAAGGAAAGAAAGGATAAAACCATTCCAAGAATTACTATCTCTCTCTCTGGTTTTTCAAGACAGGGTTTCTCTGTATACTTGGCTGCTCTGGACTCACTTTGCAGACCAAACTGGCCTCAAACTCACAGAGATCCGTCTGCCTCTACCTCCCTGAGTGCTGGGATTAAAGGTGTGCACTGCTCTGCCCAGCTCCCTGCATAGTCTCTTAATGTCATGTGTGAAGCTGTAATGTGAATGTGTGATTCTCTCTGTGAATAACTCTTCGCTGAACTGGATCACAGCACAAAGCGGAAGGCTGTATTTTGTTTGCTGACTCCGCTGTGAAAGGGCACTCTGACTCAGGACACTGTGACAGCAGAGGTCCTCTCAGGGTTAATCCTAATCCTGGCAACTGTAATGCTGTTACAAGTTGTAATATGGTTTTCCTGGGGATGTCAGTGTAACAACTACATCACATGCAATAAGAATTCGGTCTTTTTTTCTTGCAGTTTGTGTCTCTTGTCTTTCTCCAATCAATTCCCTGATTGCTGGAGCTGTCTGGTTTGTCTTCTGTGGGAAGACTGCCAAGCTTCCAGATTATCTAATGTCCTCTGTTGGTCTGATGGGTATTTTATTAAAATGTACAAGACACCTTATGGGATGCTTTCAATACCCTGCTTCTTTTTCAGAAAACTGTGTAAATCATGCAGGAATGGATTAGCAGTGTCTATTCACTTTCCGGTTAGGAAAACTTGTGGGCACTTGTTTCATATGTTCACACATGCTGTCTTCTTTAGAGCTGTTTTCTGATGAGTGGTATAGACACTAAAAACCACAACACACCCAGCACAGCTAAGATAGCTCAGCCCTCTCAGATTGGAAGTAGGAAGACATACTTAGAAAGATCTGCTTCGTCTCAAAAGCCATGCATCCTTTTACTTTCCATGCTATATATACACACACAAATGTAAATTCTAGAAAGCGAGCTGGAACTTTAGGCTTAATCAAAAATAGAAGGCAAAAAGGTGTGTCAAGATCTGGTCCTGGAACAGGCTCCTACCTGCACTTGGATCTGCAGCTCTTTGTCCAGGAGCGCCCTCTTTTTCAGGATCTCGGCTTTGAGCTGCTCCTTGTGTTTGAACAGCAGAGCAGAGAGCTTGCTGGCATTCTGTTTGCTCCGCTTCTGCTCCACACTCTCCTCTCGCTTGCGTTTCTTTGCTGCCTGCTTTTCTTCTTTATCTATCTTATCCAGAATGTACTTCATCACCTGGTTACAGACAATCATTCTAGAGAAAAACACACAACCTCTGTAAAGCTGGCTGTCTCACCCTGAAAAGAAAGGCACCATTTGTCTACATCCCTAGATGATGTGCAAACTGAGAGCAGAATGTCAAGGAGCGGCTGACTATGAGCCACTCCTGCCTTAAACCTGGGTAAGACCAAAGCAAAACAAGCTGTACAGACTCGCAGGTGCCCTGGGTTTCTCCCTACCTTTGATTTTCTTCTCTTTCAGCTGGAGTCATGGTCTTTTTCTGTTTTAAATGTTCTATTACAGCATTATGCTTCATCACCACCTTAAGAACAGAACAAATCCATAAATGCACATTTTATAACAGACACAGTTAAGTTAGCACACAGCTAAAAGTAACACACATGTTAGTGTTTCAACTGGTGAGAACTATCTAAGGGACACAGCCAGAATAAAAGCTGCAGGGCAGTCCCAGGTTCTTACCATGCACCAAGTACTCAATTAAGCTAAGCACTTGACATTGTTCTTTCTTTACCCTAACGCTGAAATATAGGGACAGTTCTTCAACATGGAAATGCAAAGAAATCAACCAACTTGTCTGCAATTAAATGTTAAGTAGCACACCCCAAAATGGCACCCAACTCTTATGTTCCACAGGCCTTCACCCATGCTGCCACCAACGAATGTCTATTCTGAAGAGCCCCTGCCCCATACAAAGGTCCGGAAGACGGATACTGAAGCAACCATCAGTTTACAGATGAAACAGTACAAGAGCTGGAATTTGAACACGTCAGAGGACTTGTTCTAGAAGTATTGACTTACACCTTCACAGTCACATACGTGACAGCATTAGTCCTAATGTGGCTGCAAAGAGACAGGTTTTAACTCAGACACCGCTCAGGGAGAAATAGTGCTTCATAGCTCAGTAAGACCCGAAGCTCTTGCCTAGTGCTGATGGGGGCACATGGCTGCTGATAGTGTCCTCTGTACGACTGCAGGTCACCAGCTTCGTTTTGGCAGAGCTCTGGCTGTCTGCAGCGACTTACTGCACCCAGACACCACTTCAAGATGCCCCAGATGCACTATGGACAAGCATCTGGGTTTAAGACATACTTAAAAAAGGTGTGGCAAGTAATGCAAATGAACTGTCTGCCCACAATTTGCTTAGTCGATAGGCAAATGACCAAATGAGACTTGCAAATCAAATGACTTCAAATGAATCTCTACATTGTGAAGGTGGCCTTACCTACCAGGGAAAGGTGTTTTCTAATAAGCACTGATGCTATATGAACAATAAGGAGTCAGTCCCACGCCAGAATCGGCAAGCAGTGTTTCTGCTCTCCTAAGGTCACCCACCAGTGACTCTGTCTCATTCAGGAAGTCTAAAACAACCAAATCACTAAGTCTACTGCACAGCACAATAATTCACGCTAGCGAACATGCTGCTTTGACTTAATAACTTTACCTGTTTCTGAATGATTTCACTTTGGTTAGAAGCTTGGAGGGTGTGTTCACGCTCAATTTCTATCTGCTGCTTCTTCTTTTGCTGCTGATCCCTGAGTTGCTGAACCCTCTGCAACTGCTCTTGCACACTGGCTGCCTGCACTGTGACCACACTCTGAACATGCTGAGTCTGCACAGCACTGTTGTGCTGAACTTGAATGGGCAACTGCAGTTTGATTTGCTGGGGCACACCACCTTGCTGAGCCTGTGTCTGAGCCACAACCTGCGACTGGATCTGAGAGAGAACCTGGACTTGCTGGAGCGGAGGCCCAGAAATGACTTGGGGCTGCGGCTGCTGTGTTTGTGGCTGAGGATGGGATGGGGCTGAGACAGCAGCGTGATTTAACGTCTGTCCTGACGGAAGAGTTTGAGCTGAAGACTGTACCTGGGGCTGTGGCTGTGGCTGGCCTTGGGAAGGCGCCTGCAGAGGTGTGGGGGATGGAAGTGGAGTCGGCTGTGAGGCTGGAGGCTGAACCTGGGGCTGCTGTCCAGGAGTCACTTGGGATGGAGTTGATGGACGTATTCGAGTCAGTGGTGGGCTCTGGACACGAACAGGAGACTGTCCCTGGACACTGCTCTGAGGCGGACACTGTGCTGCAACTTGGGGTTTAGATGGCTGTGCTTCAGAAGGGACATGGGGTGAGACAGGAGGCTGGGTTTGGACTTCAGGCTGCGCTGCGGGTTGGGGAAGGGGCAGGGGCTGCGCTGCAGGCTGAGTAGTCTGTGGCTGCACTTCTGCAGGACTCACACTCGACGACGGAGTTGGTGCCAGGGTTGTGGCTGGTTGTACCTGGGGCTGGGGTAATAATTTACTTTGTTTTTGTTCACCTGAACCTGTAAGAAAGAAAGACAAAACAATTTCTGTGACATTAGAACAGAACACCATGGTGAAAGAAGAATGGGAAGGGGATTTTCTGAAGCCGCGAAGTCTGTATTTCAGGAGAGAAGATGTACGCCTTGCACTGAGATTCGGCATCTCCTCGGCCAGGGAGCTGGGCCATTCCCTGCATGCTCTCCATGTGTCAGCTAGGCATTCTGAGGCAGCCTCTGTCAAGTGTCACTCTTCTGCTATGGCATGGTAACAGTCACTGACAGCTTTGTTTGTTTTGTTTTGGTTTTCTGAGAGTTTCTCTGTGTAGCCTTGGATGTCCTAGACTCTTTGTAGACCAGGCTGGTCTAGAATTCACAGAGCTCCACCTGCCTCTGCTTCCCCAAGTGCTGGGGTTACAGGTGTGCACTGCCATGCCTGGTGACTGACAGCTTATGGGAGGCTTACTAAGAGGTATGGGACTGCAGTGCTCAAGCACAGGTCGGAAGCTGGGTGGATTTACTCTCCCTACGATCATTCCCAGGGCTCCACTAAGGCTGGACAAGGAGTGCAGGCACAGGTGCCATGGTAGCCACTATTCTGCTCCTCCCCCCTGCTGTTACAGGGTTGAGGAACAAGGCTTGAAGCAGAGGCTATCTGCGGCTGTGTTGCTGGCTGGAGGCAGAATGCTGGGTCCTGTGCAACATGCAAGCCTAGCAATAGGAGGCAACAGGAGGTCTACCTGCTGCGGTAGTATTGGTGGTGGTAGTGCTGCTGCTGCTGCTGCTGCTGCTGCTGCTGCTGGCGGCCGTGGCTGCTGTAGTCAGTGGGGTAAAGAGGAACCGCTGAACCGTGCCATTTGGCATGGCAGCTTGCATGAGCTGCTGTCCTGGCCCTGGAAGAACCGTCATCCCCTGAGGTATCAACTGCAACTGTCCGGTAGTCTGACCTTGTCCTTGAATTACTACGGTTAAACCTTGGTTGCCACCCTAAGGAAAGAGCAGATAACATATAGTTTTCAAATCATGACTCTGTAAAATGTTTTAATAAAATCATTTATTACACCCCAATCCTACAAGAAACCCAGAAAAAAACCTTTACTACTACTTCTAAAGTTTGGCTAGTGTAGGTCTGAGTTATGTTCAGGTCAAAATTCCTTTTTTTTTTTAAAGATTTATTTATTTATTGTAGATGTGTGCGCTATCCGCATGTACACCTGCACGCCAGAAGAGAACATCTGATCACATTAAAGGTGGTTGTGAGCCACTATGTGGGTGCTGGGCATTGAACTCAGGACCTCTGAAAGAGCAGCCGGTTCTCTTAACTGCTGAGCCAGCTCTCCAGCCCCAGGTCATTATTCTTATTTCAGTCAATTAACTAGATAACTAATTAAATTTTGTGAGTCTGGCTCTCAGTGGTACCCAAGGATAACCTGGAATCTACTATGACTTAAGCCTTCACACCTGATTCTTACTTTAAACCACTTCCATTCACTGTATTTTATGCTTTTGAAACATCTTTATATGTGGTCTCATCCTAGTCTCACACAGTGAGTCAGCGGCTTGGCAGAACAAATCTTACTATATTCCATAGTCATTTATTCCCAATTACAAAACTCAGAAGCATCAAGGTCCATCTACATATGGCGACACACATTCAAAGCTAGCCAGACCCAAGTATTAACACCCTGTCTCAAAAGCAGCAGGTTTTGTTTTCAGGTCCTAAATCCAATCCTCAGAGCCACAAAAAGAAGAAAAGTCCCTTGCCAAAGCTGAAGGTGTGAAACCAGGAAGCAGTGTCCCGGGGTCTGTGTTTGTTGTTGTACAGTATGAACGTGTAGACCTGGCTTTGCGTGTGTGTGGAGGGGGCTTGGGAAGCACAGACAGCTTCCATACTAGAAGTCTGCGCTCGGCTCTGCAAGCTTGGAGTGCCATCAACCAGCACTTGTTTGTTCCCTAAGAAACACACATTCTTTATAGGACCAAAACTACACACATGACAGATTTAAGCAATAACCACAAAACAAACACCTATTAAAACAGAGCTGTGATGACCACGCAGTCCCAAGGAACACGATGTGCTCTGGCTGCCACTCTCTTCCCTCGAGGAACGAGTGGCCCTTACTGCTGTGACACTGTGCCTCTTTAGAGGTCACTACCTAAGGCTTTATCTTTCCATTGCCACTGTGACTCCTCACAGGAGAAGCAACGTTCATGGTCTACAGTTGGTGCAGCACTTTAAAGCATTTGTTCTTTTGAGGACCCAGGTTCAATTCCCAGCACCCACACGTGGCTCACAACCGCCTGTAACTCCTAGATGATCCCATGTCCTCTCCTGGCCTCCACCGGCACCAGGCATGCACGTGGCAGACTTAAACACACAAGCAAGCAGAACACCCCCCACACGAAATAATAAACCTTAAAAAGAAGCAGCATTTGTTTAGAACACAATGGCCCCTCTGGGTAAAATAAAGCAGTCATGTACCCTACTTGGTGGCATGGCTTAGTTTTGACAGTTTCTGAATCCTATACAAGCATACTGTATGCACTTATTTTAAAATCCTGACTTCAATTTATTTGTAAGCCACTTCTGTATATAGCTGTAGTTTCCATTCTGCAGTAATTACCACACCTGACACACAGGCATTTGGTTTTCTAAGTTACTGATTCTTACAAACCATATTGCCATGAGTATATGTGCCAATGCACACTGGCACTCAGGTCAGCAGGAGACAGTCCAATTCCTCAAGCACGCACACTTCTAATGCCTCGCAGCATTGGGTTGCTAGCAACAGCTTAACTGACGTGACTACACTCCTGCTGGATGTGCATGAACCTTTACTCTGATCCCGGTGAGTCTTGCTTTTGATGAACATTCAATTTAGATCAATCTCCTAGGTAGACGGCTAATACACATTTTCCTTAGGGTCTAGTAGGAATTGAACGTATGTCTTCACACATGCTAGGAAAATTAAATTCTCTACTACTGACATGTGTATAATCCCTTCTTGATCTGTACTAATGAAAAAAAATTATTCAGTGTTTGTATGTGTGTGTGTGTGGGGGGGGGGGTACCTATACATGGAATTCAGGTGACAACCTCAGTTTCCAGTCCTTACCTTCCAGCTTCTCTGAGAGAGGTATGCTGCAAATGGCAGCAGCCAATGAGCTTCTGGAGACTCCCTTTGCACTACTCTGTGGCTTCTGAAGGTTCTGGGAGTCCCAATAAGTCATCAGGCTAGCAGAGCAAGATCTTTACTCACAGAGCCTCATCCCAGTCCCTCCCTAATTCTCTGCTTGCGATGGCTAAGTCTGTGCTTGGGTATATTTCTAAGTTTTCTCATTTTGACCATACTCCTTGTAGTCTGCTTGATAAACCCAAGTTCAAGTCGACTTCACACTATTTTTCTGTAAGAGATTTATCTCAGAGACTGTGTAAGTTAGAAATGTGTTCTAACACTGAACAATACCAAGGCACCTTTTATTTTGAAGTCTTACTACATTGCTCCGGATGGCTTTGAACTCATTCTATAGTTTAGTCAGCTCTTAAAATTATCTGCTGTGCTCTTGCAGTTTCTGGAGCAGCTGAGGTCAGAAAGTATGATACTAGCTGTAGCAAGAACTCCTCTGTTTTCGCTGTACAACTGAATCCGGGTTCGTGCAAATACCAGGCAAAGTTTATACCAATAGAGATATATCCGTGGCTCTGGGGTTATTTTCCAGGAAATTCCATTTATAAATTATTTTCGTTAAACAATTACTGATTCTTGCAACAGGGTATCCCTCTGCAGCTCAAGCGGTTTTGGAACTCGCAACCTTCCTTGCTTCTCCCTCCTGCAGTGTGTGGTCAACAGTTTCTGTATCTTTAAAAAAAGCTATGGTGCTGGGGCAGCCCAAAGGGAAGTGCTTTCTTAGAGTGTGCCAAGACTTTTGCTTTGATCCCAGCAAAGAAAGGGAGGGAGGAAACAAGAAAAAAGGTTAAGAGAATAGCAAATAGTTGGGTGTAGTGGCACATGCCTTGGGAGACAGAGGAAGGTGGCTCTCTGTGAATTCAAGAACAGCCTGGCCTACACAGCAAGTTCCAGGCCAGCCAGGGCTACACAGAGAGACTCTTATCGCAAAAGAGACTAAAAGAAAAGGAAAAAGAAATTAAAAGTTCTCTGTGGGTTCCAAGCCAGCCTGGTCTACAAAGCGAGTCCAGGACAGCCAGGGCTCTTGTTACACAGAAACCGTATCTCAAAAAATCAAATTAAGTAAAAGTTGGGCATACTATCTTTGTAATCCCAGAATTTACCATGTATAGGCAGAAGAATTGGAAACTTGAGGCTAGCTTGAATGACAAAGTAAGACCCACATCACCAAAAACAAAATAAGAAAAACAAACAAATTAAAGAAAGAAGGAATGAGAAAATGACCTATTTGGGGGGAGGTATATTTCAATCTAGTCTGTCTAGCAGGCACAGGCTTGTGTCTGATCCATAGCATCTCACAGATTGGGTATGATGACAAACACCTCTAAGCTCTAGATTACACAGATATATCTCAGCATATATAAAACCTTGTCTCACAAAAAAATAACAAAAGAGAGAAAAGAACACTGAGTTTATCTTCAGAATGAGGCACAAGGCATTGGTTCAAGTTTGTGGTTTCCTATGTGTGGCCAATCAGGCCAGTACCCTGACTGAAAAGTCTGTCTTTCCTCAGTAGTTTGCAAGGTTACTACCATCAACACATCACAAGCACCTGCTTCCAGGGAGGTCAAGATGCATTAGTGAAGCGTATTAGGAGTACTGCTGTAAGCGTTTAAAAAAAAATTGTCTTTCTTGGGAAAGGGCCTGAACAACTGTCAAGGATAAACTTTCCATCTTCCTGTATCTACTTCTCAAATGCTAGGATTGTGGGCACATGGTAGCATACAGGATTTATACAGTGATATCGATCCAACCCAGGGCTTTGTGGTGCTGCATAAGCTCTCTACCAACCATGATGCAGCTCTAGTCTTTGTTTTTAGCATGTGCACATATGGTGCATGTGTTTGCTTATGTGTGTACATAGAGGCCAGAGGATAACACTGGGTATTTTCCTTTACTGTTTGTGTGTGTGTGTTTGAGCACCATGTATTTGCAGGAGGACCTGGAAAGCAAGAGAGGATGCTGGGTCCCCTAGTCCTGGAGTTTAAAGGTGACTGTTGCTAACCACGTGGTGCTGGGATCTGAGCCATCTCTCCCTGCTGAGGCCCCGCACTTTAAAAGACAAGTCACTGAATGTGCAGCTCACTGTGTCTGCTTACACAGGCTGGACAGTGGCTCCCAAGAATCCGTCTCCCTCCTAGCTCTATAACTAGTGACGCAAAAGTGGCTTTAAAATTTATCTTTACTTTTAAATTGTGTGTGTGTGTATCTGTGTGTATGTACATATTTGTGTGTGTACATATGTATATATATATATGCATGTATGTATCTTTGCATATGTGTGGGGGTGCCTACAGAGTTCAGAAGAAGGTGCCAAATCCCTGAAGATAGAGTTACTGGAAGTTGTAACTGACTGACATAGGAGCTGGAAGCTGAGCTTGGATCCTTTGGAAGTATGCTCTCTGCTGGAGAGCCATCTCTCCAGCCCTCACAGCTGCCCTGTGGGTGATGGGGAGGGACCCCCAGGCTCTCAGGTTTGTGTAGCAAGCACTCTGCCCACAGCGGTCTCCCAACCCTGCAGTAAGGTTTGAAATGAGGTTGCACACAAGCAAATTCCCCAACTTTTCAACAGCCTCAGTGCTCTCTTGCTAATCCTTCCATGTGCCACTGTAAGGGCTCATCTAGTAGAGGGCCACAAAAAGTGGACTTTTGGGGAAACTTTGGGTTTTGATAGAAGAGTAGACAACAATATTGGATAATCCAGTCAAGTAGTTTAATGCTCCCATTTTTTTTTTCCAATGAAAATTGCTCAACTAATAAAGTTTTGGTAACTGAAAGGCTTATCCCTTTCATTGGTACAGGTCCCAACTGAAGAAATCCAAACAGCTGGACATTATGCTGTCAATAAGTTTGACTCCATGAGGCAGCCATTTCTTCTCTTTGTATAGTTTTAAAAGATTTTTAATTTTAAGTGTCCTCTGCAAGGGCAGCCAGAGCTCTAACCTCTGAGCCACCTTCCCAACCCCAGGCAATGATTTCTTTAAGTAAGTATACCTACTTAAAGAAATTACCTATGATCTAAAGGTAAACTTCAGCAAAAATAGGGCTACCTCTCAAGTCAAAGCTAAGGTACTTACGTGGCCCTGTGTCAACTGAGTGAGCTGAGCCATGGTGAGCTTCACTTGCCCTTGCTGCGGTCGAGGGGTGTGTGGGGATGAGGGCTGTAGGGTCCCAGCAGCTGTTGCTGGAGGTAAGCCCTTTTGCACAGGTGCTGAAGAAGCCGGACTTGGAGCAGAAATGGCGGTGGAAACAGGCTGTCCTCGGATGATCTGAGTTACCACTTGTTGGGGAGCACCTGCACAAGCAAGACACCCCCATCACTCACATGCTCTTAGCACTTTGAACTAAAATAGATGAATGCAGTTCATTTCAATCTTCCAGTACACATTTGGATGCCAATAACCCAAGATGAGCTCAAACATAGGACCACAGCCAAAGCCTCCTACTGACATCAATAGAGTTAAGAAACAACAGTCTAGACCAAGCAATGTGCCCCATCCCTATAACTAAGGAGGCAGAAGTAGGCAGATCTCTGTGAGTTCCAGAACAGTTGAGGCTACATAATAAGATCTTAGTTCAAAACAAAACAAAAGGCATTCTCTTCGTCATACAGTAAATTCTCAACTGTAATGGCTTTTGGGGCTGCATCTATCTGTGTTCTTTCTAGGGAACAATGTTCTTAAGTTTGGTGACCTTATGAGATGATTAATAATTGGCAAAAGTTTTTCATTACTGTTCCTCCTTCTGAACTTCCGGGTTATTCTCACCCACTCACTCAAGATGACCCCAAAGACTTAGCTGTGAGGGCTTCAGGAGCCCAGGTCCATGTCCTGTGCACTGCAGCTTGGGAATGACCCATGGGAAGCTAGCATTTTAGGATTTGATACTGCTTACTACCAGAAACACAGAGAAAAGACTGGCCCTGGGGTCTGGAGAGATGGCTCAGTGGCTGAGAGAACTTGTTGTTCTTTTAGAGGATCCAGGTATAATTCCCAGCACCCACCCAGTGCTCACAACTGTCCCTAAGTCCAATCCAGGGATGCATCTCAGCAGGCACCAGCACAGACATCCATTCAATCAAAACAGTTATACATGTAAAATGAAAGAAATCTAAAAGACTGCCTGTGGTCAGTCACATGAGGACCACCGAGATGACGAAATACATGCATGTTCTTTTTGAAAAATGCATGTTCAAGCCGCATGTCCTTAACTGATGAGCCAGCCCTGTAGGCCCTGTGTGTTTGGACTGTCACTAAATCTTTTTACCTTCAGCTGTGTTTCTCCCCACTGGTGGTAAGGTCCAAAGACTGGGCCTTATACACACAAAGCAAAAGCTCTAGCATCAAGTGCCAGGCCTAGGCCACCATCTTTGACTTTCAATGTGGTAATTTTAATCTGCTTACATTAACTGTGAATGATTGAGGGTCTGGCAACTGCCTTTGTAACTTACACATACAAAAGCTTTGCTTTTCTCTTTAATGGTCTGAATGCTGTGTTTTACATTCATTAGTGGTTTCCTATACTTTGTAAGTAAACTTGAATTTACTTTGTCTCATTTGTGTTCCCATCCCACCATGAACTAGAAATTTAATGTGCAATTATACTAATTCTGATCAATATTTACTAACACAGAGAGACGTGTCACGATTTCCCAGACCCACTGTGCAAACGCTCTGACAGTGTCAGTACCTGGCTGCACCATCACAGGTGTTCGGATAATCGCCTTTCCTAGTGCTGGCTGTTGCAGTGGTGTTCTAATCACGGTCATGCCAGGGCGGATCTGAGGCCCTGCGATTACCTGTGAGTGAACAAAGTCAATGAATTAAAACTGCTTCAGCAGGGTGGTGGTGGTGCATGAATTTAATCCCAGCACTGGGAAGCAGAGATAGGCGGGTCTCTGCATTCGAGGCCAGCCTGGTCTACAGGGTAAGGTCCAGGACAGTCAGGAAAACCAAAAGCAAAGCAAACCAAACCAAACAAGATTTAAAGCTGCTTCCAAATTACCAAAAACACAATGGACTTAGAACTTCAGGGTTTTTCTCCTATAGCCCTGGCTGTCCTGGAACTCACAAAAATCCACCTGCCTCTGTCTCCCCACTATTACATTTGAAATTGCAGTCAGGACTGGTATAAAGGAGGACAGAAACTTTAACTCAAATGAGATGAAATTCCTTGGCATTGATGACAAAAATCCTTGGGAGACTAATAGGCAGGAAAAACCAGGAAAGCTCAGCTCTTTCATGAGTGCTCAAGGAAGAGGCCGGGCTGAATCCTAAGACCCAGAGACTGTAATAAGTTAACAAAAACCATAGTTTAAAAAGCAACAATAATGAGCACTTTACTCCAGTTTTCTAATTAGAGTCGGAACATTCTGACTTTAAAACTTTTTCCATGACACCAGTGCCAAAGAAATGTTGTAATATGTCATGGACCAGTTGACATACAGTGTATTTCAATCTGTTTCTTTTTTGACCAGAAATTAGTTAAATTAGATGAATTACAAGCACAGGTGAGAGAGAACTCTTGCCAGTGGGAGGGGATGCAGAGGGTTAAGGTTAGGAGGTGCCACCCAGAAAGCCACAGTTTTCTCCAGAAAATACTCACAACAATACCAACATGTATCATGTACAGTTTTTGTTCACTAAAAATATAAAAATTTATGCATGTATTTCCAAATTGGTACTTTATCACAGACAAAATCATATCACAGAATGATGGGCTGAACTGATGCTGAGGCCACAGGAATGTCACCTTCATGTGTCCAACATCCCTCAACAGAGAAATCCTGGGAGGAGCGCTGACCTGTGACGTGGTTGTGGTTCCCGCAGAGGCTGAGGTATTGGGCCTAATTGTGACGGTTGCGGTCCTGGGCTGGAATGAAGTAAAGGTCTGCTGACTTGGACCTGTTGTCGATGGAATGATACCCAGGACTTTCTGCTGCACTTGGACCACGCCTTGAAGAGAGACGAAGAAGACATGAACCACTACCCTCCAAGGAAAGAGTGAAGTGCTGCTTGGTGTCTGAGGAGAAACTACGTGTGGTGGGTTGCAGAGTGGGCTAACACAGAATGTGAGACCTGACGACTGAAACCAGTGAGGAGGAAATGGAGTGATGGCGACAGCATGATCTGGCGAGGGTGAACTCAAACTCTGCGAGGTTCCCTTACCTCCTTGTGTTGCTGGCACATTTACAGCGACAATCTTGCTGTTTGCAGGAAGTGGCAATTTGGTAATTACTTTTCCTGCCATAGTGACGGGACTGCCTGTAATTTGGAACGTCTGACCTGTGCTGGCAATGGTGGTAGCAGAGGTGGCAGCTGTGCTGGTGGCTAATGGGGTATAAGACATTTAATGAGCTTTAGACTTTAAAGAACCAGCAGCGTACTGACTTTTAGGAAGGGACCAACGCATGAAATGTGGCCCGTTCTGTGCTTAATAAAAAGCTCCTCTCTGCTCCAGGTGCGCCATGTGGGTACTGAAGGTAAGGACTGCAGAGAGGGGCTGCACAAAGAGCACCTCCGACGACGACTGTCACAGCTGGCAGTGCAAGCAGTGGCAGAAGCAGAGTGACTCGCTCAAGAAACGGAGGTTAGAAATGCTTTTCCCAACCCAGAATAAGAGCAATGTTTCATTCACCCCAGCTCTACCTGAATTGGACTGGCCTTGCTTCACCCACGTGGCAAAGGTTTGATGGAAGTTCTTGTTTTGCTGGAATGTGACTGTGGCAGGAGATCCGACTTTTGTGGCTAGCACCATCTTTGTTCCAGGGGTGACGGAGCCACTTAAGGGAGCCACCATCACCTTCTGAGCTGGAGAGACGGTGCTGCTCGTGCTGTTTGTTTGGGACGTGGTTGACGCTACGACTGCAGGTTTCTGCTGCTCCAAGCGTTTCTGAGAGTCAAGGAGAGGAAGCATGAGCTCCTGTTCTCCATGACAAGTCCCATGCTGTAGGATTTCTGGATACTGAACTTCCAAAACGAAAGCATGCCTGTCTAAACTTCATGAAGGTTCTATTTCCAAGTCTCTACATCATTATACATTTTTCACAAATAAAAAAGTTCAGTGATCAAAATGCTCTGCACAATGTCCAGTGTTAAGAGTAGAAAGTCTTACTGGAGAGAGGACTCCTGTGACTCAGTGTGAGCAGGAAGAAAGGGGTGGGCCTGACAAGGCAGCTGTAACTTAGGTTAGCCAATCATAAAGAACATGATGGTAGGGGTTTTTTTGTTTGTTTGGTTGGCTGATTTTTTGTTTTTGGCTTTTCCATACAGGGTTTCTCTGTGTAGCCTTGTCTGTTCTGGACTTGCTTTGTTGAGTAGGGTGGCCTTGAACTCACAGAGCTCCGAGGCCTCTGCCTCCCTGAGTGAAGGGATTAAAGGCGTGTGCCACTGTACCCCGCTGGTAGTTTTTATTACTACTATTCAGGTCAGCAAACTTATGATCAAGCTAAATGGAAATTATAGTTTTGAGACATTGTTACTGTTTATTTAGAGTCAGGGTCTCATTCTGTAGTTCAAATTAGCCTGGAACTAACACTATATAGTCTTGAAGTTGGAGCAATCCTCCTGCTCCAGCCTCCTGAGTGCTGGGAATATTTCATGGACTATGTAAGTACACGAAAGGCACTGTAAACGCTTTATATAGAGGAAATCTCATCATCAGACACCAGGGTTACTAGGGTTACAGCTATTTGGTAGACTGCTTGCCTGGCATGCACAAGGTTCTGGGTTCATTATTCTGCACTGCAAAAAATAAATACAAATGAAAACAAAACACAAGAAAAAAATACATATAGTAAGACTGTGTAGGTTGGGCACATCTGTAATCCCAACTCTTGGGAGCATTTTCAAATTTGAGACCAGCCTACGCAAAAGAGCAGGACCCACTCTCAAAAACCAGACTAGGCCTAGTGGCTCATGCCTTTAATTCCAACAGGGTGAGGTAGAGGGAGGTGGTTCTTTGTAAGTTTGAGGCCTGCCTCCTCTATACACAGAGTTCCAGAACAGCTAGGACTACACAGAGAGGCTCTGTCTCAAAAACTAAAACAAAAAAAAAAAAACAAAAAAAAAAATCAAAGCAAAACAGGTGGAAAAGACAACTTGTATGATTTTTTATTTGTTTTGTTTTGACAGAGCCCTGGCTGTCCTGGACTCACTCTGTAGACAGGCTGTCCCGATCTCACAGAGATCTACCTGCCTCTGCCTCTGAGATCAAAAGGGTGCCATCCTGGCCACCCAACTTGTATGTTTTAAATTAAAGACTGCTGGAATTTATCCACAGTTTATCAACAGTGGTCTAACAAGAAACAGCACAGGCTTCCACACATGAAACTTTAGGTAGGACTAAATGGATGTGTAGTGCTGCATTTAGCAATACTTCTCAGCGAATCACGAAGATGGTACTGTGAACACTAAACAGGAAGAGACTCAGGCTCAGACAGGCTGTGCAATCAGCTCATGATGGAGCTGTGATTAAGACCATTAAGATCCACTCAAAAGGGTGAAGCAGGAGGATTGCCTTGAGTTTTAGGATGCCTGAGATACAGAGTAACACTGTCTCAAAACCACAAACAAGAACTGAACATGGTAGGAGACAGAGGCAGGAAGACTCCCGTGAGTCTGAGTCCACACTGAGACCTGGGAGAGCCTGAGCTACAGGAGACCCTGTTTCAGACTCTACTGAACCCAAATCCCAGAGCTTCACCTCTCCTCTAGTCACAGCCCTTCTGTTTGGACTGTTTTTGCAGACAAACCATATGCTTGAAGAGAATTTGAAGTATTTCACATTAATACTTATTTATCAGAAGTGAAGGAGCTTAGTTTTGCATACTCAGAGACATCATCTGATCCAATTAGTTTACAGGAAAACAGAAGTAAAGAAACGGAATACGTAATTAAGAGTATTTCAGTAGGAGAAATGCATTAAAAACTTGAAGTGCTACTTCAAAACAAATTAAGAAGTGCCACATTAGGTTGTGTTGCAGAGATGATAAAACACACCAATAAAAGCAAAGAACAGAACAAGTAGCCAGTTGCTATAGGAACAGATGCTTAAGATTTTTTGTATATTTCCATGGCAGAATTAAACACATAACCCCAAAGTGCTATTTAACCAAAGTTTAAGTGAAAAGAAAGATGCATAGTAAATTGAAAAACATGCTTTATAAAACATGAAAGAAGAATGACTTGAAACCTAAAAAAGTAAGTGTTTTCAAAAAATGTACAGCTGGGATAGAATAAGATGCTCAGGACCTAAGAGCAATGGCTGCTCCTACAGGATCCACAGTTTATTCCCAGCACCTGCACAGTGGCATACAGCCATCCCAACTCTAGCTCCAGATGATCTCACACCCTCTTCTGCATATCATGAGTTCCCAGAATGCACATGGTACACAAACATACATGCAGGAAATACACTAATACACATAAAGCAAACATAAATGTGTAACCATGTCAACAATTCTGTTAACAACAGTAACAAAAAACCCAAAGCACACTATTTTATCAATAGTCTATAAATTTGCACATTCAGTAGAAGTAAGCACCTCCCTTTGATTTTCGGATACAGTGCATTGATCACCATATGGTATGGTAAAAAAAGCAACCAAAGACTGTGTGAGCATTGACAGCAATGAACTCAAAGCCTTGGTGAACTTCCTCACAGGCCACATTAGAGTTCAGCAGGAATGAAATTCTTTCTAGAAACTACTCAGAGAATTGTAACAACAATAATCAGGAATATTCAATCCCTGCAAGCATGAGCACAATTTGCAGAACCACAAATTCATGTATCACAGAGATATTTTCAAGAAATGAAACATGAGGTCCACTCTATAATCCCTGGGCTTTTGTCTGCCTGAATTTGGCTAAACAGCGCCATCCCGTCCTGTCCCGTCCATTTCTCCTCCCCTCCCCCATCTGCAATCCCACCTGCTGCCCACTGACCTTAGCCTGCTGCTCCACCGCTTGAGCCTTTTCTTTCTCCACTCTGTGGGGGGAAAGGAGCAACTATTAGACCTGTTTATAAATCTCATCTGGCTGACTAGGCATCATATGTTTAACACTGTTTCTGTGTTAAGATGATTTAAAGATAACAAATATATATGATACTAACGCACTAGAACAGGACTTAAATAAATTACCCAGAACTAGCACTTAAATCCAAAGGTAGACAGAAATTAATCAGAATGGACTAAAGAGACTATTAATGTTATAATTTTCTAGTTCTGAAGCGACAAAAGCTTCAAACACCTGACAGGGTGCTAACTGATTACCTCTCAGCAAAAGCCCTGATCTCCCAGAGTTCCAGCTCTTCTTCTGCTACCCAGGTTTCAATGATAACTGGGCCCGTCTGCTTGGGTGTTTCTGGTCTCTTTGGCCGCAGTGCACTTGATCGAAGGCCTTTCCGCTGAGGTGTGGGTGTTTCTTGGTGAAAGAAATCAGAATGTTTTCAGCAATACTGTTTCTATGGAGTTCTTCTGACATCTCACATCATCATGAGTTGTGGGGGTTGGCAAGCCACGTCTTTTAATTTAAGACATAGTCTGCTATAAGCCCAGGATGCTACCAACAGCCAAACTTTTCTTTTTAAAGGGCAAGATACTGTAAATCCTTGAAACCACACAGACCAGGTCTACGCTGCAGATCTGGACCAAAGTGCCTGTAGTAGGAGGGATGGCTCAGTGGATAGAGTACTGGCTGCTCTCCCAGGGGATCTGTGTTCAGTTCACAGCACCCAAACACAACAGCTTACAACTGTCCGTCCCTTAGTTCCAGGGGATCTGACACCCTCGCACACGTACACATGCAGGCAAAACACCAACACACATAAAATAAAGATAAATAAATCATTTTTTAAAAGAATCAGCAGAGGGGCTGGAGAAATGGCTCAGTGGTTAAGAGTACTGCCTGCTCTTCCACAGGACCCAAGTTCAATTCCCAGCACCCACATGGCAGCTTATAACTGTCTATAACTTCAGTTCCAGGGATTCTAATACCTTTGTACCAATGCACAGAAAAAAAAAATTAAATAAATTGTTTTAAAAAAAATCAGCAGAAAACCAAACAATGTCTGAGTTACATACAGCCGTGTTCCAATCAAACTTCACTTGTAACAGCAGGTAGTGGTCAGGGCTCACGGGACACAGGAAAGGGCTGGAGTGCCTTTACACCACCTTCTCTGCCTGGAACTCTGCTCCTTACCCTGTGTCCATATGTAACTAGAGCAAGGCATTGTTGAGACTCCAACATCAATACAATTTCTGTCAAGAGATTTTTTTCTAGCTATGACACTGGGGTACAGAAGATGACCATCTTTGAGGGACTCGCAGGAAGCAAGGCTAATAACCATGAGGGAAGGAAGGGGCTTTCCCTTTCCCTGCTGTGCTTGACTGCTCCCTCTTCTTCACCAACACTGCCCTTCTATATACACTGCAGTGTGGCCGAGAACTCCCTATGGAACCCAAGCCATGGCATCTTTTTGCTTCAGCTCCCTGATGCACCACTGCATTCAAGTTGTGGGTCACAGTGGACGCCGATCTCTGTATCCCCGAAAGCCTAAAGCCAAGACTAGCAGTCCTTCACAGCTGAGATGGCAATACCCGTTCCTCTCCACAACACCGAGGAGACATTTACCCAATAGAAAAAGGGGATCCAAAATGCTGAAGAACATACAAAAACCTTCCAATAAGATTTAAAACACCAAGCTGGGCATGGTGGTGCACACCTGTAATCCAGCATTCAGGGAGGCAGAGGCAGGCAGATCTCTGTTAGTTTGAGACCAGCCTGGACCAGTAAGTCCAGGACAGCCAAGGCTACACAGAGAAACCATGTCTTGAAAAACAACAACAAATATCTAAAACACTCTCAAGAGGGATAAGCACTGAGCCTTGTCCAGCACTCGGAGTGGCAATGAGATCTCAAGGAGCAGAGCGGCAATACAGCCAGGCCTGCACAGAACAGGATGATACAGGACGGTGACTCAGGAGATGCTGGGGTATGCCAGAAGACCTGCTGGGAAGGCACCTCCAACCTTCGCTCTGCCTACCAACTGAGCTACCAACTTTGGTGCCTGGACAGTAGTATTCCATTATTCCCAGAACCGGAGCTCCTTATCAGTATTCTTTCAAATGGGGGTTATTCCCCAGCACCATTCATTAAAATAAAGTCTGAAGCTAATATCAATAAATGTGTAATCTAGGGAGAATAATTTTTAAAGTGTTTCTTTGTGAAGACATTTTCTCTTCCAAACTTACTTTTTTTATTTATGCACATGTACATGTCTCTTATATTATGGATACTTATGTGCATGTATGAGCGCCTGCATGAGTTAATATGCACATACATGTAGGAGCCCATGGAGTTCAGACAAAGGTCTCAGAGGCCCTGCCAACTCCAGTTTCGAGCCAACGTGTGGGTGCCGGGAACTGAACTTGGGTCCTCCATAAGAGCAGCAAGCACTCCTAACTTCTGAGCCATCTCTCCAGCCTAGTCTACTTGGTGTTTGAAATAGGTCTCACTCTGTAGGCCAGGCTAGCCTGGGACACACAGCAATCTCCTGTCTCCGTGATTATTTTTTATGTTCCTTAATACAGGAGCAGTCTGTAGTGCCAGCGAGGAAGTCAAGGAGACAACTACTACCAAACCTCAACTAACAGAACCCAGACATTTTTCTAGGTCTCACCTTTTGGTGCTTCTGGAACGCCAATGGGACAAATGATCTTCCTGATACAATACTCAGAACGAATGCCGTAAGGACCCACATCACGCCTCTTAATTATCTCTGTGGTTGTGATTTCAGTTTCAGAAGTTTCTATGGGAACACGATTTACACAGTTAATAACCACCTGAAATATGAGGACATTTAGAACATGTAGCTGTTGCTTAGGTCTTTAAGGATGTGAGTCTGAAATTATGTTTTAGAACATCTGGCTTATTAATAACCACCTTGTTACTGCTTGGTTACATGAGTTGCGCTTCTTCCTGGTGAAAGTTGTAAGCATAGTCTTATGAGCCTGCCTGCGGAGCTGCTGCTTGTTTTTAAGTTAGGGTTCTCATGATGCAGCTAGGCAGCTCACTCCTTTCCTTTTTGATACAAGGTTCCACTCTATAGTCCAAGGTGGCCTAGAACTTGGTATGTAAGCCCAGGCTGGCATCAAACTGGTGGCAATACTTCTGTCTCAGCATGAGTAGCAGAAGGAAAATTAAGTGGAAAAAAAGAAAACAAAAACAAAAAATGTGTGTAAGGTCCAAGCTAAACCCCCAGAGGCAGCACTCAATCAAAACAATGCCCGAGGTTACACTATAAGATAATAACTATCATTTGAAAACTTAGTTGGGTCTGTGTGTGCTGACTTACCTATAATATGAACCTTGCCCTATAACCTTGATTGCATGGCACCTGAAAACTTGAGGGTATACTTCTATACATGCTGGCAAGGGCTACAGCCACAGACTCAGTTCTAATTTCTTGTCTTTTTTTTTTGGGGGGGGGGGCAGTAGACAGTTCTTCTAGCTGGCTTTGAGCTAAGTAGCCCAACAGGTCCTTAAATAGACCCTCTTGCCTCAGCCTCGTAAGCAGCTGGCATTATAGGCCTTGCTGTCAGGTCTGACTACCTCTTTTTGGTACACAGTCTCATGTAATCGAAGGTGGCCTTGAACTCACACGTGAAGATGACCCTGAACCTTTGATCCTCCTGCTTCCTGCTTCTCATGTTAAGGTTACAAGCACGCTATACCATGACCTGGTTATGCCGTGCTAGGAACCCACCTCAGGTTCTCATGCATAAGGCACGTATGCACCCTAGCAGGTAAGCTACATCCTTAGTCCATACCTTTTAAACTCAAAGTCCCACTCCCTTACCTGTCCGTGTAGTCCCTCCTCCTGGAGGCGCCTTGGCTGCCATGTCATCCCATCTCAAACTGGCCCAGAGTAACCGCAACATCAGGCTCACTCCTGCTAATGACTTTACCGTCTGAAGTCTATACCTGAAAGAACAACCCAGATCAACTGCATATAGACATACAAACACACACCCATTCATACTCTCTTCTCTTCCTCTCTATGAAATTGAAAGACATGTTTTTGACACTCACTATGTACTCAGCATTTGTAACACGGTTCTGTAACACTATGGTATTACAGAGTCTTTAAAACGCCTTTGAGTTCCTAGGATAGTATGCATTTAATAACTTTAAATCATGGAGATTCACTTCCAGTGCCATATAAATATATAAGGCGCTTTATCTTTTTCTTTTTAGATTTATTTTACCTAAGTGTGCTCTATCTACATGCACACCTGAAAGCCAGAAGAGGGCATCAGATCCCGAGAGGTTGGGAGCCACCATGTGGTTGCTGGGAATTAAACTCAGGACCTCTGGAAGAGCAGCCAGTGCTCTTAAGCACTGGGCCATCTCTTCAGCCAAGGTGTTTTAAGACGGATAATTAATAAAGATCTTTTTTATTAAGCTACTACAATATCTGCATGAAAAATTATGGAGAATTCAGTAACTGTGTTACTAAATTTGATAGGAGTCTTAAAGACAAAAATCATGATGAAATAGTTTTTGGTAAAACAACAACAATAAAAATCTGAATGTCAAAGAGTAAAACAAAACTGAAGCACTCTGCCAATGCAAGAAGACCTTTCCAGCAGGAAGGAGTTCTGTACCCACAGCGGCCTTACAAACACGAGCTCACGAGTACTACACGTATTACGAAGAGTGACAATGCTGCCTAAATTTGGAATCCTAGGAAGAAAGCCATTACCAGAAAGCTACCGCCTGCATCAGCCACTCGGATGAGGAGAAGGGAACCTGGGCTCACGTGTTTTCTTAAGCATGAGTGTGGAGTTACTGAATATACTTTTCCTTTTAAAAGTAACACTCAGAACACATCTGAAAATGAAATTACTCAATTTCACTGAATATTTTATCCCAAAATGGAATTCACTGTAACATTGATTAAAGCAGTCAACAGCTGTCAATTCCCTATTAAGACCTGCATAATTAGATTTCCTTTTGGATATTCTCACACTACATGAAGTGAATATACAGGCTGAATGCAGCATAGAGAAAGCTTACATAATGAAAATAATTTTCCCCACTAGCAGGCAGTATGTCTTAGGACAATCTTGCACGGGAAAGGTGGTCCTTTCTCTATTACTATCACTTGAGAAAATGAATGTGAGATGGTAAAGTTCTATCAAATGGTTACTGTGCCTTGCTGATTCCTAGCTCCAACTGTAAAATGTTTTTTTCATACAACACCCTGGGCAGAACCTTTAAATTAGCAGCAAGATCCTGACTAGTATAGGGATATCCTGAAAGAAAGAGTCACTTTCAGGCCATGCCACACAGAAAACTTTGGTATGGAGAAGCTTTTGGTAGAAGTTTGGTATGGCAGAACAAGCTATTCCTTTCCTTTCTTTTTTTCCCCCAAGATAGGGTTTCTCTGTGTAGCCCTGGCTGTTCTCGAACTTGCTTTGTAGACCAGGCTGGCCTTGAACTATGGCTCAGACTAAAGGCATGCACCACCATGCCTGGCAAGAACAAGTACTTTTTATTCTCTCTTTCCCCTCTACTGTTCTCTAGAGTCAAACAATAACTTTGAACCCTCTCTCCATGGGCCTTGACTCACACATAATATCCTCTACTATCCTGTTCAAAACCCAGAGTCTTGAACATACCAGCAAGCCTCTACCAATGACCAATATCCCAAAGGGCAACCCTACTTTAAAAGGCAGGTAACATCAGTGGATAAACACATGTCACAGTGTCTGCTGATTCATTCACTCACACATTCATTCAAACAATGGAGTGTCAATATGTCAAGACTGTGAACAAAGCTGGGATAGAAAGAAGTTTGTTAGAGTCTACCTGTTAAGAGCTGTAAGAGAGGTTAAGTACATAGGTCTGCAAAGCACATTTTAATCGGACAGAATGGCTGGCTGACTGAAGGCAAGGGGCACACACTGTTAAAGCACACATCTCTCACAGGCCACATCCTGTGTTATGGCCAGAGGGAAGGCGGCGGGTACAGTTGACAATGCACGGAAAAGAAAGCAGAAGTCAGAAGGAGCTATGCCAGAGAGGTTGAAAGAAAAGCGTGGGAAACTAGATACTAATAAGGCTTCCCATTCTCTTACTGATCTTCAGGTGACGCACGCTTCCCCCTCCCTTCCCTGCAGTCATCAGAATCATCTCAGCAGAATCAAACACGTTAGCAGGCTCCCTCTATCAGCCTTATGGAGAACAACTGCCAGTTCAAGATGACGGTGACATACGGTCACGCCAGGGAAAACAGGTGTAAGGAAACGTATGTATAGAGGCCAAACAGTCTTTACTGCACCCATTACATGGCAATTTTCCTATAGTGCCCAGCTTTAGCATTAGATTAAAAAAATCTACACCATACACATTGGGCCTAGGTGTAGTCTTGACTGTTTATGAGGCTGAGGTGGGAGGACAGGAATTTAAGACCAGCCTGGGCTGCACAGCTAGAACCATCAGGACCACCACCCAACAAACAAACAAACAAACAAATAAATAAATAAGTGGAAAATCACACATCAGCTTTTAAGATTCTTCTACTAAGCAGCAAACACCTGAGATTCAAAAGCTAGTATAAAAATGCACTTTACATGAATAGTTTTGTAATAATGTTTTTTTAAGTACCCTAAAATAAAGAATAACACATTTTTAACCCAGGCTTCCATTAGTCAGAAGAGATAAATATTTATTTCAACTTCAACAAATTAAGAATGTACAGGAAGGTATTTCTTTCCATTAAAAAAAAAAAAAAGACTGACCAAACAGATATGATGCATGCCAGCGCAAATAAAAACAGTTAGTCAAGGTGCCCACACCACAGCCATGCATGCAAGGGCTCTGACACCCCATTAGGATTGGGACCTGGATCTCCCCAGGCTCAGAGAACAGCGCTTCCCAGCAAAACTACCTTTTGTTTCAGAACACAAGGAGCAGAAAGGCCAGGCCCCTGCCTGCCAGGGCATCTTATTTCATCTACTTGTATGTACACAGTAACTTTTCCAGTGGGAAAGAAGTTACCTGCAGGACAGTCAAGGATGCACTTTGGGACCGCTCTCAATGAAGAAAGCAGAAAAGTGCAGAGCAATCCTACAATTCCATGAACTGCAATGAAGAGTTCCTTGATTCCCTGCAGGATTCTGCAAATCCTTCATTGCAGGCCCTGCAGAGAAAGTGTACTTTTCAGCTGTCTCTAGTGTATGGGCATGGAGTGATGACATCTTACTTCAAACCAATGATGAGGCATAAAAACGTGCTCATACAAATGCTGAGTGGCCACCAGACTGAATGAATTCCTCTAGGGAAGGCTTACAGTCACATGGTTTTTGTGGTCTTTTCTGACACTAGCTAGCTGACTGTAATATAAAGGTCATAAAAAAGGAGGATGTTAATGGAAGCTGAAATATTAAACCACTGAAATGAAGTCTTCTTAAGAGAGATTGATGCTCTGCTCAGTAACTAGCTGGAACAAATAACCGTAAAACCAAAGCAGCCCACAGCACTGCTTTCCGTTCTCACTGCTTACATTCATCCCTCTCAACAGGGTGAAAAGATAGACAGAGATATGAAAGGGCCAGAACACGGATAAGCAAGCATGTGAAAGCAAACAGCACATGAAGTGCTCAGCTGGGATCAGGAAAACCAGGTGCTGTGCTTGACCTGGCCTCTGTGATCATGGGCAAATTACTCTATGTCCGTAGAGGAACTTCTGAGCCTCTACCTAGTGACAAATGAACACAGGCTAACAATTGTCAATACTCTAAATTTACAATTCTAAATAAGACTATTTCTGCATTTTAAGACATTTAGGAAATTACAGTCTATCTTTTCTTTCATAAATAACTGAGAACCTCAAAACAAATTTATCAAACAAATAAGTTTCACTAGGAAGGCATGACATGACGGTCTTCTTTATGAATCTTGGGAATTGGTAGCCCTATTTAGTAGTTGCCATGGTGCTAAGCAAAAACAGGCAATAACTTGGAAAGTTAGACCCTAAAAACAAGTGTGGCATTTCCTTTTCTCTCATGGAAGTTAAAATGGACATGCATGTTAAAAGAATCCGTTATATTTTTGGAAAGTCCGTGGCTGCTGGTTAAACTTTAGTACCAAGGTACTACCTTCTGGCCATGCTAGCAACTTTCTACATCTCATTTCCATCACGAACCCTGGCCATTACAGATGTGCTTCCCTTTCTTCTGGCATCTCATTTTACTTATAAATGAAATAAAAACAACAACAACAAAACACTCTTTACAAAGCCTACCCCCAATAACATTTTAAAGGACATACCTCCATGTGATACCAAAGGTTGGTCTAGGAGAAGGATATGGCCATATATCCAAGGCAGGTTTTGCATTATAATTAAAGTAAGGGACTTCCCGGATCCCTCCTTTCCTGGCCAGCTTTTTCAAGTCATCGCTGGGCAACACGAATATGCTCTTTTTGCTGCTCTTGGTAACGAATTTCCTATAGGATGGCAGGGCTGTTCCTGAACGGGTCTTCCTGGGTCTTGAGAACTTCATCAGCTTTACTTTGTCTCTTGTGGAGTATTCTTTGCTCACTGTCATAGATGTCACCAGTGTGCTTCCTGCAGTGGTCAGGGAGTCCGTCACTGTCGTGGTGACCACGGTTTTGCTCTGCTCCTTTACAGAGATGGTGTCCACACCGCTGTCTGTGGAGGGTGTGCAGAGCTTTGTCACAGTGGTAGTGGTGGTTGTGACAGTGGATCTGGCACAATTCTCTGTGGAAGAAACCACAGTTTGCTTGTCCCCCTTTGCTACCTTAATGACAGTTTTTGATTCGGTGGCAACGGTGGACGTTGTTGTGGTGACTTCTGTAATGACGGTTTTCCTTCTGGATTCTCCATGGACATTCTCATCTTTGCTGGAGGACAGACCATTTTCGTCCATCAAGTCCTCACTAAGGGTAGAGTCCTCTCCTGTCCCAAAAGGGGATGGAGTAACCTTCTTACCCTCTGGACCGTCCGTTTCCATGTCTTCCACCTGGTTTAATGAGCTACGTTCTGAATGAGGGGTTGGGGGTGTGGTTACCTGAGTACTGTCAGGCGCTTTGGTGGCTAGTAGGGCTTGGAGGCCATCTTGGTGATTCCCTTTGGCATCTGAAGAACTCAGTGAATGTGAGTTGGTTTCTGAATTGTTCTGTTCATTGAAATCTTCCATGATGACGTCACCATTAACGAACGGCTTCACAGCAGATTCTTTAACAGCCAGTGACTTGACATTTCCAGGGATGGCTTTACTGATGTTGTTGACCTTTGGCTCAGCAGCGCCATCCTTCACACACTGCCCCTTGAGATACCCTTTCGCTTTACTCTCTTTGCCATTTATTTGAAATTTATTTGCCTTCTGTCCTTTCTTTTCAGACTCTCTATTTTCATTATTCTTTTTGTCAGTGGTATGTTTTAGGCTTGTTTGGTCAGTGCATTTGTTAACTGGTCTCTCATCCAGCTTTTGGTTCTGGACTGTTTTTTTACCATTTGACTCAGTTACCTTACCCTGTAGTTTGTCTTCACAATTTTCAGTGGATTTAGAAAGTAACTCACATTTTGATGGCTCTACACTCTGGATACCTTGGTCTGGAGTTATGAACTGCTCATTGCTATTCTGAACAATCATGTCTTCTTCACTACTACCCTGAACACACATAATATCAGAACTATTTTCCAAAGCGCTATTATATTTCGAGTCACAACCTACTTTCCCATCGAAGTCTGATGCTTTTGGTAAGGACCGAGCATCTCTGTCAATGGTACTTTTAGGTACTGATGCAGGCAACGTACTCTTGGAAGAAGAGACAATGCTGCTGCTACCTTCCTGTGAGGGTGGTTTCTTGCTCTGGTAGATCAAAGTGCCATCATCATCTGGCCTGGTTGGTATGGAGTCATCAATGAAAGAGTCACTTCCTTTTGTTTTAGTTTGACTGAGCTCCAGTCCCTTACTGGCAGGTTCAGAGATACTGGTATTGAGGTCACTGTCAACAGAGTTCTGTCTCTGACAGTTTGGCCCTGGACTCTGGGTGGAGATATCATCTAATACTTGATCTTTTGGATACAGTTTGTTTGTGCTGAGACTAGGACTACTGATGCCAAGAACCAAGGACTCACTTTGTGAGCAACCCTGGCCCGCGTCTGCAGGGCTAGCCTGACTTGGACTGGGGGTTTGTTCCTGTCTAAGCAAGTCACCCCGACACCCTTCAATTGCTTTTGTGGATACTGGGGATTCAGAGGAGCTTTTCAAAGCGCCTGTGGGGGACTTGCCTACCCCCTTCAGGCCGCCCTCCAGCTTTAACTTTTCAAGGCGCTGTTTCTCCTCCAGTGTAAACTGTCGAATCCTCCGCTCCAGAAGCCCGTCCAGCTTAGATGATTTCGTTTTCTTTTTGTAACTAGTCCTTAGATGGAATCCCTCACTGACGTTGACCACATCCACTTGCGTGCTCTCCTGACAGTCCACATGTGACTCTGTTTTCACATTATCATCAATCTCCATTGGTTCTTCCTTGAAGGACTTGTCATTATCAGAATCTAAAAGTTCTTTTACATCTGTAAATTAAAGACATTGATAAATATGTAATTTTTACTCTGAAATGAGGAATTTATGAGACTATTTTCATTTCTAGAAGTATCTACTTTTGTTATTTTTACTTAAAAATAGGTCATGGAAACCGTTAAATTGTAAATAGAATTTAAAAATAGATACATTTCAAATACCGGATGATTCTTGGTCCCTAAATGGATGGGATTCTATAGTGGAAAATGACATTGTGTCTGTAGGTATGCTGCCCTTGAGGTGTGTTACCCAGCACTGCAGAGGCAGAGGCAGGCGGAACATGAGTTTGAGGACAGGCTGGCCTACACAGCAAACTAATCCAAACCAGAAACATACAAACTGTCTCTATTTTATTATTGGAGACTGACTATCTCAAATGAACCCAGAGTTCATCAATACAACTAGGCTAGGCAGCAAGGCTCTGACTTCAAGTGCTAGAATTATAGGCAGGCCACCAATACCCAAGTAAAGTGATATGTACATGGATTCTGGGAATACAAACTGACAGTCCTCATATTTAAGCTCCAATCACATGGCCCAGCATGCCATCTCTCTAGTTTGCTTATGTGAAAGAAAAGAAAACAAAACAAAGCAAAAAAAACCCAAAAACCAAAAAACAAAACAAATTTAAAACATTTTTATTTATATATATCTCACTGGTCCTGAAGTTTCTCAAAAGCTTAAATATGGTGTTTCCATTCAATCTAGCAATTCCACTCCTTGATGTACCACTAAGAAGTAAAAAAAACTGTGCCTACAGAAATACTTGTACACAGAGCTGCTAAGATGGGTCACTGGGTAAAGGCTTCCTGTTAAGTGTGTAAGGATCTGAGCTTGATCCCCGGAACCCACAACAATTAAGTAAACAATGCTTAAAAAAAAACCACTCCAACATTAGCTGGTCATGGTGGCACACAGTGCTCAGGAGGCAGAAGCAGGTAGACAGCTCTGCGTTCTAGGCCAGGCTCATCTATACAAAGAGTTCCAGGCCAATCAAGAGTTACACAGTGAGTCCCTTTCTCAAAAAAACAAACAGAAAAGGCCCAATTATTCATTGATCAATGACAGGACAGATGAGTTGTGGTCTACCAATGCAGTGTAGTATTCTTTGGAATACGCTCCAAAGTGTATGAAAGGAGGACAACAGACTGCCCGATTTCACTGAAATGAAATGTCTAAAACAAGACAAATACACACAGAGTAGACGGATGGGGCGGGATCAGCAAGGAACTGCCTCTGGCATGAAGAAAATGATGTCAAATTTTGCCATAAACGCTGAACAAGTCTGTGAGCAGCTACAGACTTACAGACTGGCAGGGTGAATTGACCACTCCATGCACCATGCCGTCATGAGAGGGCTCGGGGTGTGGCCCGGGAACCCGGCCCAGGGCACTCCCCGCCTCCCCCCCACCCCCCCCCCGACCCTGCCTACCTTGCTCCGTCCTCTCAGGCACCTTGGAGAACTCCATTGCACTGTCATCTGCTCCGGATGCAGCGTTCGCATCTTTTGCCTCACCTTTCTCAGAATCACACTCTGTCTTAATTTTTTTTGGACTTCTTGGACTTTTTCTTTTATCTGATTCATCCTTACTTTCATCCGCATTATTTTTGGCTGAAATGAAGCACATGTGTGGCCACAGATATTCTGAGTGTTAGTTTTTAAAAGATTTTTTAAATTTATGTGTATGCCTGTATGTCTGGATGCATATCTGAGTGCAGGTGCCCTGAGAGCTGAGAAGAGAAAATCAGTCCCTACAGTTAGGGGTTTGACTACTGAGTGTGGGCGCTTGGATCCACACTCTAGTTTCCACAGGTGCTCTTAGCCTTGGCGCCACTCCTACAGGCCCCAACACTAGAACTGAATGTATCCAGTTCAGGCGAGGCCACCAAGTACTACCTGCTAAGTACAGTTCATTAGTTCTAATTAAAAAACAAAACTTTCGGTTGACAATACAGCAAGCCAGATAGCTCTTGAGGAGTGACACTAAAGAATGACCTCTGAGCTCAGCATACACGACACACACAAAGGGGACACACTCTGAGCTTTACGACTCAGAATACTGGCATCATAGGGCCCCGTCTGAGTTTATATGAATAAGAACGCTGAAAAAGTCAACTAGCACTGAATAGAAGATCTTGGGGTGGGAGAACCAAAAAAATTAAAATACAGGTTTTGAAAATAATATTGTAATTACATGGCTGAGTATTTTTTTAGAAGATGTATTTATTATTTATACAGTATTCTGTCTACCCGTACACCTGCACACCAGAAGAGGGCACCAGATTTCATTATAGATGGTTGTGAGCCATCATATGGTTGCTGGGAATTGAACTCAGGACCTCTGGAAGAGCAGACGGTGCTCTTAACCTCTGAGCCATCTCCCCAGCACGGCTGAGTATTTTTAAAAATTATTTTCTCTCACTTTTCTTTCACTAAGATCCACATATCAAAGCTTTATAAATAATGGTAATTTACAAAACCTTTATAAAGTTTATGGAGCTGGAGAGCTGGCTCCGCTTGTTAAGAGCACCTGAGGTTTTTGCAGAGGACCTGGGTTCAGTTCCCAGAACCATGGCAAAGAGTAGCTAACAGCTGTCTCTAACTCCAGGGCCAGGAGCCTCAATACCCTATTCCTGGACTTTATGGGCACCAGGTATAAACATATGGTGCATGAAGGTGGAACAATCATATACATAAAATATAAATAATCTCAAATAAATAAGTTAGAACTTCTAACTAGTAAACCAAAACAGTAATTTTCCATACACTATTAAAATTTCATAAGAATCCATTTATGTAAAGTAAGGCTAATATACTATGAAATCCTAAGAAATAATACCAATCAAAAGTGGTTCTATTAAAACAGAGTCACCGTGGTAACGCCAGCAGAGATGGGGCAGGCAGGCATCTCTCTGTGAGTCTGAGGTCAGCCTGCACTAGAGAGTGAGCTCTGGGACAGGCAGGACTGCACAGAGAAACCCTGTCTCTAAAACAACAACAACAAAGCAAACACACACACACACAAACCCAAACCATCAGCAGTGGAAACATTAAAGATTTCGTATTAGCTGGGTATATTAAAACAGTTGATTACTAACCTCCTTCAAAGGTCTTCCTGTAGTTCACGTTAGTATTGCCAGGTAATTTTGGAAGAAACCTATAAACATGTGTTTTACTAATCCAGCTCCAGCCGCCATACCCTGTCACTCTGTATTCCTCTCCTTTTTGTTTCCAAACCTGGTAAAAAATGAAAGTACAATGGTTGCACAAGCACCCGTAGCATTAGAAGTATCTGTCAAGCACAAGCTAAGAATCAGACAAACTGGACCAGAGAGATGGCAGAGTGGGGAGGGCAAACACACTGGAAGCAGGAGAACCAACTCCTACAAATTACGCCACGACCTCTACATGTGTGTGTTTTCTCTCTCTCTCTCCCCCCACCCCCACATTCACAGAAAGAAAATTATAATAGAAGAATCATGCAAATTAATTAAAATTATTAAATGATTCCATTTTCAGTAGGAATCTAATTTTTTTTAGAATCTAAAATTTTTGAAAGAACACTTTTTATTTTTATTGCTAGTTTCAACCAACTGGTCTCAAATTTTGAGAAAACAATGCCTTACAAAATTACAAGATGTGTGCACGCCACCTCATTAACTCAAAATCACAACAGAAGTAAAGCAGAATGACTGCATTCAGATCTCCACCACGACAACACTCAGTGGCACCCTGTCACAGAGCACAGTAACAATTACCTGGTGTTTCACTGGGAATGTGTATTTTACCCATGTGGCTTGCTGCATTGTTTCCTCCTCCTCTTGTTTTTTCTCCTTTTTTTTAACCTTCTCCTTTTCTTCCCTTTCAATTGATGTCATCCTATGTAACCTGAGAATACATGAATTAAAAAAAAAACACCTAAGTATATTTAATTTTGAAAAACAAACAAAAAAGATACGAAAGTAAAACTGAAATTTAGGAAGAAAACCAGTTACAACCCTACACCCTAGACATACTCCAATAGACAGAAATAAGCAGATGAACATTCCCTAGGAGGAGAGATGAGAGCAGAAAACGAGTAATGAAAAGTAACAGCCTTCCCAAACACCCTGCACCAAAGAAACACTAGTGTTTTATTCTTGTAGTGGCCCATGCACAAGCCAACACTTAAGGATGTCCATTGGAGTCCATGATAAACAGAACTGACCCCAGCCACAAAGACTATGGCTTTTAACCAGCAATTAAGCATGGGCCTTGAAAGCAGTAAGCTTTTCCACATCACAACACTTTTTGTTTTTTTGTTTTGGCTTTTCAAGACAGGGTTTCTTCATGTAGCCTTGGCTGTCCTGGACTTGCTTTGCAGATCAGGCTGGCCTCAAACTCACAGAGATCCTCCTGCCTCTGCCTCCTTGAGTGCTGGGATTACAGTTGTTCGCCACCAAGCCCGGCATAACACAATTTGTTAAATTAATAAAATTCAGGTGTGGTAGCAAAAGCCCCTCATCTTAGCACATGGGAGGCTTAACACCCGAGTTTGAGGGCACAGCAGGTTATGTCATGACCATCTGCTTCCCACTGTACTGAAAAGGCTCTGTGCCCTGTTCTCATTCAACTTCAGCACACAGCTTCATCCTCTGCTCACTCGGATGACAACTATGGGAGGCGTGAAGAGGAATACCTGGTCCCTGTCTCAGAACTAGGGAGTCAAGCAAGTGACACAGCAACACACCTAACAGCCTCAGGCACAGGAGTTGGGTGTGGCTGTGCCACCACTGTTTCCATGGCTTCTGTCCTCCTGGGACCAGCTCCAGCTCAGAGGTTGAGGCATCGGTGCTGCTGGAGCAGATCGCTCTGTTAACAATGAGTGGGAGAGCATTTGGGCCAGACGGCCAGCTTGGGCTCTTGGTTTCTGTCTATAGGCACACAGGTCCTTTCTCACTCCACTTTGGTATAGTTCACTTGTAATGTGTGCTGACCCTGAGTAAAATGCTCTTGTTCTGGCTGCCACCAACAAAGTCTTCATAGAGAGAGGCAGCAAGACAAAGAGATAGGTAGTTCAGCTATGTCTGTAGGGCAAAAAGTCCTGGACACTCCTGATGACTGGAGGCTCAAGAGAGCCACGTCAGGACCCAGTTCTCATCAACAACACTCTGGGGTACAGCGGTGACACATTCTCCTTCTACTCTCTGTCGTCATCCCAGCCCCAGACCAGGAGAATAGACTGTCAGCTCTACACCTAAGGTCCAGGCAATGGCCAGGGCCCTGTGTGCAGTTATTGTAGAGAAACAACATACAACAGTGTGTGTCTTTCATTCTGAACTTGGAGGTAGCCCTCTGTGGCCCTCACAGTGACAGGATGGTAGAGACCAGGAGTTCCTGTGCTTGAAATGCTGATAGAATGAATCAAGGTGCACCTGAGCCTGCCATAAACCACAAACCCAACCTGTTGCCTCATACTGTTTTTTGAGGTTGAGTATCACACTTCAGAATTGCTGGGCATACTGGGAGGGAAACTGATCTCCAATGAAAGAAGTCACCATTCTGTCACCAGCCTTTCACATCTATTTCCTGTACAGTGCGTATCCAGGTCCTTTGTTCTCTCACTGGACTATTAGCCCCTTTCCATTATAAAAGGTCTTTGCCAACTGAGGAAAATTTGCATTTATGGTACAAATATTTTCCCTCAGTTTGTTCTCTCTCTTTTACATTTGATTACAATAATGGTTTTCCACTCAAGAATTTAAATACATGTGTCCAATTTTCTCCACTATGACACCTGGGTTTTATATTTATTTAAAAAGAAAAGTATCAGAACAAAAATATAAATTGATGCTTTGTCTTTCTTCTATTAGCACCGAGGGTTTGTTTGTTTTGTTCTGTTTTTTAATCTTGATCAATGAAGTCTTTTCCCTCAAACACATCCTCTTTGCTTAATGATGCAATGTTGCACAGCTAAGCTTCTGTGGGTTTTAGGGATGATTCAAGACTCTCTGAGAGCTCTGTTCTGCTCCTTCTGGACAGAAGGTGTTTTGACAGACCGAGTTTCTGTATATGTAGCTCAAGCTGGCTTCAAACTTAATTATCCATCCTCTACTAAAGGTGAAATTAAAGACGTGTGCACCTCAATTTAATATCTATTCTTTAAACGAACATACATTTATTTATTTATTTATTTATTTATTTATTTATTTATTTATTTATTTATTTATTGTTTAATGTGTAGGTGTGAGAGCCTGCATGAGTTTATGTGTACCTCATGTTTGTAGGGGCCCATGGAGGCCAGAAGAATGCACCAAACTGAATACACATTGGAGTTGTGGCTAGTTGTAAGTCACCACCTGAGTGCTGGAAAGTGAACTCAGAGGTCTTCTGGAAGAGTAGCCAGTGCTCTTAACCACTGAGGCAGCATCTCAAACCCTGTTTTGTTGTTGTTTGTTTCATGAGACAGGATCTCATGCATTCTTCCATGACCTCAAGCTTTGAATTCCTGATCCACCTGCCTCCATTTCCCAAGTCCTGGCTTGTTACTTTCTGTGATACTTTCACCAAGCTCAGGTCCTCAGGCTCGGCAGCAGGAGCCTCTACCCACTAGACACAAGATTTTAACGAAATCCTTTCTTGTGTGTGCACACACATGTTGTGTGTGTTTGGACTGTGACTGTCTATGTGTGTAGGCCAGAAGGGTGAGCGCTCAGACCTCATCAAGAAAGCACTTTTGTGCTATGTGCAAGGGTAGTTAACTCAGAGAGTCACAGCTGGCCACACACAGAAAGCAAGTGTCTGTGGATTTCTCAGTTAAAATGGAACATCTGTATCACTTCACTTCCCCTCATCTCAAATCAGGAGTAGAAGGCTGAGGAGGACACACTGAACTTATGAAATTACAGCAGCTGTGGAAAACTGAATGACATCAACATTTCAGCATTTCAAGACTTTCTGGCCTTGTCTTTCCCTGCAGCCCAGGCAGGATAGTACTAACTCCCTTCCCTGGCCTGAACCTTGCTATTGCAGACCGGACAACCTCAAATTCACAGAACTGCTCCTGCCTCCACCCTCAAGTATCGAGATTAAAGGTGAGCATCACCACCCAGCTCACTCTGTTCTAACTCAGTTTTTCTTCTCCCCCGTCGTCACCTGACCTCAACCCCCTCCCCCAAACAAAATTTCTATGTAGCCTTGGCTGGCCTGGAACTTGCTCTGTAGACCAGGCTGGCCTCAAACTCAGAGATTCTCCTGCCTCTGCCTCCTGAGTGCTGGGATTAAAGGTGTGCACTACCACTGCCTAGCCTAATTTACAGTTTTATTACTGTTTTTTGCTACATAAAACTTTCAAATATCTTACCAAATTCTACCCCCAAAAAATCCAACTACAAATGAGGGAAATTAAGAGGAGGAAGACTGACATCACTACGAAATTTATTCTTTTTGTGTTTTGATTTTTTGCTTTTAATTGCTTAGTTTGGGGACAGTCTTGCTCTGTAGCCCAGACCCACTCATTATGTCAGTCCAGGCCTCAAACTCAAGTGATCTGCTGCCCCAGCCTCCCAAGCGCTACCAGTACAGATGTGAGCCACCATACTTGGCTTTAAAACATTACCAGAAAATAAAACATGTTTAAAGAAATGGAAAATAGGGCCGGAGAGATGGCTTAGTGGTTAACAACACTGTCTGCTCTTCCAAAGGACCCGGGTTCAGTTCCCAGCACCCACATGGCAGCTCACAACTGTCTGTAATCCCAATTCCAAGGGATCTGATACCTTCACACTAATGCACATACAATAAAATTAAATAAATTATTTTAAAAAAGGAAATGGAAAATAAATGCCTATTTTAGAAGTCAGGGGGTTACACATTCCAGTAACTCCAGTAGGAAGGCGGATAAATTAGACTGACTCTTACTTTGTGCTTTAAATTGTTAGTAGGTAAATGTATCAGCACCAATGCCTTTTGGTGGTTTATCTTTTGGTTGAGACAGGACCCTGCAACTTATGATCCTCTTACCTCAGCTTCAGGGCTGGGAGTAAAGAACTGTGCAACCACACCAGACATAAGTTACAGAAAGACATAAAAAAGTTACAAAAAGACATAAATAATGCTTGAAGTTCTGGGAATAAAATCCAAAGTCTTGTGCATATTTGGTGAATGTTTGGTCACTGAGCTATAACCCACTCTTAATAATTTTTAAAAATAATTTTCTTTTTATTTATTTTCTAAGATGTGTCTGTGTACACAAGTATGCTTGCACATGTGTGTGCATCTGGAGGCCAGAGGTGGACACAAATTATCTTATAAATTATATATTTTATTATGATTTTTTTTTTAAAGACAGGTCCTCTCAATGAACCTTGAGCTCACTTCTTCAGAAAGCCATCATGATAGGTCTATTTGCCAAATATCTGATCCCTGGCAATGGGCTTACAGGTGTGTGCACCTCAACTGGATATGTGTGTGCTGGGAACTGAACTCTGGTCCTCCAAAAGGATAGCAAGTGCTCTTGTACGTGCTTCTATGCTGCTGCTCAAGTACACAGCTCTGAATCTACTTGGTAGTCATTGATCTTTGGCCAGACACTCAAGTCTACAAAGAAAACGAGCCTGATCCTTAGCATAGTGTCAGAAACATTCTAGAATAAATGCTTTAAAAATGTGGTTTCTTGGACTCGACGATTAAGAGCAGTGGCTGCGCTTAACCTAGTTTGGTTCCTAAAACCTATACCAGACAACTGTCTACAAGTCCAGCTCCAGGGATTCTAACACCCTCTTATGGCCTCCTCAAAGACTAGGAATACACTTGATGAATAAACATACATGTAGGCAAAACACACAGGCTTTTCACTTGTAATGTCTTTAATCCCAGCACTTGGGAGACAGAGGCAGGAGGATCTCTGGGAGTTTGAGGCCAGCCTGCTCTACAATAGAGAAACTGTCTCAAAAAGCCATAATAACAATAATATAAAAAAGAATAAACTCTCCATCTATTGCCACCCAAGGCATGCACAAGTACACACAAAAAAAATTTTTTTAAATAATAAAAATGTATTTGATCTCTTTTCATCTTTGTTATAGTCTTGCATCCTAAAAATTTATGGACATCAGGAAAAGACAGTCTTTACTGTGATCTCTTGGGATTTTCCATGATTACATCAGCAGTATCCAATACTCACCATTCCCAAGGCTCAGAAGTCACTCACCTGGTGTGTCCTAAAGACTCCCGCCATATTGGCAGCATTACAACTGGTTTAACTGCACACTCCAAAATTGCAAGTGCCAATGCAAACTCCCTAGGTTTACTGCACATCTGGACAGCCTTGATCCAATTGGCCCTGCATTTCAGAAGGAAGAAATCACTTCACTCAGTTGTTAGTAACTGAAAAACACAGCAGCCATAGTCTACCATGATTCAGGTTTATAGCTCAGATCAGAAGGTGCTCTACGTGGCAGGAGTAAACACACAGGAACCCTGGAGGTGACTAGCTCAGAGAAACTGAGACTTTATACCCCAGGAGCAACTCAAGGCATCACTCAGTCCTCCCAATTCCTCAACCTACAGTATCTTTTAACTTCAGTCTCCACTTACTCCAGGGATAAAATTCTGATACCCAAAATTATCCACATGTGAGTGCTGCTTTGGTACCCCTGAAGTACACACGTATCTTCAGCTTCTGGCCCACTGTGACTTCACTGAAGTCATTGGTAATAATATTTTAAGAGGCACACCTATAAGGATCAATTTATGGATAGTTAGCATATTTACAGCAACATTTACTGCAGTTTCCTTTACCTGTGTGAAGCCCAATTGGGGTGAAGAAAGGAGGAAGGGATGTTGCTTTCTAGCTGCGTGATGGTGAGCCTCAGCGTAGATATGGTTAGGACTTTGGAGCCGTGGACAGATCCATTCCACTTGAACTCCCCGGCTGGAGTGAGACAGAACTTATGTGCAAGGTGCCTCCTCTTATCATGGTCCTCCCTGTGCTGGTGCTTGTTCAGAGCAAATGAGTTGGTCGAGTACTGATTGTGGTAGACGCGATACTTCCCCTCTTGTCCCAGCTTAAAATAATTGCTGATGTTCCCTTTCATGACCACTTCCTTTTTAGTGCTCAGCCGAGACACTTCTCCTTGGGAGTTAACTACCAGCACCTAATGAAAAAGTAAACACATCACTGTTTGTGGCCAAGATACAAATTTTGTCTGACAACTGTCTTTCAGTAACTGTAACTGATCATTTCAAACAGGCAACACCTTATGATTAAGCGACTAAAGCTTAAAAGTTAAATTTGGAGATGGGGGGAGATTTAAAAAAAGAAAAAGAAGCAAAATATAAAGTGAGGGCTGGGTCTCATACTTTCGTTTCAACACTCAGGAGGCTGAGGTGAGAAGACCATAAATTCATACCTAGCCACATAGCAAACTGCCTCAGGGCAGGGGACACAGGGGGCTGTGGATCAGAAAGGGCTCAGTTGGTAAATGCAGTTACCACTTAAGTCTGATGACCCAACTTCAATCTCGATAACACAAAAAGGTGGAAAGAGAATTAACCCCTCAAAGTTGTCTTTTGACAGCCCCTCATAAATCTGGGTGACTGTGTGTACACCTACACACTAATAAAATATAAGTTAAGAAAACAAAAGTGGGGCTGGAGAGATGGCTCAGAGATTAAGAGCCCTTGCTGTTCTTCCTTAGAGGTCCTGAGTTTAGTTCCCAGCAACCATATGGTGGCTCGCAACCATTTATAATGTGATCTGGTGCCCTCTACTGGTGTGTAAGCATATATGCAGACAAAAAAGTAAAAAGCCAGCACAGTTTAAAAAAAAAGGAAAGCCAGGAGATGGTGGCAAATGCCTTTAACTCCAGCACTTAGGAGACAAAGGCAAGGAGATCTCTGAGTTCAAAGCCAGACAAAGCTACACAGAAAAACCCTATTTTGAAGGAAAATATAAAAAAGGAAAGACCCCCCCCAAATAAATAAATTAAAAAGTAAAAGCTAGTCATTTACAATTAAATAAGGAAAATACAATGCAGAAGAAAATGAGATTAGACACCACTGGGCATTTCATGGATCTCAGATACATGAGCCTATTTATAACCCTATGAAGATTCTAACACACAGTTTAATGAAATAGGAGAGCATTTCACACACCAACCCCTAAAAAGAAATGACTGAAAACCCTCTACTGTTGCTGTTTCCATTTCCAGTTTTGCCACAGGCCCTGGGGTCTTTTAGATGTTTCCAAAAACTTGGGCTCAATCTTCCAGTGGAGCACAAGACAATACTTGTGATGGAAGGGGAGTGTCAGGTTTAGACAGGGTCTTGGTATACAGCTCAACTGGACTGGTTCTTAACAGTAGCTAGCCCAGGCTTGCCTCAGACTGGGCTTCAGGCTCCTTTAACAATTCAGTGCCCTGTGAACGACCATCTGAGAGACAGGGCTGGTACCACCCTGCCCACGGCTGGCTGAGGAGAGGATTTAGTGTCAGTTCTGATCGTGCCGATCAGTCAGGCCTGCTTGCCAACAACTCACTCTGTTCTCCCAAGGGCTCACTGAATTTCTAATAAACACACTAATGTATTTACCATAATATGAGCCTAACAGTTTTGTTCTTGGTACTCACTACAAGAAAAATTTCCTAAAGGAAAATTTAAAGATTTTTAAATCTATTTTTTAAAGATTTTAAGGTACAATCCAATTCTAAATAATTCTTTAATGTGTGTCAACCTGTGGGTGTTGGCACACGAGTGCATGTGCCCTTGGAGGCCACAGGTATCACAGATGCTTGGAGCTGACAGTTAGGAAGAACAGCCAGTGCTTTTAACCTCTGGGCCATCTCCTGGTCCACATTTCCAATTATTCACAGTGCAAAGAATTTTGTTTTAGATAGAACAAACCTCTTTGCCCTCCTTAAACAATTTGTTTGCTTCGTGGGCAGCGGCTGCCACCTGCTGACTCTTCAGCTGACTGAGCTTGCTCTCTGGGTTCCGCAATCTGGTGATGATCCGGGTGGAGCCGGGCGTTCCTTTCCCAGCTCCAGGGGACTCAGCGATTTCTCCATTAGACTTCTCCAATCTGAAATCACCTATTATCAAATAAAAACGCCACGAAGTGATGCCGACAGGAAGAATAACTAAGAATGCCCATACTATCTAACACCCACATGACACATATATTTAGAGTCCAAGAGAAGCAGATGAAGTCTTTTCATAGGCAAAGCAAATTTATCAGTTCTTGAATATTCTCTTCCACAGCAAACAACAAAAACAAAATACCATGATACATTTATTATTTTACAGAGAACAGTAGTACCTGTTTTGAAACTGAAGAGGGGGCCCCCAAAACTTGCAAATAACAAACCTAACAACTCAAATGCATACAAAAATGTTGCCTTCTATACCTGGTATGGATTTGTATATTTAAAGGATAAAGTTAATTTTAGAAAGACTGCCCACTGCAGTTTACTTAAGTAACAATAACCTTGAATATTACAGATGTGACAAATGAATTTTTCACTGTACGTTACACAATTATCTGTGGAAACTCATTACAACAATTATTTTTTAACATAATCCGGATCTCTCAACATCTGCTTTATGAGTTCACTTTTGATAGTGATAGATTAAATGCCCAGAAGCAATTTCTGCTTTATATATGCACAAATTTCACATTGGATAATGAACATACATACCATATCCCAGCCATTCATCACCATGCATTTTCCAATGGCCAGAAAATTGAGCAAGATCTGATTTTTAATTTAAAGCTTAAAAAAAGAAACAGTGTAGCACTGGTAAATCCAATGATGGAAATTTACCATACTATCTACAGGTAGAGGTTATTTTCCTCAAGTAGAGACAAATGCACATAGGGAAACTTTGTTTCAGAGGACTGTTTAACAGTAGTTAACTCACTGTGTCTCCTTGTCCTTCCCACTGAGGGGATATGAAGTTGCCTCTGGAAGAAACTACAGCTCCCAGACAGAACGCAGTACTACCCTACTAGGTAACCCTCCCAGCCCGGCATCAGCCTAGTCCATGTCTGAGGGTTTTTTGTTATTGTTGTTGTTGCTATTGTTGTTGTTTTTAAAGATTTATTTTATTTTATGCGTATGGGTATTTTGCACGCACAGATATGTGCTCCACATGCATGTCTGGTGGGATGGATCCCCTGGAACTAGAATTACAGACAGTTGTGAGCTGCCATGTGAGTGCTGAAAATTAAACCTGGGTCCTCTACAGGAGCAGCCAGTGCTCTTAACAGCTCCAGCCCCCATGCTTTGGTTTCTAAATTTAGATTCTCCTTTCATCTCCTCTCCCTTTTCTTTCCTTTCGTGGGACTGAACTGACAGCCTTGCATGTACTGAGCAAGCGCTCTAGCACTGGGCTGAATCCCCAGCTTAGGCATCTGCTGTTCTGTTAGTGAGCAGGAAGGGTGAAACTAGAGGCTGGTAAGCAGCACCACACATCAGAAAGACTGCAGCTCACAGGGAACAAGAATCCCCAATACCCTGGAGCAAATGTAAGAAGAGAAAATCCTGAGGAAGACGCTGATAACCTTGCTTAGCTTCCTGAACTGGAGGGATCACCTGAGACTGTCACCAGTCCTTGGATGATCCTGTCAACTCCACTAACAAATTTTTATTTATATTTTAAACAAGGTAGATTTCTGTTGACAGCAGTAAATACTAATTAATCCAGAAAATATTTTAAGCCTTCGTCTACAAAATATGCCACTGATTAAACCAGACTAGGGCAGGGGCTGAGTATCTTGCCATGCCAAGCTGTAATCCTGGGTACTGCTATCCTCTCTTAGACTCTGTGTGTGCTGGAGCTGAACTCTTGGGACCATTTATAACATCCTGTAATAGATTTTATGGATGCAGTCTGGGCTTAGGCTGCACTCTCTGAAAACAGAGAAGGAATAGCAAGAGCTTTTTGAAAGAAGCCCCTCAATGTACAGCCACAACTCAAAGGTGCTCAGAATTAACCCTCTGCATTTGCTAGTTTAGTAAAATTAAAAGCAAGGAGCAACTTCATCTGCAAGGGTCAGAGCTGAAGACCCAGGGAGAGGAGAGGCTCTTACGGAAGACTCTCTACCCAAGGGCCACATTGCTGCCATTAAGAAGTCAATCTCTGAAGTCAGCCTGGTGGCATACAGGGATGGGTTCTATACCAGCCTCTCTGGCAAGCATAGGCCCACCAATCAAAGTGAGGAAGTAGAAGGGCGGCTCATGCCCATGGAGCCATGGAGCCTAATACTAGTGTATTAGGTACTAGTGGTAATTCCTACAAACCTATAAGGGAATGTTACAATGACATGAGAAGTTGGGGTGGGGAACTCTCCAAATCTGCCGAACTGGTATGTATGATTGTTCATCTAACAGCAATTCCCAACCAACCACAACATGTAATAGCCAGCAGAAATCAGGCTACCAAAACAGAATGGCCCCCAGAAAAACATTTCTCACATGCCTTTCACTTCTTATCCATTGAATTATCCCAGGTGTACCAAAGTAGAGCCTCCACTATCAGGGCAGTAATACTAAAAACAGCTAAACTCAGAATTCCATATGGGTTATATATAAGCTTATAAAATAAGCTATATCCAAATCTGTCAAACTTAATACACAGCACATAGAAATCTTAGATATAATTACAGTTGTTGGATGCACTTGTGAGCCAACGGGAAGTTTTCGGATGAAAGTGAGATCTGTGTTCCACATTAGACAGGGGCATTGTGAACTGGATATATGGGAACAGACAGGAGTGTGTCTCGTGCTGTGCTGAGCTACGAGGAGGAACTACAGCAACTGGGACCCTCTCTTTGCAGCAGCCCTTGCTCTTGGCAGAATCATTCCTACCCCATTTCAATCATATACTTTTGCTGGAGCCATCAATAATACCTTGCCTGCCCTGGCCACAGGTGTGGAACAATATGATCCAAGATAAGCCACTCAAATTCCTTCCTCAAAGACTTTTGATTTGGAGCAGGAGTAGGGCCTTTGCCTTTGGGCCACAGACCTTGGAAAGACATGAAAACAAATTGCTGGTGCCATCTTACCTGCAACTTGGAAAAGCCTGTCTGTATAAGGAAAGAATGAAATTGTCACACAAATATAAGTCAATTCAAAAGGGGTGGGAAGGGGAGAGGGATGGAGAGAAAGTGTGTGTGGGGGTGGGGAGGAGGAGGATGACAGAAGCAGTTGTTGAGTCCATGAACTCCCCAACTGCATAAGTTAATTAAATCCCCTCTAAATCCCCTCTACATTTAAAGTATTTTAAGATGGTCTGGTCACTTACAATTGATAAAGTCAACCATGTCATATATGAAATTCTACTCAACATAAATTTAAAACAATGCTACAGACTTGTTATGAGAAACTGTTTTAACTATATTAATATTTGTGAGATTGTCTTCCTATTTAATAGTGCACAACATTCAGAGAAACCCTGAAGAAAAAGATGAATAAATTTAACAGCATAAAAATGTAAAAATTTCAGACAGTAGAGAATTAAAGACAAGAAACTAATACATAAGCACATATGGCAAGCAGATATTAATGAACATAATACATAAGGCAATCCTAAATATTAAAATTCTATAGGAAAAATTGAGCAGAAACAAGAATCACCAAAATACAGAATATTAAACACATGAAAAGAAACAACCAGATTCATAAGAAGGAATATGCAAAGTTTCCACGAAATACATTCTTTCCACTGGCAAAAAAAGATACATGGTGTTAAATGTAAGTGTTCGAATTGGGAAATAGACAAGTATGGAAATTAGCCCCCCTTGAGTGAGCAATTAGGCAGAATCCACTATTATCTGGAAAAGGTACCTACCATTTGACCAGCCAGTCCCTTCATATACTGCCAGAGACACTTGCAGATACAGATACGTGTGGAGGCTGGTAGACAGCACCACCAAGATACCAGCCAAATGCCATGCAGCAGCTAAAAGCACTGCATTAAACTCTCACATGAACAGTCCCTACCACTGAGTAGAAAAGCAAAAAGAAAAAAAATACAAAACAAGATGGAGAACAACACATGCAGAATGATCCCATTAATATATTCAAAACAAAAAAGCCAAAAAAATTGTAAACATACAGATATGAACATAATGGAAAATACAAAATACTGATGGCAGTTATACTTCGGGAGAATAAAAAGGTTTCTATTTTTCTCCTCTTACAGAATCCTTTTTATTTATTGTAAAGTAAGAACAGTGAGCTCATGTCAATTAAAAACAAAAATAAAAAATAAAAATCACTAATTCTTCCCAACCCACTAAACTTTTACTTAAAAAAATTAAAAATGTTCAAAGAAAAAAAAAAGAAAAAGAAAAAGAAAAAGCATCTCCCTTGACTGGATGGGCGTGCTCTTACCTATCTCTTCCTGAGCAGAGACAGGTGTATGGGAGTCTCTCTCTCCAGTTTCAGGGTCATCCGCTGCCTCAGCAGAGTCACTCTGGGCAGAGCCGAGCTCACTGCTGCTCTCCAGATCAGGCTGGATGGAGGCAGTGGCGGCTCTAGTGTTACTGCTGTCACATGTCTTGTTAGAGTCTTCTAGAAAAATAGAAGATCTGATTTTTACATTGAAAATAAAAAATCACACAAAAAGCTAAACGTCAGAGAAGCAGTTAACAGTGTAGGACTTCATCAGGATACTGAGTGTTAGGAAGCAAAGCCGATCATGAAGGAAGGATGAATGCACTGTGTGAGAAGGTGGTAGGCTGTGCCCTGCCGGTCACTGTAAGTGTCCCAGCCCATCAATGCACAGGCTCTTTATCATCCTCTAGTGCAGCGCAGGCAACCTTTCAATATTCTAGAGATGGAAAAAAATTTTAAAAAACTACTGCACACAGCTTAGAGCACATCAGATGTGGAAGAAGTGGTTTGTTGAGAAAAACACTCAAAACATGTAGCTTACATCCTCACGTTTCCAGAATCTTCACAGATCTCTATCAGAAATGGAGTTAGAAAGGATTCTTTACCTCTGAGGTCTTCTAAGTGTGCTCACCTTTCTGGGTAATTTCAGAGCATCACTAGCAGTTTAGTTCCTCAGCAGTATAAAAAAAAAATAGTACTAGGAAGAAAAAAAAGCCATGGGAGGAGTTCAGAAAGTGTCTGTCTGTTTTCCTCTTTATCACTGAAAGGGTACTCTTTCGAGTACTAAATCGTGACTGGTGCCATGTAACACCAACTATAGTAAATACATGAAGAATGAGGGAACACTGCCTGCATGAAATGTTTTATCTCTGACTGCACCCAATATGATGATTACCACAGCATAGAGAATACAGAAGACTCTAGGAAAAACCACAAAGAGGGTGAAAGCTGCCTTCAAACACACGGAAATCTGACCACTCACTTTAAGCCAAGAGATATGCAAACTAAAGCTATAGAGAGAGCGAGCACTCTGGCTCACACCTGTGATCCAGTAAGCCCTCTGACTCCACAAGTCCTACTAAGTTGTGCTCTGAGCTCTACATGCCATGGCACACCCTACCTCACAGTAAATAAATAAATGAGTAAGAAAGTACATTTTCATGTTACAACTTTTCTACTATGGAGGCTGCACGCACAACTCAGAGGTTCTTCCAGAGGACCTGAGCTCAGTTCTCAGCACCCACAACAGGTGGCTCAAAACTACCTGTGGCTTTGGCTCCAGGGATCTGATGCCTCTTCTGGTCTCTATGAGTACTTGCACTCTCATCAACACACACACACACATCTTTGAAAAAACCTCTCTACTACAGAAGACAAATGCCAACCAAAAAAAGGTAGCAAAGCTTAGAAATATTAAATAGATGAACATTTCAAAATGATTAAAATATTAATTCAAAAACTATACTAAAAACCTGAAAGCATTTAGTGAAAATGAACTAAAAAGAAGTAGACAGGCTGAGGGTAGCTCAGTGGTAAGCACTTGCTTAGCATGATAAGCTACTGGATTCAATCCCCAGTACCACAAAACAAAAAACAAAAGCATTTTCTTAGTAAATAACTGCAAATATTTTTAAGCATGTTGCAAAGAAGGGGAAGAACAGACTTAGAACAAAAACAATTTAAAAACCTGACTTGACTGTCTGACACTGCACCCAACAATAAATCTGTATATGTACGCATGCACATCTTTATGCTCACCAAGCACGGATGAGACATATCAATGTCAAGCTGATGCTGGGGCTGTAACTCCCTGGTAGGGCGCTTCCCTCTTGACCACAGGCCTTGCGACCCATATCTAGCACCACCCACAACTACCTAATCACACAGGTAACATGACAGGAAAAACAAAGCATAAGCTTCAACTAAAGGAGAGCAGAGGGGAACTGACAGCAAACACAGGAGAGAGCCCTGGAGGTCTTCAGGAGCTGGGCCACAGGGCCAAAAAGAGCAAAGAAAATAAAAAAGGAGGAAAGAAGAAAGATCAGAAGTTAATAAGCCAGAGAAAAGCATGCAAGAGTTGGGTGAAGAGACCAGAGAATAAATTCATGGAGTCAGTTCTCTAACTTGATGTGAGTTCTAGAAACTGAACTCAGTACAGTCAGCCTTGCCCAGCAAGAGCCACTGAGCCATCTTACCAGCCCCAGCAAGATATCTGAGACAAGTTTCTCACTGGCCTGGGACTCAGTAAATAGGCTAGCTGTCTGGCCAGCCTTCCCGGCACCGAGATTGTTAGGCACCACACCTGACTTATGTAGATTCTGGGGGGAAAACTCAGAATCAATGGGTGAACTATTTCCCCAGCTCAGGACTACTGTTACTGTTTAAACTGTTTTTATTATTAGTGCGGGGGGGGGGGGTCCAGGCATGTATGTGCCACAGTACACAGGCGGAGTTCAGATGACAACTTTCAGGAGTTGGTTACTGCTTTCCACCCATGGGTTACCTGGTTTAGGCTTATATGGCAAGTGCTTTTACACAGAGCCATCTCGCCAGCCACCTAGAGTATTTTTTTTTAATATTTTTTAAAGATTTATTATGTATAAAGTGATCTATCTGCATGTACACTTGTATGCCAGAAGTGGGCACCAGATCTCCAGTTGTGAGCCACCATGTGGTTGCTGGGAATTGAGCTCTGGAAGAGCAGCCAGTGCTCTTAACCTCTGAGCCATCTTGCCAGCCCCCACCAAGATTATTTTTATGAAGATAAAATAATCTCGTCACTGATAAGGATATAAGAGGAAAATATAAGCTAATCTCACTTATGAAAGTAGATGGAAAAATCTCATCCAAAATATTAAGAAATTAGATGCCAGTAATATATGAGGAAAATAATCATAACCAAGCTGTATTTAATGAAGGACTAGGAGACTGAAACATTCAAAAAACAATACAGGTATTTTTGCTGTAGTGAAGATACCCTTAAGAGAAAAAGACTTACACTCTCCAACAAAACATTCAAAAACAGAAAGTGCACAAAGGAAAAGGACAGGCACTTCATAAAGAGGAAAAATCAAATGACCTGTATACACACAGACACATACAGACACACACACACATACACAAAAAGATGTTGTTCCATGTCCTCAATCACCTGGTACCTATAGGTACAAACCACAACACAATCCCCCCACATGCCATCTGAAAGATCCCTATACTTTTGTCTGGAAAGGAAAGACCCCATGACAGTGTTGATGCCACTGGCGGGCAATGGTGCGCTGCTGTCAGAGCCCTCACACTGTGAGGGAAGCCTGCACAAGCCCTTTCTCTCTGGAGAACCTCAGAGACTTTTTACAGAGCCTTAAAGACCAGGAAATCCAAGATTAGGTTTTTATCTCTAGGAATACATGTGCATATGTAAAAATATGCATAAAGGAATAATCATAAGAGAATTATTCATGGTGGCCCCTGCCCTGGAAACTATTTAAATAACTACCACTAGAAGCTGGAGAGATGACACAGCAGAGGACCCCAGGTTTGGTTCTGAGCACCCACGTGATGGCTGACAACGGACTGTAACTCCAGCTCCATGGGATCGAATACCTTCTTCTGGCCTCTGATTTCACAAGGCACACTCACAGTACACATACACACTTAGAGGCACTTGAAGATAAACAAAAAAGCACACAAATGGTCAGGTGATCATCAACATATAAAAAGGATAAACTAATTGTGCTACATCTCTACAAGGGCTGAGAACAAAAGATGATGCTCTGCACAATACTGGTATTTTTGTTCTTACTGGCATTTTATTAAGGTTAAAAGAATTGTTAAAGTTAGACACCAGCTTAACATGGTGACCCATGCCTTAAAACCTAGCTCTTGGGAAGCAGAGGTAGACAGTTCACATGACCTTGCTACACATGTCAAGTTCCAAGCCAGCAAAGGCTATATAGAAAGATCCTGTCTCAAAGAAACAGACAGACATTAAATATTATATATTATATTATAATTCACTCCCCCCCTTCTCTCTTTAAAATCAAAATTAGAGGCTGGAAAGGCAGCTCAGCAGTGAAGAGCATTTAGTCCTCTTATAGAGGATTACAGCCCCACACCCACAAGGTGGTTCACAAGCAACTGTAACTCCAGTTCCAGGGATCTGATGTCCTCTTCTGACCGCCTCAGGCACCAGGCATGCTCATGAGACATAGGTAAACATGCAAGCAAAACACTCATAGGAAAGAAAATCTAAAACTCAGAAAAGCAAACAAAGAAAGAAAGCCAAGTGCACTTGTGTATCATAAGACAGAACCATCAGTCTCTGGTGGGCAGATGCACAGGCTGGTCCCCTGGGCTGTTCACTTGGTAAGCATCCTTCACACTATTTCAGTAACATATAATCAACCCAGAATATCTCCCCACCCAGTTCAACAGTATTACTGTATCAAAAGATTTACTTAATAAATATCGTGTCTATTGTGGTGGTTTGAGTATGTTTAGCCCTCATAGACTAATGTGTTTGAATGCTTGGCCCATGGGGACTGGCACTATTAGGAGGTGTGGCCTTGTTGGAGCGAGTGTGTCACTATGGGGTGGGCTCTGAGGTCTCCTAGCACTCAAGCTCCGCCCAGTGTGGAACAGTGTCTCCTTCTAGCTGCCTTCAGATCAAGATGTAAAACTCTTAGCTCTTTCTCTAGCACCACGTCTGCCTGCAGACGGCCATACTCCCTGCCATGATAATAATGGACTGAACCTCTGAAACTGTAAGC
>CM053746.1:14136932-14159362 GCA_028658305.1 Pachyuromys duprasi | reverse complement strand
ACACAAATGCAGGCTGGCAAGATGGTTTAGAGCATAAAGGTGCGTGCTGCTAAGCCTGACAAACTGTGCTCAGTCACCAAGAAGGAGAAAACTGACTCAAGCACGTTGTCCTTGGATCTCTACATGTGCTGTTACATGAGCATATGCACACATGTGTGTGTGTTTACCCACCCAAAATAAATATATGTAAAATAACAGCATACAAGGGCTAGGATCTAAGGATCTAACAGGTCAAACTCAATCAGGTTTGTTTTAGAAACAGGTCGGTTATGTCATACCTGAAGCCAATAGTACATCTAAGATTAACATTAAGTACTGATCAACCTAAAAGGGCAAAAATTATATTTAAAAAGTAACAAACATGGAAGATTTTTTCCCACATTATTTCAGCAACAGTATTCCACCTTCAACTTTTAGCCCCGAGTACATGAAAATGAGAATAAAACTGACCAAAATCTAGAAGTACTCAGTCAGTTGTAGAACCAAATTACTGACCTGTGTCTCTTCAGCCCCTTGAGAAAATGCCCTCAGAAATACCACGGCCTCACTGACAGCTCTATTTGTTAAACAACTCTAATTCTAAGAAAGTTGTTAATACTCCACTATAGTTTCTACTATAGTGATTTAACGTCTCACGAAGTCTACTCTCTGTTATCTGAAGTTCAAGACCCCAAATACTTGAGGAATACTACATTTCCAACCACCAAACCTAGAGTTCTCTAGGCTAAGTGAGTCTCTTTTACTTTTTTGTGTTTTGACACAGGGTCTCCCTGTGTAACCCTGCCAAGCCCGGAGCTCACTCTGCAAGGCCCTGAGGCACTGACTGCCTTGCCAGCACTGACGCCTGGCCCACCACACCAGCACGCTGCCCTCCCTGTCAGCTGCGTCCGTCGCCCGTTCCGCGGACAGCTGGGCTCACTTGCAGCCTATGTGTCACCTAAGATTTCACTGGGGTTTTCAGCAATGCTCACAGCTGGCTGCCAAAATCCTCCACATTCCCATCAGAAACCTGGAGGCCCATACAAGGGTGAATGGCATTGATTTAGGAGCAGACCTAGACGGCACATGTCCCAACACACCGGTCACATCCAGCACACTACCACACTGCAATAACAGACCTCAAAGCTTGAGGAGACAAAATTTTTACATTCACAGAAAGGACCTTTAAGATTTCCTCCATGACTCTGAGATTATTGATGTTTATTTTCTGATTTTAATCATCTGAATTATATATATATATTCTAGTATAATAAAAATACCTTTGGATTTTTTTGAAAAGCAAAAGTCATAATCACATTCTTAGTAATGATAATTTACTCCAAGTAAAATTTCAATGTTAAAAAGGTTAAAACTGGAATTATTGGTTAACATATCAATGCATCTTGCAAAAATGTTGGTGATGATGGATTATCTACTAATATTATGATCTGACATGTAGCACTACATGAGCACATGCAAACAGAAAATTAATGTGTTAGTATATAATGAGCCAGAAGGGCTATTTCACTCAACATGGAGACAGACATTATTATGTGAGTAACTCAAATCAAAGTCTCTGCCAGGATGGTCTGGTGACCAGGCACACAAATCCATCTAAGAAATGCAAGCATGAGGATTGAGGGGGAGTTCCAGGCACTAACTGCAACAACTGCCAAACATCCAATGTTAGGGGACAGTTTAGCAATCAGGAATGGCACTGTGAGCAAGCAGCACGAATGAATGCAGAATGTCAGGTTCTAGGTGACATGCAGCTCTGACTGCACAGGGAAGGGTTCCCCCCATTACAGAGGCATTGATACACTGCCCTCTGTACCTGGTACATCCGGGGGGAGCTCAGATGCCACCTTCTTCTCTGCCATGCTGCTGCTATCATGGGTGTCTGAGAGACAGCCCTCGGGGCTCCTCCCTGCACAGGGACTAGTCTCTTCTGAAGAAGCATTTGTGGTGGTGTCGCCAAGATTTGCTGGCGCAGAGTTCCCTCTATCCCCAACTTCTGCTGGCTCTACAGCAAAACGCACAACAAAACTTTAAAGATATGCTTCAAAACTGGCTTTGGACAAGTGGCCACATTCAATCAACTACTAAATATCATCAGTCACCAAAAATCCTGCTTCTCTTTGATGGCCATTTTAAAGCAAGTCAGACTCTGAGATAGCTTTGTAATGGTCATCCAAAAATAAAGAGTAAGATTTAAAGAATGTTTTAGAATTTTTTAAAAGAACATATCTCAACATATAATCTGGCATAAAAATAGCAACCTTTCATCAACATCATAGGTATGCCAATTTCTTAGAACTTAAGTATAATATTATTGCAAATCCATCGATACAGAAAACTCATTACAATGGTTGTGATGTTACAAGGAGGAGACTATCTTAAATATCTTTAGGAATCAAAAATAGCTGTTTGGAGTAAAATTCCATTTGCATTCTGCCAGTAATACTAGAGGTTTCACAAATAGCATTAATAGAATATTTCTTTTGAACCAAGTAATTCTTTTACCCTCAGGTTCTCCTTGCCCAGGCTCTTCATTCAAGACTCTGCCATCACTGCCCTTTCCAAGGGGCTGCTCTTCCGACTCCTCTCTGCTCTTCTCAGCATTTTTGAAGCTGTCACTCTCGACCTCATTCTTGTCTTTTTCTGTTTCTTCTGGGCTCTGATCACAGTCAGTATCTTCCCCTCTTTTGATTCTTAAGGAGTCCAAAATTTCTTCTATATAATAAAAAAAATGTAACTGTTTTCTTTCCATAACTAAATATCAAATTTCTAACAAATGGTACTTAGTAATTTTAATGTTCACTAGGCTTGGTGGTGCACCCAGGGACAGCCAGGGGCAACATAGTGAGACTTTGTCTCAGAGAGAGAGAGACAGAGAGACAAAGAGATTGATTTAATATCCAGTATTCTTAAGTCTTGAAGAAAGAAAATTATACCATCTGCAAGACCTGAGCTTGAATTCTCGGCTCCCACACAGAAGCTGGGTGTAGCAACTCACTTTGAGGGCATGAATGGGATCCTGCAGCCAAACGTCACCAGCCTAGCAGAACAGTAAGTCCCATGCTCGGTGAGAGACCTCTCAAAAAATAAAGGGGCTGGAGAGATAACGTATTGGTTAAAAGCATTTGCTGCTCTTGCAGAGGACCCAAATTCAGTTCTCAGCACTCATGTCAAAAGGCTCTCAGAACTGCTGTAACTCCTGCAGGTCTAATGACCTATTCTGGTCTACAGGCATGCACACATGCATGTGAACACAAACACAAAGATAATTTGTTGTTGTTGTTTTTCATGACAGTTTCTCCTTGTAGCCTTGGCTGTCCTGGACACGCTTTGTAGACCAGGCTGGCCTAGAACTCACAGAGGTTCTCCTGCCTCTGCCTCCTGAGTGCTGGGATCATAGCCAGTAGGCCTGGCTGCAACTTTCTTCTTAAAGATGAGATAGCAAAGTAAGCATGATAATACTCACCTAGAACCCAGGCAAACCTGGGCTACACAGCAATATACATGACTAATGAAAAGAAGACTGACTCTTGAGACTGCCAAGTACATCACTGTCACATGCCCCTGTCATGACAGACACTCCAACCTGACACAGGCTTAGCCTATACAGCACAGCGCAAGGATCAAAAGCAGAGCTGGAACCCAGTATAGCACCTGAGAGGAATCTGCTCCCTGAGCCTGAGTAAGCTCCCTAGATCTGCAGAGCTCCACCTCCTCCAGAGTAAAATGAGCAGAGAAGCATGTGGAAACGCTTCTTTCTGAAGCCTCGTAACTATTCTGTAAGCCACTAAGGGTCTAAATAAGGGCATACCCTCTTTCAGTTGGGCACGGTGATACCACAGTACGGTCCCAGCACAGGGGAAACCAGTATGGACACATGGATGCTGAACAGACTCTGTGGCTTATAGAGAAACACGTTCTTTGAGACGGGTTACTATGAGGACCAGGCTAGGCTGAAATTTGCAATCCCCCTGCCTCAGCATCCTGAGTAGCTGGGATATGCTATCACCCCCATAACATTAAGCATCTATTCTTGTTATTTTGTCTGTTTCGTTATCTGCTTGAGGCAGAATGTCACGAGCCTCAGGCTGGACTCAAATTCAGTACTGTCTGAGGCTAGCTTTGAACTTTTTTTTTTTTAAGCTGAGCAGTAGTGGCATATGCCTTTAAGCCTAGTGCTTGGGAAGCAGAGGCAGGTGGGTCTCTGTGAGGTCGAGGCCAGCGAGTTCCAAGACAGCTAGGACTATACAGAAAAGTCCTATCTTGAGACACAAGGCAAAATAAATAAATAAATAAATTTCAGTTTGTGTGTGTTGTGTGTGTGTTGCCTGCAGGCATCTTTGTGCATTACCTGTGTACACGGTATCTCTGGAGGTCAGAAGAGGGCAGCAGAACTGGAGCCATGAGTGACTGTAAACCACCATGTGGGCTCTGGGTCCTTTGCAAGACCAATCTGTGCTCTTAACTGGGGAGCCATCTCTCCAGCCCCTGGCCTGGAACTCCTTCCACCTTACTCACCAAGTGCTAGAATCACAGGCATGTGATGTGCCGCCACCCCACTCTCTAATACCATTAACTCTGTTGCTTAATCTATTCTACCTTTGACCTTTGAGAAGTTTTTCAAAGTTCTTTGTTCTCTTCATATGTCTTATCCATCCACCAATGCAACTTTTTTTTTCTTCTTGGTTTTCTGAGACAGGGTTTCTCTGTGTAGCCCTGACTATCCTGGAACTCTCTCTATGGACCAGGCTGGCCTCAGATTCTATCTGCCTGCCTCTGCCTCCTGAATGCTGGGCTTAAAGGTAACTGTCACTATACCTAGGTAAACCTTGATTCTTTTTATGATTAGAAAATGTTGGAACTGGGGCTGGAGCGATGGCTCAGTGGTTAAGAGCACTGTCTGCTCTTCTAAAGGACCCGAGTTCAATTCCCAGCACCCACATGGCAGCTCACAACTGTCTATAATGCCAATTCCAAGGGACCTGACACCTTCACACTAATGCACATAAAAATTAAATAAATTATTTTAAAAAAAAAAGGAAAAGAAAAAGAAAAGGTTGGAACTATACAATCTGGGTCCCACTGACATTGGGAATGCCTGCTTCCTAATCCACATATATGCATGAGATTCTTTTATCTGCCTATGCAGTGTGTCTTTGGTTCATTGCATCATTGTGGCCTTGCTTATTTGACAACTCTTCACAGTGAGAAACTGGCTATGTTGCCCACAGAGAATCCAATGGCTGGAGAAGGACAGCTATGGTAAAGCAGCTTCGCAACTGCAAAGCCAAATTCTGATGGGAAGCAAGTCTACCACTACAGTGCAGGTTTCCAAAGACAAAGAAACAGCACTCCTCTTGGGGCCCTGCAGTCCTTGTTTATGCTTCCTTCCATCACTGTTCTCCACCTTCAGTTTGGCTGTATTTCTTTTTTCTTTTCTTTTCCTTTCTTATTTACTTCTTTAGTTTTTTTCAAGACAGGGTTTCTTTATGTAACCTTGGCTGTCCTGGACTTCACCCCGTAGACCAGGCCGACCTCTAACTAACTCATAGAAGTTGAAAGCCTCTGCCTCCTGCAGTGCTGGGATCATCATAGGTGTGCGCTACAGCACCCGGCTTGGTTTATTTCTTAAATTATAGTTATCTAGCCCATTTCCAGAATTAGAAAAACTCTGTAAGGAAGTGAGGGTGAACCTCATGATAGACACTTGTCTAGCCTACAATCTGTAGCATTAACAACACAAAACAATGCAAACACCTCTGGGGGATTCAAGACAGCTGTCTAAAACAGGACTACTAAAAGCTGAGGGCACAGGACACAAGAACTGTGCCCACTCGATTTGTGTGGAGGTGGGAATAATCTAACTGAAATCAGTAAATGTTCTACAAAATTGTATACAGTATGGAATGGATGAAGTGAGAAGAACACAAATGAACGAGGCAAGGAGGAACAGCCCTCATAGTCCCAACACTGTGATGGCTGAGGCAGGGGGATCATGATGAGTTCAAGGTCAACCTCAACCCAAAGACTCTCTCTTACACTACACTCACAAATCATTTGTTTCTTGTTTGTTATCAAGGCAAGAAGCAAAATACTAAAATATACAGTGTCCTAATTTTCGTTAGCACAGATAGGATCTCTGTAGAAAACAATGACATACAGAGCAAAAGCAAAACATTTGTAACTTGGACATCTTAGCACGTTTTCAAGTTTCAGAATACTCACACTAAGAGCTTGACTCAAACTGACAATAATCAGGCAAGAATGCCCCTCACCATTAGCTGCTGCTAGAAAGGATTTGTTGCTGCCCCGAGCTTTGTTGGTCAGGTCTTCAGTTATGTCCATGTGCTGGTGCATCTCTTCTCGAATTTCTTCTAGAATTTTGCACAGTTCTGCTTCCCAGTAATCTTTGTCTAGACAGTCTATCAATTCTGCAAGCTGGACCTTTGTGCTGTAGTACCAAACTTTCTTTTCATTTTCATTCTCTGTGTCTTCTTCTCTGTGGTAAAATCAGGGAGGGGGAAACATTAGGCATAGTAGCACACATCAAACAAACATCTGCCCACCAAGTTCAACTGTGTAATGCCAAGACTACACGCTGATGCTCAATTGCCTCTAAATCCTTGGATTTCTGAGCACACAATTCTTAGGTGAAAATAAGTTTCAGTATTAATGAGCAGTGAGGTTAGATGAAAATACCTAAACATATAACAAAAAGGTAACTTTAACACCCAATCATGACTGGAGAGCTTGGCAAAGAGCAGCCAGACTTCAAGCACCTCCCCTGTAGCAGCCTGGTGAGCATCTTAACCCAAGCCCCAGCTCGGGACAGCAGAGCAGAGAGCACACTTACATTGTTACACAGTCTACAAAGACCTCAACTTGCTGGGAGGCTTTATTAGGCCCTGGGCCTTGTAAGAGTCATACCTAACTTGGCAACAGTGTCTTATCTATTTCCTTTTTCTTTCTTTCTTTTTTTTGGGGAGGGGGGGTGAGGGGGAGATTTTCATTTTACATGTGGGCTGCATGTGTGTTTAACTTGTACCACATGCATGCAGCATCCAGAGAGGCTAGAAGAGGGCACTGGATCCCCTGGAACTGGTGCTAGCTACAGATGGTTGTGACCTGCCACATGGATGCTGAGAACCACGGAAAAAAGCAGCAAGTGAAACCATCTCTTCAGCCCTATTGGTTTTTTCTTGTTTTGTTTTCCTTTTTGAGAAAGATTTCTCTGTACAGCCCTAGCTGTCCTGGAACTTTCTCTGTAGACAAGACTGACATCAAATTCAGAGAGATCCACCTGCTTCTGTTTCCCAAGTGCTGGGATTAAAGGTGTGCACCACCACCACCACATAGGCCCCTGATTTATTTTTTAAAACAGGGTCTCACTGTATATCCCTGGCTGACCTGGATTTGCCATATAGCCCAGGCTGGCCTTGAGTTCACTGCCTTTGTCTCCTAGTGCTGGGCTTGATGGTGAATACAACCACCTGGCTCCTCTCCCAAAGCTCAGACTGAAGAAGAGACTGCTCCCTTTCCTGCCAACTCTACTGAGGTTCCATCCACATCTAAGAGAACTGTAAACTTTAATGGAGATGGTCATTAACCGAAAAGACAAGGCAGATTATCACCAAGAGCAAGACTTCGAGAAAGCATCCCATAATGCTGGGAATGGTATTCAGACCTGTTATACCAGCACTTGGGAGGTAGAGGCAGCTTTAGCTACATGACTTTGAGGCCAATTTGGACCATTTGAGAATGTCACAAAAACAAACAAAACACCTCCCCGCCACAAAGAGGATTTGACCTCATGAAGTTTCTCCCCCACCCTATTCAAAAGGAACTCAAGAGTCTCTGCGAGGTACCTAAGAATCTGTCATTTCCTGTGTGTCAATGGCAAAGCGATGGAGCTGAAAGAGCTGAGCTCTATGAAAAGACCCGGAGGCTGGGGCAATGGGTTCCTGTTAAAGCATGTGACTCACAAACCAGAGTTCAGGTGGGTATGGTGGCCTGCCTGCAATTCTAGCCCAAAAAGCTGGTGAACATGCATCCCTGGCACAAGCTGGCTGGAGGAGCTAGCTGTATCACTGATCTCTAGATTCCACTGAGATGGTACTTCAAAAAGTGAGCTAGACAGAGATCAAGACATCTACCTGAGGTCTCTACACTCAGTGTCAACCTTAGGTCTCTACAAGCCTACATGAGCACGCACATGCACATATACACACAAGCACAAAGAAGAACTGCCCTGTAGAGGGTGCTCAGTGGATGAAATGGTGCTACATGAAGACCTGAGTCTGGAGCTTCAGGGTCTAGGTGGGGTGTGCCGGCTCTGTGGCTGGAGGATGGAGAGATGAGGCTGTGGAGGAAAGTAGGAACCTAGAGTTTGCTAGCCAGCCCATCTCATTCATCAGCAGGTCGCAGATTCAGTTAGTAACCCTCATCTCAAAAAGTAGAAAGCAACAGAGGACAGCCTACACTGACTTTCTAGTCTGACAACATCAAGACAAATATGTGCACAGAACCACATGGAAAACACCACACACACACTCACAATCTGGGTATAGGAATGAAAATCAGTGCAGAATGCTCAAGGCCTGGGTTCCAGCCTCAGTGTTACCAACTGGAAAAGATCTGGCTCTGAATGGGCTCAGTCCTGTGATATGGACAGCCTGGCTAAGACAAACTTCCTCCAAGCCACTTTTGCACCCTCACTTGTACAGTGAGGTTACTGGGCACTGCCATCAGGCTACTGTAAGACTTGAAGATACATGTTAGACAGAGCAACTACCACAGTTGACTGGGAGCTCCTTGGTGAGCAACAGACACAAAATACTATTATTGAGGCAGTGAAAGTTTAGTGGGATTCCAGGAATGTATTCAGTAATTCTAAAGGGACTATATCAATCATATGTCAATTACCAAAATTTTTTTAAAATTTACACAGTATATGTTTCTTTTTTGACATATGTGCACACATGGCTACTAGTATTTGCACCCCATGTGTACAGAGGCCAGAGATGAATGTCAGGCATCCTGCTCCCTCTTACCTTACAGGAACTCTGAACTGAACCTGAAACCCTACGGATTTTCTTATTACTGCCCGGAGTACACAGGTTACGGCACAAAGAGGCAAGCGCGGATTTTGGGGGCCTAGATCTGAACTCAGGGCCTCAGGCTCTTGTATACTGAGCCATCTCCCCAGCTCCCACCCATACAGTTTTCCCTTTGTGTTTTTATTTGTCATAACATAAAACTTTTTAAAACATGATTTTAAAATCTGCTCTATATTTCACTCTAATAGATATTTTGCCCTGTCCGACTGTCTTCAGAGTCTGTTTGTCCCAACACATACATTTAACTTTTCATAGCGCGTCTGAATTAGAAGTGGTAACTCCAGAGGCTTCCATCTTCTTTGCAGCCACTGGATTCCTACCTCAGGTGCAGGACAAATCCCAACCAAGAGCAGCTGCCAAGATGGCCGGAGAGCAAGCCTAGGGTTTTTTTTTCCTTATCGTGTTTTTTGTTTGCTTTTGTTTTTCAAGACAGGGTTTCTCTGTATAGCCTTGGTTATCCTGGACTCACTTTATAGATCAGTTTGACTTAGAACTCACTCCTCCTGCCCCTGCCTCCCCAAGTGCTGGGATTACAGGCATGTGCCACTGTGCCCTGCTGTCTTATTATGACTAGTATGACAATGATCTTAATACAATTTCCAAAGCTAACAAGTCAGTCTTCTCAGCAGAAACATTCATTAAAAGCTCTTACACACAATGCTCTGTCAAAAAGTGACAGTGTCAAATACTTAGAGAACTCTGACCTAAGCTCTGACTGCCTCAAATTTATAAATAATCCCATCTTTTATTTTCTAAAATTTCAATCTTACAGCTTTTTCATTATAAAGATAGCTCATGTTTTCTCTCTCTCTCTCCCTCTCTCTCCCTAGCCCACCCCTCCTTAACCCCCTCTGCTTTCCTCTTCCCCTCCTGTCATGTAATCTGGCTGGCCTTGAATTGGCTGTTTCCCCTCTCGAGCGCTGAGATTACACTTGAGTACTACTGTGTCTGGCTTATGAAACTCTGGGGGCTGACCCAGGGCTTCATCCATGACAGGCATATGCCCTTTACCATCGGAGCTATACCACAAATCTTTAGTTTTTTAAGTTTTTCATTCTTCTTTAGTCAGAAACACAGTTATGCACCACATGGTGGCATTTCAAGTCCATTTCAGGTCCCAGACAAGTACGCAGTCCAGTGGTGCCAGCTTATGAAGTACATTCTATGAGGCTCACACAAATGAAGATGAGCCTTGACACTTTTCTCAAAGCATAGCTGACAAGTAATGTGGCTTGCAGCTACAGGTTTCAACTGAGAAAAAAACATCCTGCACAAGAACTATTTTAGGGGATGGTGCTGAAGAAGTGGCTCAGTGGTTAGAGCAAGTACTGCTCGCATAGAGGACTTGCCAACACCTCCGTCAGGTGGCTCACACCTGCCTGTAGTCTCCCAGTTTCAGAGGGTCTCATGCCCTCTTGGGGCCTCCATGGACCTGCTCTCCTGTGCACATACCCATACACAAACACACACAAACACACGCACATACACACACCACAGACAGACAGAGAGAGAGATACTCAAACAAAATAAATAAATGTAATTTTTTAAAAGAATTAAAGTTCCAAGATAGAAAGCACACTTGGTGAGTACAAGGGTTCATTATGTACCAAAACACCATTCAAGAGCAGAGTCGGGCAAGGGGAATTCTGAATGACTGAGAAAACTCCAAGAAAACAAGATGGATCTTATGACCTCATTTTCTTCAAAACCAGGGAATTATTCTCAGAAAATGCTTTTGTGCCCCTTCCAGGTGCAGCAGACAGGCGTGAGATTAGTCCTCACAACTGGTTATTGTTATTTGTTGATATGCCCCTGTGGAAAAACACATTCTTGCTCTGTGTAGCTTGACCACCACACGAGGCCTGCCCCTGCGATTGGGCACTTCATTCATGTACTCTTAAACCTCAGAGTACAAACTGTCTCCTGCTCTGCATACAGTGGGCTACTGCATGAGATTTTAGTCCGCCTCAATTTCAGACTCCACACACCCAGATTCACACTGCTAACTAGACTGGTAAACAATTATGAAAATAAGATACTATAATAGGAACAAATCCAACTAAGTGGACACTCTGCCAACTTCTTAGATTTTGTTTTATTATGTACGTATAATGTGTAGCCGTTATGTCTACTACCGTGCGTGTGTACCTCTGAAGGCCAGGAGACAGCATGGCATCCCTAGGTGTTGTGTACACCTAGATGGGGGCTCAGAAGCAAACTTAGGCCCTGTTGGACAGGCAGCAAGTTCTTAACCACTATGCCATCTCTCCAGGTCCCCAATCTGCCGATTTCCTCAAGCAACCCACAAATGATGGAAAGGGTCCCTAACAACTAAAGGGTATATGGACTCTTGTGGTCGCTGTGGAATTCCCCCTCTACAACAAACTCACTGCTTCAGGCAGAGCCCATTCTACGCTCAGTTGCTTTTAGTAAGTTTTCACTTATAATGAAATTACTCAAACCTGGAGTAATTGCAACAATTAGTTCTGATTCCGTCTGCTGGCAGGAAGTGAAATACACCTAACACCCCCTCTGTACAAACCCTTCCAATTGCTCCCGGCATCCACTCTATTGTCCCACGCTCTCTTCAGGCAGGCGTGCTCAAATACCTCCACCACACGCCATGCACACACACCGCACACTTCACCCCCTTGTTCACATCTCTCTAAGAAAATGCCTTTTCTTCTGCTCATCAAAAATATGTAATATTCACACCAACAGCTTTTTCTCTGGAAGTAGAATAAATTCATTACAAACAGAGTAGCAAAATCCTAACCACAGTGCTGATGCTGTCCAGGGCACCTTGTCTGTCACACTGACACTCTGGGGCTATTTCCAGTCTATCTGGTCAAAGCCTGTGTCCTAACTGAACTAGGATAGCTACCTCTCTCCTGAATAAACTGAGCGCTGACCGTGCGTCTCTCTGGCTTTGGAGGAAGCTTTGGCCTGTGAGTCCTGGCTTCCTGGAACTGGCCCACTGGTGCTCACTGCCAAGTGTCCCCCACCACTTCACAGGGTGACCGGAGCAGGTAGCGTGGGAAGGAAATTTGCAAATACACATATTCCAGGTGTGCGCTGCACTGCTTGACGTTTACTGGACACACATTAAGTGGGTTTGACTTCTGAAAGTGACTCACGGTAAGCTTCAAACTTCTCTCAACAAATCCACAGAAGAGTAAGAAGGCCTGTAAGGGCTGATATTGGGCCCCAAATTCAGGTCTACCTGAACCCCTGGTGTGACCTTGTTTGGGAGATATATTTACCCACAGGTTTTGAAACAAAATCATCCCAGACCCCAATGGCCTCACACCTCACAAGAGGAAAGGAGGACACCCTCGAGTGACAGGCCTGTCCAAGACCTAGAGAGGCACAGGGCAGTCTCAGAGAGCCTTCAGGAGTCTGGCTTCCAGGGTCTCTGGATCAGAACTGCACGACTCTGAGCCGTTCTGTCTTATTAGTAGTGTTTTACCAAAGCAGCTGCCCAGATCTTGGCACCAGGAAGTAGAACGCTACTGTAAACATCCTAAACTATGGAAGAGACCTTGGAATTAAGTATGGACAAGAGGCTAAAGGAAAATCTTGGGCACCTGATAGAAAAGGCCATGACTGACTTGAAGCAAAGTCAGCAGATAAGCTGTCAACAGCAGAAGACAATGGATTCTCTTTCCCAGAGCCTTGTGGACACCTTGAGGTCAGACTTCTGGACTGACCTCATTCCGACAGAGTTTTGTCCCGGTGACCCTTCGCTAACAGTACCAAACAACTCAGCACCTGCCAGGTCAGGAGCACTTGTCCTATAGTCAAACCATCTTGATTCCATCCTGACTCTACCACAAGCTGACCCTCTGCTTCTCCACTGAAAACACTGACAGTTCTTGCAGATACCTACTGCTGTGGGGCTGCATGGATTAAAATACATAAAGAAGGCCTGGAGAGATGGCTCAGAAGTTAGCAGCCGGTGCTGTCCTTGCAGAGGGTCTGGGTTTGCTTCCCAGCGCCCATATTAGATGGCTCACAACTGCCTACAAATCCAGCCCCAGACATTCAGATGCCTTTGGACTTCAATAGCGCCTGCAGCCATACAAACACAAACTTAAAAAAATTAAAATAAAGTGCAGAGCAGGGCAGTGGCAGTACATGCCTTTGATCCTGGAAAGCAGAGGCAACTGGGGCTCTATGAGTTCAAGGCCAGCGTGGTCTACAGAGTAAGTTCCAGGCCAGTCAGAGCTACATAGAGAAACCATGTCTTGAAAAAAAAAATGGTGGGGAGGGACAGAAAGGGCCTAGGGATGGAGACAGCTCAGTGGTTAAGAGCAGTAGCTGCTCTTCCAGGACTCAGGTTCAATTCCCAGCACCCACATGGCAGTTCACAACTGTCTGTAACTCCAGTTAAAGGGGATCCAACACCCCAACACAGACATGCAAGCAAAATAGCAATGCACAATAAATTTGATAGATAGGCAGACAGACAGATAGATAAAAAGAGACACTGTCTCAAAAAAGAGAAGTTTTAGAAGACTACTTCAAGCTGGGCATAGTGGTCCCAGCACTCAGCAGGCAAAAGTAGGCGGATCTCTGTGAGCTCAATGCCAGCATGGTCTATAGCATGAGGCCCGGACAGCCAGGGCTTTGTTAAACAAAGAACCCTTGTCTCAAATTTTAAATAAATAAATAAATTTTTAAAAAGCACTTCAGTTAACAAAGACTAGAATTGGGAGGGTGGGTAGGAGAGTTTGCCAGAATCTAGTCTAGACATGGCATCTGCTGGCAAAAATTCATATAGAATTGCTCTCTTACTGCACGTGTCACCAACCTATAGAATTAACATACTGTAATGCTCACTTAATAAAGGCAGTTTTCTAAGAGCTGCTAGCATCATAATTAAAATACTGCTCACTGGCAGACTTTGTTTTGAGGCCTTCTTCCCCTACGAGCACCAGGGACTCAGAGTCAACATTTTCAATTTCTAGGCTTCCAGGAAAGACAGGTGACAAAGCTCCACTTCTAGTGAGTTGACTGAACAGTTTACAAGGCTCTGCAACCTTCCCAGGCTTCTACATACATTCACCACAATGAACACTTAACCTGAAAGTATATGAATTTAACTCTCATAAATGACATAAAAACCTTTCAGATTTACTTCTAATTATTGACATAGGCACTAACGTTTAAAGATTCCTTGCTGAAGTTACACAGAAAATACTCAAGACATCAGAGCATTAAAACATATTGCTAGTCAGGTCGACGGTGGCACTTGCCTTTAATCCCCGTGCTTGGGAGGCTGAGGCAGGCTGATCTCTGCAAGCTTGAGGCCAGCCTATGATCTACCCAGGGAAATTGTTTCAAAAATACAAAACAAGAGCTAAAAAGACAGCTCAGTAGGTGAAGCACACAGGTTGCTCTTGCAGAGGGCCAGGGCCACAGGCCGAGCTTCCGCTGACACTGACTCGGCGCTCAGAGCACTCGTCCCAGGGTCTGACCACGTCTTCTGGCGATGTGGTCTTCAGGCAACAGGCGATAAACACACATACTGGCAAATGCCCATACATATAACAATAAATAAATCTTTTTGCAAAACAAAAGGAAAGGAGAGATCCATATTTGTTTGAGTGATCATTAATTTCTGTGTACTTTCCTATACACCAGGAATGAAATCTGAGAGATTAGAGCTTATAAAACCAACATTAAATCCAATGTCATAAAATATTATTTCCAAACCAAAGTTAAATGAATAAACTTGCTGTTCCACTAAGAGACTATTTAATGTCATCAATACTGTGTAACTGATTAAACCGTAAGTGCTTAAAAGTGTGATTTCGGTCCTTCAGGCCACTTGATTTCCAATGCTCATGGACATTCACAAATTATAAGTCCTTTCCTTTCTTAAAGCCTTATTTTATCTTCTTTATTTGAGTGTATCTGCTTAAGTTATTTACTAAGTAAAAGCAATAATGTTAAATTTTAGTTATTTTCTTAAAATGCCTTTATTTATACATATAACAGATCTCAGATACACTCTGTGCACACAGAACAAAAACTATCAGAGCGGCTTTCTCCCCCAGTTTTTCTACCACATGCCCGCAGTGCTCACGGTGGCCAGAAGAGGGCGTGAAATACCTTGGAACTAGAGCGACAGGCAGGCAGTGACGGGTGGGTGCTGGTCCTCCGGTCAGTGCTACCACCTCATCTCCTGAGTGTCCCTCTCTCCAGCTCCATGACCTTGGTTTTAAGAGCTAAAACAACTCAAGTGGCGGGCTTTCAAAATGATCGTTTAGAAGCTTGGCTACTACATACAATGAGGTTAGAAACACTTTTTTGAAAACATACTTGTTTTTATTGTTTTTGGGTGTGTGTGTGTGTGTGTGTGTGTGTCTGTGTGTGTGTGTGTGTGTGTGTTCTGTGGCTCCCTGTTAACACTATCAGAAGCGTTCTTACAAACAACTTGAGGTCTCACGGGCAAACTGACATAGGCCCCCATAGCTCTAATCTCACCAGCTGTAAATTACAGGCAGGCATAGAACCTACATTACGGCACTGTTGTAAGGAACTGTACATAAAATGCTCAGGACACCCAATGTGAGGTACACATTAGGTGCTCAATAAACATTGCTTTGGACTATCTATTTTTTATCTAAGCAATTAGCTACTATCCACAGGCTTCTAAAACTAAAGAACACCTAGATCTCAAAGATGTCAAGCTGTATCTACACATGCACCAGACACTTTGGTCTCTATGTAGAAGAGTAAGTAGCTCAACAAAAAAGTCTGTGGGAACCAACATCTAAAAGGCCAAAGAAGGGGACAGTGAGAGAGAGGCTCAAGTGGATGAAGGTGCTTGTCACCAATTCTGACGCAAGTGATAGGAGCGAAGAACCAACTCCCAAAAGATGTTTCACATGGACACACAAATAAGTAAGTTAAAAAAAAAATTATAGCAGCGCGGCAGGGCGCAGCGACAGCCCACACCTATGACCCAGCACTCAGGGAAGCAAAGGAAGGTGGATCTCTGTGAGTTTGAGGCCAGCCTCATCTACAGAGAGAGTTCCAGAAACCCTGTATCAAACAAAACAAAAAAGAACTTACAGCAATAGCTTTCTAAAAACGTAACGAAATGACTTTTTAAAAAGAATTTTTTTAAAAACATAAATTCAAAATAGAGGAAAGACAATTGAAAAAGCTGAAAGCAGGTGGCCACGTGATCAAAGTGAAAAGTCAAAAAAGCCTAACCCCAAGGCAACTGAGAATCGCACTCCACTCTTGGCAGGCATTTTGGGGTGGGGGTGGGGAAGTGGCAGCTCTGAAACAGAACCGGCTGTAGGCTGCTTAAGACCACCTAAAGACCACCTCTCCAAGCCACCAAAGGTCTAGAGAATATAGTAGAGCTCAAATTCTCTGGCTCAAAAGCCTCCAGGCCTGGTGTGAACAAATTCAGAACTGAGTCCTTCCTCAACACAAGCCAACACTGCATGCACAATCCACTCAGCCTACTCCTAGATGCACACCGCAACAAAGCCGCTGTGTTCCTGCAATACGCCAGAAAAGGCCTGCTCAGGACCACCAACCAACTGCAGTAGGTTGAGCTAAGGAACGATACAGACAGCAGGACTTCCTAACACACTGTGACTGTCACCCCACGGTTAGGCCTGAGACTGATCTGGCCCACCTACCTGCTTAATGCTTCCAATTAGCTGGTAGTTCCACAGTATTAACCAGCAGCTTAAAACTAAGGAAGAACAGACATCTGAGGCTAAAGACCAAAACAAGCAACGGCAGAGGCAGCATGGAAAAATTAAGCCATGCAGCAGTGGGTAAAGAGACACGCCTGTCCCCCGCACTCAAGAGCCAGCTAGACTCCTGGCGTGGCGACTCATCCTATGTCCCAGCATTCGAAAGACTAAGGAAGACTGCTGGGAACTGAAAAACAGCCTGTGCTGCGGAGAGCCTGCCTTAAGAAAACAGCACAAAATATTAAGATAATTCACTCAGGAAGTTAAAACACGATATCCATAAATAAAATCAGGATTCTGTTATATTCCTTAAAAGTAAAGACTCATGTTATTATTTTCACAAATAGTAATAGAACAAAAGAACTCGTAAAAGTAAAAAAAAAAAAAAATATGAGGCTGGAGAGACGGCACAGCAGTTCAGAGCATTAACTGGTTTTTGTGGTTTTGTTTTGTGTTTTTAGACATGGACTCTCTGTGTAGCTGTGGCTGACCTTCAGCTCACAGAGATCTGCCTACCACTGCCTCCCCAGTGCTGAAATTAAAGGGGTGAACCACCACAGCTGGCCTTTTTTCTTGGGGTGTGGGGAGTGGTATACTCTTCTTGCAAAAGTCCTGGGTTCAATTCCCAGCACCACACAGGTCCAGGGGATCCAGTACTCACTTGTGGCCTCCATGGGCACTGGGCTCACACAGTGCAGACAAATACTTTAAAAGCATGTATGGACGGAAAGATTGATGGACGGACCAACAGACTAAATAAATATGAAAGTATAGGGGGTGGGGAGAACAAGATTACAGATTAAGTCACTGGCTGCTCTGAAGAGGACCTGGGATTGGTTCCTAACACCCATAAAGTGACTCACCCCTGAAACTCCAGTTACAGGAGTGCCCTCTTCTAGCCTCTGAAAACACTGCAAACATGGTGCACAGACACAGATGCACACAAAACACTTATATACATACTTTTGCTTTTTTTTTTTTTTAGAAAATTAAATACATGGTAGTAGCTAAGAAAAAGTTAACAGTAGGGCTGAGAGATCAATATTCAAGCTGTGCACGATGCCACACGCCTTTAATCCCAGCACTTTGGAGGCAGAGGCAGGAGGATCTCTGTGAGTTTGAGGCCAGCCTGGTCTACAAAGTGAGTCCAGAACAGTCAAGGTTATACAGACAAACATTAAAGGTTATACAGAGAAACCTGTCTAGAAAATTAAAAACAACAATAACAACAACAAAAAAGATCAATATTCAAAAATTAAAAAAAATCTATGGGAGGCAGAGGCAATCAAATCTCTGTGAGTCTAAGGCCAGTCTATTCTACACAGTAAGTTCTAGGCCAGTCAGAACTAATTGCAGAATGAGACACTGTCCAAATTAAAACACACACACACACACACACACACACACACACACACACACACACACACACACACACACACACGTGTTTGCCTCAAAGAGGAAAACTGGAGAGGGAAGACAAAAATCAAAGGCAAAACTAGTCCAATGCTCAATAAAGTAACAGCACAAGACAAGTAACAGAAGAGCTCAGGGGAAGGAAGCTGGCAACAGGACCCAACTGGATGAATGCCAACCAAATACTCCACTGATGACAACAGATCCACCCAAGGGCCTGTCACTGTACACCTACACGGCGCTAGTTGTGTAGTCTGTCCCTAGAGACAGAAAATTCCACAGGCTTCCAGCAAAGTGGTTAATAAATCAGACAACAAATCAAGTGTCAGCTCTTACTGCTCTCCCTCCGCACCACACCCTGAAGTCCATCCTCATCTTTGTTTTCTGTCCACCTACGTCTAAGAGCTGGAAGAAAGCCTCAAAACTGTAAAAGCTCAAAATACCCAAGTGGTCTGCATCCTCTAGCAGGGTTCTAAGGACACTCAGTCCTCAGCCCAGATGTCAACACTGCCTGGCGCCCCCAAGAGGCTAAGCACAGTAGCCCCTGGCCCCACTTGCCCCTGATGCAGAGCTTCTTTTGCACATCTGTTCACTTCTGTGGTGCTGGGACTGAACACAGGGCCTCATACACGATAACATAAGCAAGCCACATCCCCAGCTTCTCGTTTTATTTTGAGACAGGGTCATGCTAAACTCCCCAGGCTAGCCTGCTCTGTGGAGCAGAGCAGGCCTTGAACTTGGGATCCTCCTGCCCCACAGGCCTGAAACCCCATGACTCAGACTATAATCCCATGTGTTAGAATCTCCTCGGGACTGTAGCCAGTAATGAACACCCAGTCTCAGGCAGGCTGCTCCTGCTACTCCTACTGCCTTGTGCTGAAACTGAAGAGGAGACTCAAGTCCTAACACCAAGCCAGGTGCAAAGCCGTCAGTGGGCTACAGGAGGGCTGCCAGAACCCACCAGGACACTGAAGTGAATGGTCTGCATTCTGCATCTTTCATGAACCTAATCGCTTCCGTACTCCTTCCATCGCGCCTTTACCTACAACTCATTAACAGCGCCCAGCCTTTTGCATCAACGTGGGCTCGGCTCCATCATATCCACCATGAAGGAAAAGGGTTTCCCTCTAAGTACGTAAAAAATTATGGCCAGATTTACTTACATTATGAGTCTTCGGTTTAAAAACCAGTATTTCCTCCGGCATCTGTCATAGCCAATAGGTTCGTGTCGAACGTATGGTTTATTCTTTTGGACTTCAGCAACACAGTCAGTCACACCAGGCACCTTGTGTGCTACACAGACTTCACACTGCCACTCGTCCTCTGGCACCTCTTCAAGAGGCGGCTTCACACATTCTAGATGGTAGACGGCTGAGCACGTCTCACAGCACAGCAAATCTCCCAGTTTATGACAGACCCTACAATGGTCGTCGTACTGGATGACCCCTTCAGACATCAGCTCCTCACGGGCAATGTTGGTCGTAAGGAACTGATCGACTAGAAACTGCAGAACTTTGACTTTGTTCTCCACTGGTCCGTATGGGTAGTCCTCTGCTTCCTGGTAAGGAAGAACATGGTGGTACTCCTTATCACTCTCACAGTACACCCGCAGGACCTCCGGCCATGTCATCCCGTCGATGAAATACAGGGTGGAATTCACACTGTCTTTCAGGTCTGCGGGGCCAAAGGTGGTGTTGGACGTGTCCTCTTCACGCAGAACCGCTTTCAGAAGCGCCACATGCATCTCCGCCATGAGTGTGCACTGCTCTTGACTCACCAGAGCAGCACAAAAGTCCTCAAAGCAAAAGGGGGACAACCTTAAAACGCTGCCAAAGTTCCGCACCACCTCATAAATGGCAGTGACACTCATTATATGCTCGTTGGGCACCATTAAATCCTCAGAGGACTTGGGAAATTCAAGGGGTGGGATGTCTTTTTCTTCTAATATTGGAGAACGAGGCCGATGCACTCTTGGTTTTCGCCTACCTGTAAACAAGGACATGGTATCATCACAGGTCAATATGGCACCTTGCTCCTACAAACATACCAGTTTTTCTACAACACTCAAGTTAAAAAAACAGCAAGATCCAGGGCTAAGGGGTATACAGAACTCAGTGGTGGGGCACTTACCTAGCCCGCCAAGGCCTTGGGCTCATCCCCAGAATTATACAATAGCAAAAATAACACCAGCTGTGTATGAGCACACATGCGGCCTGTAATCCCAAGAGCCAGGACACAGAGGCAGGTGAAAATAAGCTTCAGACCAGCTTGGCCTAAAGAGTGAGATACTGTTTCAAAAACAACAAGTCATTGACTTAGTTCATTAATTTCTATGACACAACCCCAGGCTGCAGCCTGGCTAGCTTGGAGCTATATAGCCCATTTGTAGCTGGAATTACAAGTGTAAGTCACCACACTAACACAATGATTTAATTCTGATTAAGACTACAAAAAAAAAAAATCGAAATTCAGAATTTCTCATTGGATTCCTGTTTGCGTATTGTTGGTCTCTCAAGACAGGGTTCCCCTGTGCAGCTCTGCCTGTCCTGGGACTGGACAGTGCTACCACTCCTTCCCATTTCATTCCAAACCAGAAGTTAAAAAAAGTATAATCAATTACCTTCTCATTACCAAAGAATTAACTATAAGTAACTGGTCTTTTTCAATGTGTTGATAAGAATTTGACGAAACGTAACTGGAAAAAATTAACGATATATAAGGTGACCAGCACTGGGGCGGGGCAGCAGATCTCCTCAAGCAGCCAGACTCCTCCCACCAACAGAAGTTCCCACGTGCCCCACTTTCACCAGAAGAGCTGGTGCACAGAGCCAGCCAAACGCAGGCTCAGGGCTGGAAAAGAAGGCAAAAGAGCCGGCAAATCTGAGCACTGAAGAGGACGATGTCTTGCCTGAGAAAGCAATTAAGTGCACACAGGAATCCGTCCATCCCCGCACCCCCCACCATGCATCCACACACACACACCAGACAACAGTCTGCACTTCAGTCTGCACATGTGCACATATAGCATCTAACCCTTTAAACAAGTCTGAGGTATGATAGTCAGCCCTGCTTTGTAATTAAGCCTTACAAGTGACAGAGGGTTCCATGCGTAAAGACACTTGATGAAAACCCCAAAGTTGTCCTCTGACCTCAAAGTGCACACTGCAGCATGCCCCTACCCCAATCATATACACACAATAATAAATTAAACTGAAGCTTATAAAGAAAGACTTGTTGAAAGGAACAAGTTATTTCTAAAATGTTTCTATTACACTTAATTGCTGGTATCCGCTTTCTAATTTTCAAAAATAATTCTATTTTAATAAGATCAACTAAATTCTTTGTTTGGTTGGTTTTTCAAGACAGGGTGTCTCTGTAGAGCCTTAGCTGTCCTGGACTCCCTTTGTAGAACAGGCTGGCCTCAAACTCAGAGATCTGTCTCTGCTTCCCCAAGTGCTGGGATTACAGGCTTGTTACACCCCATTCGGCTATCTAAATTCATTCTTATATAGCTAAGTTTTATTAACCAAGACACTGATTTGCTCTTTAGCTCCTTCCCTGGGTTTCTACCTGCAATTTCTGTAGTACCCAAGTGGTGCATGGTACTAGAAAAAAAGTAGCACCAAAGAATACAAACAGAAAAGACCCTGATGGACACAATGTAGCCTAACACACAAGCCTCTGGAGAACACATTTTCAGATTAGAACATTGCCACACTTTCTGCGAAAGAAAATGTGGTCACTGTTGGCCAGACAGGGTTGCAGAGTATACACAGTGAGAAGCACAGCTCCCACCCCACACACCTAGCAGAGACAGAAATCCAAGTGGCGCTGATGCCCCTTCCAGTCTGCCTCATGTCTTCAACATGACTTGTGACTCATCTGCTTCCATGTGACTTAGCACAGCAAAGGAATGGCTTATGGAGCAAGTTCCCCTATGTTCCTCAGCTGCTTATTGAACATGGCTGTTATAAAGTCCCTGAAGGGAACTGGAGAGATGGTCAGAGGTTAAGAACACTATCTGCTCTTCCAGAGGATCTAGGTTCAATTCCTAGTACCCACACAACCATCTGTAACTCCAGTTCCAGAGGACTTGACACCCTTTCTGGATTCTATGGGCACCAGGCATGCACATAGTACACAGACATACAAGCAAACACTCATACATAAAAACTCA
>CM053746.1:14107350-14136832 GCA_028658305.1 Pachyuromys duprasi | reverse complement strand
AAGTCCCTGAAGGCTTTGAGAAGGTGTTTGCTGCCAAGTCTGACAACAGGAGTTCAAATAAAATGGTATGAGCTAATTGCCAGATGAAGAAGCTATATTATATTGGGAGCAGCGAGGGAGGGGGAAGACGCCTGTGCGCTGGGGGGGGGGGGGAAGAAAGAGACGGGGGGGGGAAGGGAGGAGAAAGGGCAAAAGGGGGTGGTGGAACCAAGTCTGGTTATACAGTGAAGGGCCTCCGGGAGAGAAGCCCCACTCCTAGGTAGAGGGCAGGGTATGGCAGCCACGCCCTGCAGCAGGTAGGGACTTTAACACCTGGGACCCACGTACTGGGGCTCGTCCACCCCACCATTTCCTCTAAGTTTCATATGTCCTTTGGTCTTCTATGGTGTACACACAACAGAAAGATACATAGACGGCAATTTAAAATGTTTCAGGTGGTGAACAGCAGAGCAGGGCCAGAGAAGATACTCTTAAAGAACTACTGACCCTTGACCCTCACTAAGACAACTGTTTCCACTAGCAAAATTACAGGAATGCAGGAACCTGCCACCTAAAGTACTATTCCAAAGACACCAAATGGAAAGCCTCAACTCCCCACCTACAAAAACACCTAGGAACAAAGAACTGCCAGAAAGCGAATGGGTAGGATCTTCCACCCTACAAAATGGGTTCTTTTCTCTTTTAAAACGGGGCTTTTTAAGACCCTATTTTACTCAGAAGAGATTTAAATAAACCCTTCAGAGATAGTATGGGACCCAGGAAAAAACAGATCAACCTAACCTACAGTTACATTTACATATGCCCTGCCTTTGTTTCCCGGCCTTCTATAAATCCTGAAGAGGCCCCTGGCTCTGTGGGAAGGGTGTTAGATTTCTCTCCCCCTCCTCCATTTGGTCACAACGGTAAATTCCCTTACTATGTCCCCTTAGCTTTGGGACACAGGGGAGGTGAGGCAGCGGGATCGCATGTTTAAGCACATAATGAAAATAGCCCGTTGACCTTAGAGGCAAAGCAAGAAGGTCTCCAGACTCCACATGGTGTATGGCTGGAAGCACAAACTATGCTTAGACACACACACAGCTCGCCTCCCAGCCCCAACACTAAAGGAGCTACTTGGTTCTAAACAGAGGCTCCTTTGATGTAGCTCAGGTTGTCCTGACCACACTATGTAGACCAGGCTGTCTTTGAACTCACAGAGATCTGCCTGCTTCTACCTTCCAAGTGGGCCACCACTTCTGACTTGGGTTTTAAAAAAAACATTTTCCCCCAATACAGGCAGGGTTTCTCTGTGTAGCCCTGGCTGTCCTGAAACTCACTCTGCAGACCAGGCTGGCCTCGAACACAAGGATCCGCCGTGAGGAAATGCGCTGCCTCTCTCAGCCGGGGTTAATTTTCTTTAAACAGGCAATACGGCAAAATCAAAAATTCCCCATCAGGCAATGGTGGTGGCGCCTTTGAGAAGCAGAGGCAGGCAGATCTCTGTGAGTTTGAGGCCAGCCTGGTCTATAGTGTGTTCCAGGACAGCCAGGACTACACAGAGAAACCTGTGTCTGAAAGAAGAAATTCCCTTTACGCCTGACTCTATCCCACAGGTGGATATAATTACACACAATGACACAAAAACACTGCATTCAACAGCACCTTTTCCTCCTTAACCTCGACATGTGTCAATAGTTCAGTCAATTATGAAGCATCTACATGCATCAACGTGCTGAAATGAAGCAGCTGGCTGGAAACGCTGCTCAGTGGTGGAGCATTTGCCTGGCACAAAGGCCCCAGGTGCAAACTGCAGAGCCAGGAAAAAAAGAAAAGGAATAAAAATAACTTCCCTTTTCCCTTTTTTGGTACTGGGACTAGAACCCAGAGGCTCATGCTGCTTTCCCATGAAATACCTTTTAGCTTCAATTGTTAAAGGAGGAACCGGCCTCTGGATACAGGGGAGCTGTGAACTGGGAGGCACTGGCATAAAGGGAGGGATCAGGTATGCCCTGGAGGTCAGGACATCTTTGAAAAGAAGTTACTTCTGGGGAGAACAGGGAACCAAAAACAGATGACTGATTTTTTTTTAGCACTTTCATCATTTGAGGTATCTCACACATTTTTGTATTGTTTCTAAGGAAAAGGTGAGTGCTGAGTGTATCGCACAGGTAACCCCAGCACTTGGAAGGCTTGGGTAAAAACTGCTGCAACTCTTTTGAGGCCAGCCTTTTCTCAAAAATGGGAGGGGTAGAAAGAGGAGAGGGAAAAGAATGAGTCAGGTAATGTTGCTACTAACAACTAAGTAAGCTCAAGTAAATGCAAATGAGAGATTATGCCAAATTCAAAGACTCAAGCGCTATAGTGGTGCATGCCTGTAATCTCAGGGCCTGGCAGATGCAAAGCTTGGACTAGAGTGCCCAGCATGGCAGCGCACACCTTCAATTCCCGCACATGGAGGCAGAGGCGGTTCTCTGCGGGTTTGAGGCCAGCCTGATCTACATATTGAGTTCCAGGACAGCCTAGGCTACACAGAGAGACCCGTCTCAAAACAAAATAAGTATAACTGGCATCTATGGTGTGTCAGGTTCATAATCTCGTGCCCCATCTCCACCTAGGAAATTAGGGTTCCAACCACAGGCTCCTTGATATGTGGAAAACTAGCTTCAAACACTCCTTCCTAACACTGGGGAGATGCAACAGAATCACCTAGGTCAGCCTTGGCTAGAATGTGGGACCCAAGTGCATAGAACCCCAGATGTTTGGTAATCTGCATTTCACCCTTCTGCTCAATTCATTCTGATGTACAGCCAAAGTTTAAAAACACTAGAAAAACAAGCAGAGAGGAAGCTTTCTGGAAACTAAGGAAGAAAAGTAAAAGGAAAAAAACCAGCAAAATGCCTCGGGAGGAATCAGTAGAATAACAGACTATGAAAAGGAAGCTGAAGCTTAAGACAGACAAGCCTGCAAAAGGGGAAGTGGCCACAGACAGCGGGCCAGAGTTCCAGCACCAAGGAGAAAGTGCACTAAGTGCTGCCAGCTCCAGCAGCAGGGCAAGCTCGCGATGTGCACAGCCACTTTAAAGGACCCTGAAGCTTTCGGGGCAGGAGTTCCATGAAGACACTGTCCATGAGGAAACTCCTACCTGTACTCACAAACTGTTGCAGGGAGTTTTCCACATGCCTGAGTTTTAGAAATATGCATCGAAGTCACAATCTTCACTTCATTTCTTATTTTTAATTAAAAAAAAAAACCCTCACATTCACCTTTTAAATCAGTGCTGCTAGATGGGTTCAGTGGCACACACCTGTAATCCCAGTGCTCAGGGAGGCAGAGGCAGGTGAATCTCTGTGAGTTCGAGGTCAACCTGGTCTACAAAGCAAGTCCAGGACAGCCAAGACTACACAGAGAAACCTTGTCTCCAAAACACACACATACACATAAAAAACTCCAGGTTTCACTCAAATGTCACCATCATGGTGTTGTGACATAATTCCTAAACTGTGTCTGACACTGTCTGCCCTCCTCATCACTGACTGTGTGTAGTCGGATCCTTTGTTCACTCCTTTGGTGAGCTGATCTTGACTTAACTACTATGGCAACTAAAAAACATTATTTTTTTAGTGACAAAGTAAAGATAAGACACAGAGGTCATGCCAAGATTAAATCCAGAAGCCACTGTTAATTTTCCAGGACTATCTGTGCTCTTTTCCAACTTCTAGACTTCGTAAAACCATTCTAAGTACAGGAAGAAAATGCTGGGATGTGACATCTGAAAGACAGATGTCAGCTCCGAACAGAAATGAGGGAAGTGCATTTCCTGCATGTTGGTACTCTCCAGTCAATAAAATCCAATTCTTTTCCTGTATTGTATGTGTACAGCTGTTTTGCCTGTAGGTACATCTGTGTATCATGTTAATGCCTATTACCCTCAGAGGCCAGAAGAGGTTATTGGGTCTTCTGAAACTGGAGTTACAGACAGGTGTGAGAAGCCATGTGGGTGCTGGGGATAGGACCCGGGTCACCTGCAAGAACAGCCAGTGCTCTTAGCTGCTGAGCCATCTCTCCAGCCTAATAAAACCAAAAACTTTCAACAATTGTTACACGTACGTAAGCTAAGGATGATGTAACTTTAAAAACTGTGATGCGCTTAACAGTCATCCTCTACAAGTCATGAAAAGAGTGGCTGTGGCGGCCTGTGATCCCAGCTCAGGAGGCAGCGCCAGGCTTCTGTGAATTGGAGTCCAGCCTGGTCCACATACAGTTACAGGGCAGCCAGGACTACATACAGAGAACCTGTCTCAATATATATATATAACCTAACCAAAAATTGTGAAACAAATTCACAAGAATTTACAAGGACTTGTCAGACACCTGATCTGGAAGAGTGCTCCAACCCAGTACAGGGGTGTTACCCGCAAGGCTGTGTCCAAGTACATTTCATTTGCCCCATTCCCTGGGTTTTCATCCCAGTTAGCTTTCAGAGTACTGTCAAGGTGCTAAGACTGATGTACTGGTCATTTGGGGGGAAGCCCCCCCCCAAATGTTTTGAGGCAGAGTTTCTCTGTGTAGACCTGGCTGACCTAGAACATGCTCTGTAGACCAGGCTGACCTCAAATGAACTCAGAGATTTCTGCCTGCCTGTGCCTCCATGCCTGGCCAGCGCTAAGCATTTTTTAACCTGTTATCAATTTTTTTCCTCACAGTCACTCAACAGTAGTTACTATTATTACTGCCTTTCAAAGATGCTCAGAGGGCTCAATGCTCTGTCTTCTTTTCAACCAGTACCAGAACTATGATAACAACCCATTGGATACTTCAGGTCTTTACTACTTAGGTGAAGTTTCTCCTCCACTGTCAAAACCAACCATCTGAGTTGATGTGTCAATGAACTTGCCTTTGAGAAGTAACTCATGCATCTTGTGAAAGTCAGAAAGAATTAAGAAGCATGGTAATGGCAGTGAGCACCCTTAATCCCAGCAGCTGGTAGGCAGAGGCAAGGGATGAGTTCAAGATCAGTCTGGTCTGCTAAACAAGTCCAGGATAGCCAAGGCTACACAGGCAAACCCTGTCTTGAACACCTCCCACCAAAAAAAAGAAGGATGAAACATGAACCAAAATGTCATCAAGAGCTATCATTTCAAGTTCATAACAGCCACACATTACTAGTGGCTAGCATCTTAGACAGTACACAAAGAACATTCCTACCATCACAAAAGGTCTATTAGACAGTTCAAGGCCAGCCTGAACTACAAAGCAAGTCCAGGACAGCCAAGGCTACACAGAAAAACCCTGCCTTGCAAAAAAAAAAAAAAAAGGGGGGGGGTGTCTACACTATGTAACCACCACAACCAGCCTTCACTCCTCACTTGGTACACCTCTTCAAAACAGTTGTAAAATACAAGTATATACCCAATGGATTTCCAATAATAATTATAATCATAATCTGAAGCTGGACAGTGGTGGTGTGCACCCTTAATCTTTAATCCCAGCACTCAGGAGGCAGAGGCAGGCAGATCTCTGGGAGTTTAAGGCCAGCCCAGTCTACAGAACGAGTAGCAGAACAGCCAGGGCTACACAAAGAAATCCTGTGTCAAAAGAACAAGGACAAATAAAAAATTTGTCAAAACTGACAAGACGACATTTAATCTTAAAACCTTAAACTCCTCCCAACCACTCCTGACAGACAGATAGACAGACAACATACTGAGGAAAAAAATAACCTCCTGAGGTTTGCTAGTTGGAGGTGACTGAAGGAACATGAAACACTAATACAGACTAAAAATGCTAAATGAAGGCTGGGTGTGAAGGTGTGCTCCTTTAATCCCAGCACGGGGAGGCAAAGACAGGTGGCTCTCTGTGAGTCTGAGGCTCTATCCCAAATAAATATGCTAGATAGAAGTGGGGTAGTCAGTGGTCAAGCATGTGCTTAGTGTGCAAAAGAAGCCATGTGCTCCAACCCCAGGATACTAAATGAATCGGGTCAGGTCTACTAACATATAAGTAACTTTTTTCTAGAATAGAAAGCATAAAACACTCCTATACACACATACATGCCACAAAAATAAAAGTAGGGATAGAATCCAGGCAGGTGGCTCATGCCTGTAAATCCCAGCACTCAGGAGGCAGAGGTGGCAGATCTCTGTGAGTTCGAGGCCAGCCTTGAAAGTGAGTCCAAGACAGCCAAGGCTACACAGAGAAACCCTGTCTCAAAAAAACAAAAAACCAAAATAAATGAATGAACGAATGAATGAATGAACGAATGAACGAATGAACGAGCAGATGGGGGAGGCTAGGAACAACAACGCCAACTTCCCAGGGGTGATCACCTCTGGAGAAGCAAGTAGAGAAAACTCGGTAATTTTCCTTATCTTGAAAGGTTAAGAGAGGGGCTGAAGAGACAGCTCAGTGTCTCAGAGCACTGGCTGCTCTTCCAGAGGGCCCGGGTTCAATTCCCACCACCCACATGGCAGCTCACAGCTGTCTGTAATTCTAGTTCCAGAGGATCCGATACATTTCACACAGATATACATGAAGGCAAAACACCTATGTACATAAGATAAATTTAAACGTAACTAACAGGTCTGAAGCAAATACCCTAAAATGTGATATTATTAGATTTGGATGTTGGTGCCGGGTGTATGGACACAAGCCTGCAGTACCAGCACTCACGAGGCAGAGGCAGGAGGAAGATCCTATGTTTAAAGCCAGCCCTGAGCTACAAAGTAACAGGCCCTAAGGACCTAGTCCCAGGGGCAGAGCACCTGCAAAGTAAACACAAGGCCCCTGGCTCAATCCCCAGCACCATGTTCAGGAACACAAACACAAGCACGCACGTACACTCACACAGGTACATATGAAAGTCAGAAGACAATTTGTGGGTGTTTATTCTCTCCTACTATGTAGATTCCAAGGATCTAACTCATGTCATCTGCCTCGGCAGCAAGTGCCTTTACCTGCAGAATCAGCTTTCAGACTCCCTCAAAACTACTTTCGTAAAAGACAACTAAATATTGACAGCAAATACAATCATGCACTAATAAAGATAAAAGGGCTTCCTGTCTTCACGCATCTGAGGACCCTGTGCACATGTGAGTTTGTGTAATCCTGTCTTCACGCATCTGAGGACCTGTGCACATGTGAGTTTGTGTAATCCTTGCCCCAGACTCCACTGTTAGGCTACCCTCGACAGAGCGAGTACCTCAGGCTACTCAGACCGTTACGGACAAGATGTCAAAAGGAAAAAGGCCATCTCCTAAGGTTGTGGAGAGCAGTCTGAAAATGCTGAGTCAACATCAAATGCATATCTGAAACTGCGGCAAATATGCATTTGAAATGTGTTATTTTGGACTGGCAAGATAGCTCAATGGGTGAAGATGCTTGCCACCAAGCCTGCTGACCAATAAGACACCTAGCTAGAATCAAAAGGTAGATGGAGAGAACTGACTGAAATGGTGTACTCTGATCTCACACCTGAGCCCAGGAACATGAAACACACACACACAAACTAATGTTTAAAATTTTTTAACACAAAACCATATTTTTAAATGTTATTATATAATGTTTTGAATGCTGGACTTTCTTTTTTTCTTTTTTGATTTTTGGTTTTGAGACAGGATTTCTCTGTATAACCCTGGCTGTCTTGGAACTCACAGAGAGATCCGCCTGCCTCTGCCTCCCAGGTGTTAGGATTTTTTCAAACTGATCTCTATATGACTGTGCAGGCATCAGAGGGACAGAAGAAATCCACCTCAATCAATTAGTACGTGCATCTGTGAAGCTCTTTCTATGGTCCATCACAGAGTACAGGGAGGGCAGACCTATCGGGAGGCAAGGTGAGCACTGCACTTAGGAAGCTGCACATCTATGCACAGAAGCCAAGTGCCATGCTGTGTGCCACTGGGCAGGCTGTCTCTCTGCGTGTGAATCACAGGACACATCCATGGCCATGGGAGGCTAACAGTAATTTTCCTTGCAGGTTTAAGGAGCAACTTCATTACTACCTCATAAAAGAACCCCACCAAGACAACGAGGGATAAAAATGACTAACTACTCTGAGAGATTCCTCAGAGGTTTATATGTAGAATGCCCTGGAGCATCTAGTTCACATAGTAACTTTTACAACACAGGAAATCTGAGTTACTAAGTTAACTTTACAACCAAGTATGAATTTTATCAAGAGGATAAAATTTGTATCAGATTTTCTAACACTGTTAACTGGCTGCCTATTCCCTGACCACCAAGAACCATTAGTGAGTATCCTAAAGATAACCCCAAAATCTTACTCCAAGAAATACAACACCAGTGTCTCAATGAACAAGGCTCAGCCAACAGTGTCAATGAAGAGGACCACAGTGAGGCTACCCAGGCAGCACAAGACTGAAGCAAACCAAGGCCAGAAAAAGGTGTTAAGTGTCAGTGAGCCAACAGAGGCAGTGAGCCCAAGAGAACCCCAAAAACAAACACCCAAATGGCTCCTAATCACCTGCAGTGTACCTACTGGCCCTGAGGACCTGGGGTGCAATTTGAAGCCATTTTTGTGAATTACATCTAAATAAACTACACACTGAATAGCTCAGAGCTAGAAAGTGAAAGGAATTCATTACAAACCAGAGGCTTGAGTCAGGCACTGAAGAGATCCTCCTGCCTACAGGTGGTAAAGGGACGAAGTGCTGGGGAAGCATCCTACCGACTGAGCAACACCCCAGTTCCACCAAGTTTATCTAAAGAAGAAAAGACAACACAGCTGCGGGGAAGGGAGAGATGGCTTGTCGGTTAAGAGCTCTTGCTGCTCTTGCAGAGGGCCCCAGCTTGGCTCCCACGTGATGGCTCACAGCCACCTGTAACTAACTCCAGGACCTGACATCCTCCTCTACCTTCCACAAGCACCAGGCATGCACATGATGCACAGACATACATGCATACACGTAAAGTTAAAACAAACAATTGTGGCTAACTGCAGGGGTTTAAGATGTGAAGAGAGGAATAAGAAACACTTGCCAAACAAGCCTGATGACTTGAGTTCAATCCCCAGGACCCACATGGTACAAAAAGAAAACCAACTCCTACAAGTTGTCCAGCAATCTCTACACACACACACTAAACTAACTAATAAATGTGATTTGATTTTTTATTTTTGAGACAGGGTTTCTCCGTGCAGCATTGGCTAACATGCCTGCCTTGGCTTCCCAGCAGTACTGGGATTAATTAATGTGATTTTAAAAATGTAAACTGATAGACAGGCATGGTGGCATATGCCTTTAATTATAACACTCAGTAGGCAGAGGCAGACAATCTCCGAGTTAGAGAGCAGCCTGGCCTACAGAGTGAGTTCCAGGACAGACAAGATTACACAGAGAAACCCTGTCTCCAATAACCAAAAAGAAAAAAAGAAAAGAAAGTAAACTGGCTGGGTGGTGGTGGCACATACCTTTAATCCCAGCACCTAGGAGGGCAGGCGAGTCTCTGAATTCAAGGCCAATCTGATCTACAGATGAAGGACAGCCAGGGGTACACAGAGAAACCCTATCTTGAAACACAAACAATAAACAAGCTGAGTTTGCAAAGGACTAGGATATATCTCCGCAGTACAGTGCTTGTCTCTACAAAGACCTAGGATCACTCCCACCTGACAAAGAAAAAGTTGACAGCCAAGCGGGGTGGCTGGTACCGGGTTTCCCAGCACTCAAGACACTAAGAAACAAAGACCAGGAGTAGAAGAGAATCCCTGGCTATATGAGAGAGACCCTTTCAAAACAACAAAAATGCTGCAACTACTGAATCTGCAGAGGACAAGAAATATTACAATAGCAGGTAAAAAATTGTAATGACACATTTATGTAAAAACCCACTGTTTTATATACTTTTAAAAAGTGAAAACTTTCTGTTATTGTTTTGTTAAGACGGGGTCTTACTATGTAGCTCTCACTATCCTGAAACTCACCATGTAGACCAGGCTGGCCTTGAACTCAGATATCCAGCTACCCCCACCTCTTCATATAAACACTCAAAAGCAATGAAGACACACGCCACATAAACACATCACAGAAGTTCCACAGTGAATTACTTATAATAACTAAAATGGAAATAATTCAAATGTCTATGAACTCATGAAATAAATGGAAGAGGAAGTTTTATATTCCCATACAAGACACGTATTACCTAAGTACTGTGCATGAGTTTTTAAAACATTATGCTAAATGAAGGCCATATAATATAGGATTCCATCTTTTTGCTTTAAGACATAGTTTACTAGGTAGCCCAGGGTGGCCTTGAATTCACAATCCTCCTGCCTTAGTCTCCCAAGTGCTGGATTGCATATGCTTCCCTTCTCTCTCTATGAAATAGTCAAAGGCAGCCTGCGCTACAACATGAATGAATTTTGCCTTGGGAGGATGGGGGGGGCGGGGGAGGGCTGGTTCTCAGAGAAAGAACACTTACCCAGTATGCATAAAAAAATAAACCTAAAATATTTCATAAATGCTGCTTAAAATCATTCATCAAATTAGTCAATGTCCATTGAAAAATAGCTATTACTATTTTGAGTACCCCTAGGCAATCAAAAATCCTTAAACACTGTGCAACAAAACAAAAATAATGTTAGATATGAACTAGCAAAGAAATCATTTAACACACTTAGAGCTGGCCAGATGGGAAGCAGATAAAGGTGCTTGCAGCTAAGCCTGATGATCTGAGTACCTGCTTCAATTTCTGAACTTACATGATGGAAGGAGAGATGGACTCCTGCAAGTTGTTCTCTGACCCTGTGGCACATTTGCCCCTGGCCTGTGCAAAATAAATAAGTGTAAAACATCACAATTAATTTAATAATGTATTTTCTTTCCTTTCTTTTGATGACCCTGCTTCCATCTCCCAAGTACTGTGATTTGTTTGTTTCTTTGTTTTGTTTTTGGGGCAGCGTTTCTTTGTGTAGCCTTGGCTGTCCTGCAACTCGAACTGTAGACTGGGCTGGCCTCAAACTCAGAGATCTGCCTAAGTGCACCACCATGCCCAGCTTCTTCTTTAATCCCCAAAGGATTAAGACCATCACTCCTAGCTTCCTCTCTGTTTTCTGTGCCCAGGCTAGCCTTGCTCTCATGATCCTCTGATCCTCCTGCCTCAGCCTTCCATGCGGCATAGGGAGTGGAGGAAACCCTGAGTGAATGTGTGTGGTGACATGGGTTCTGCCTGTGAAGGACTCCAAGCCCAACAGACACACAGGATATTGGCAAAGCCGTTACCCACATGAACCAGACTCAAGAGGAATGGCAAAGCTCTTCTCAGAAGTTCAAATATGACTGCCCATGTTGGTTAGTGTGTGCAAAGAAGAGCAAGTGCACCCACTCCACATGGATATTTACAGCTGGAGACTGCTGGCCCTGAGACACCTTCTGTGGAGACTGACCCCTCTCGCTGTGCTGCACCTACTGAGCATGCTGAGGGTTCCTCTAGGTTGCCACAGCTAGAAAACCCAACCTGACCCAGGTACTTATGTCTGTCTTTTCTTCATTCTCTTGTGGACCCTGGGCCTGGATCCTGATACAAGCCACATGGACTATGGTAGTGCTAGGATAATGGGAAATGCTCCTCAATTTGAGGCATCACTTTTCCTACATGATTTCATTTCCACACTGGGTGTGGTAGCTCATACTTGTAATCCTAGCAGTGAGATGGCTGAGGTTTGCTCTGAGTTCCAGGCCAGAATTGGGCGACAAAATGAGTTTCTGGGAGCTGGAGAGATGGCTCAGGGGTTAAGAGCACTGGCTACTCTTCCAGAGGACCCAGGTTCAACTCCTAGCACCCACATGGTAGCTCACAACTGTCTGCAACTACAGTTCCAGGGGATTCTGACACCTTCACACCAATGCACATAAAATTAAGTAATTTTTTTAAATGAGTTGGTCTCAAAATAACATAATGAGGATTGGGGAAGTGGCTCAGAAGTCGAGTTGCTGTTCTTATATAGACGACCCGTGTTCAGTTCCCAGCACCTCCCAGCACCCACATGGAGGCTCCTAATCATCCATAACACCAGTTCCAATGGATCAAACACCTTCTTCTGACCTTCTTAGGCACCAGGCATGCACCTGGTACACATATACATATGTAGGCAAAACACTCAAACACCTAACTAAGTCTTTTTCAAAAATTATAAAAACCAGACAGCAAAATAAAACTACCAAATGCCTGAGTATAGTGACCCACAGCCTTTAATCCCAGCACTGGGGAGGCAGAGGCAAGTGGATCTCTGTGAGTTCAAAGCCAGCCTGGTCTACATAGTTTCAAGACAGCCAGAGCTACACAGTAAGACCTGGTCTGGGGGGTGGGGATGAGGGACCTAAAGAACAAAAATTCGTCTCCTAAGGCATCTCTTCAAATAACCAAAAACATTTTAAAAAATGAGAATGGAGGTCACTGTTAAACTATGATGCTTACAGAGCTGAAGAGGTCTCATCAGTTAAGAGGACCCAGGTTCAATTCTCAGCATCCACATGGTGTCTCACTTCTACAGCACCAGCCTTGTGGGACTGACACCCTCCTCTGGCTTCTGAGCACACCTGGCACTCATGTGGTGAACAGATAAACATGCAGACAAAACACCCACACACATAAATATTTTTTTTAATTATGAAGGTGAGATTGTTAACTACTCTAAGACAATGAAAGAAATGGACCAAGATGAGCAGGAGGAATCTAAACAGCAAGGATTATGAGTCTAAACAGACTGGACCAAGCTGTTCATGCTCTATCAATAGATTACTGCTGCCCATCAGTTCTTCACCCTGTCAATCTGTGATGTCTTCTGTAGTCTCAAAGGAGAACAGGGTCTCCAGGGTGAGAAAAGGGGGGCCTAACAAAAGGGACCAGAACTCCTCCCTGGCTCCAACCTCCAAGATTCTGCTGCACAGGTTTACATGCACAACCTCATTTCCAAATATACCGTGGGCAGGGACCAGAGGTGTGGGCGAGTCTGAACCACACACAAGCCTATTCACTATCACAAACGTAGGAGATGCCTCAGGGGTACTCATAGATCATGTTGCCTGAGCGCATTTCACTCTCCTGGTCCTCACTTTCTTTAATTCTAAAGTTTAGCCTCCACAGGCACTGATGGTCAAAACAGATGTCCTTTCATCTCAGATCACACTGCTTTCTGCAAAGGCCTATCTGGTGCTGTCATTCTCTGCACTTATGGGTCAAGCCAGGAAAACTCCTGGGTTGAGAGGCCATACAGGACTACAGAAGTCATCCAGATCCCAGCAGCTAGCTCAATTTCCTCCTAGCCGTCCTGCTGAATCCTGGAGAAAAGTTTAACATATCACTGAGACCATACCCCTCTATTCCCAGATTTTCTGATCGATTCCAGGAGCCAGAATGAAGCATGTGACACAGATCTGTGAGAAGAGCTAGAGAAGGCTTCAGGCCACCTTACAGGTGCAGCTCTCAGTAAAGGGGAAAGGGTGACACCAGAAGCTTACAGCACATCTCTGAGACCTAACATGGTGGGGCCAATTCAAGCTTCCACCCACAGTAGTACTGATGAGAACACCACACATCCACTCAGAGCAGGAATAATGCCTGGGATCACCCAACTACCCAATCCTTGATTCAGCAGACAAGGGAAGAAAAGTACATGGCCACAGCCTGCTTCTCTAGGGAACTGCCCAGCACTGGGTATCAAATGCAGCTTTACAGTTGACTTCCTATCCGTCAACCCCAGCTCTTAGTAAAAACACCACTTCCCACTGCCCACACTTCACTTTCGTGTAAGATCATGCTCCTATCTCTGCCTCCCTTCTTACAATCGACAAGCCCATCCCGGAAGCTTCTGCCCACACCAAACCCAAACCAGGGTGTAGATCATGCCTTCTCTAGGTCTCCACTCTGTACCTCCCTTGAAGCACTCAGGAATCATGTGTGTCCTGAAAAGACACACTGGGGTAACACTGAAGCAGTGAACGCTGCCAGTGGAGTGCTGTGCTCTATTTCTGGGGAGACCCACAGCTCAGTGCATCTCTGCCACCAATCTCTGCTGTCATAATCCTTAGAGGACAGAAATTATTAAGGCTCCCAGGATACCAGGATAGCAGGGTTTTGTTTTGAAGTCACAAAAGGTGCCAAATTTTAAAATAATAGCTAAATATTCCCAGAAGTCTAATGCAAGGGCCATTCTTCTCAAGCATAACATAAAATCTTTTTTGTTTTTATCAGAATGCTAAATTTCAATGTGCTATCAGAACTCTACCCAATGTCTACTGAAAATGCACTTTCTGAGCAGGGTATGATGGTACATGCCTATAATGAGGCTGACAGAAGCTCAAGGCCAGTCTGGCCATACAGTGAGTGCGTTCTAGGACAGCCGGAGCCTAAAGATCCTGTTTGAAAAGGAAAGGGGGCAAGTCGTGACAGCAGATGTATTTAATTCCAGCACTTGGAAGGCAGAGGCAGGGAGATCTCTGTGAGTTAGAGGCCAGCCTGGTCTACACAGTGAGTTCCAGGACAGCCAAGGCTACACAGAGAAACCCTGTCAAAAGAAAGAAAGAAGGGAAGGAAGGAAGGAAAAGCAAGGGAAGGGAGAAAATTGATTTTTGTTTGGCTTGGTAAGCTTACCTGGTAAACTACCAAATTCAAGGCAATTTAACAAGACCCTGTCTAAAAAAGAATAAGAAGGCTGGGTATATCGAGCACTTGCCTACCTAGGTTCAAATCTCAGTACACAAAGCTGGTGAGAGGGTGAAGAGGTAGAACCCACAGATTTTTCTAGACAGTCCTTCTCAATAAAAAATTATGCCTAGCAGATGAACTAACTCTCTTTAAAATTTATGTATGTATTATGTATACAATGTTCTGCCTGCGTTTACGCCTGCACGCCAGAAGAGGGGATGAGATTACATTATAGATGGTTGTAAGCCAATGTGTGTGGTTACTGGGAATTGAACTCAGGCCCTCTGGAAGACTAAACAGTGCTCTTAAACCTCTGAGCCATCTTTCTAGTCCCCTATATATGTACTTTTTAAGGTTTAATCTCTTTACAGGAATGAGTGTTTTACCAGTGTATATGTTATATACACCACATGGGTGCCCGGTGCCCTAGGAGGTCAGAAGAGGGCACTGGATTCCCTGGAACCATAGTTGTGAGCTACCATGTGGGTGCTGGGAAGGGAACCTGGGACCTCTGCAGGAGCAACAAATGTGCTAAAGCACTGAGCCATATCTCCAGGCCCCTAACTCAAACTTTCACCAATTAAAAAAAAAAAAAAAAAGATAAATACCTCTAACTCAAGCAAAATGAGATAATTTCAAGTTTATATTAATAATCGACATCCCTACAGTAGTATTTGTCCTGTGGAGAAAAAAAGGAGAACAATCAGCAGAGTGTGATGGCACACACCTTACTCCCAGCACTGGAAAGTACTGAGAAGGAGGATGGCAGTTCAGAACAGACTGGAATATGGGGCTGTCACAAAAGAAAAAATTCCCAATAAAACAAACTTTAAAGGTAGGCGCGGTGGCGCATGCTTTTACTCCCAGCACTTAGGAGGCTGGGGCAGAGGCAGGGGGATCTCTGAATTTGAGGCCAGCCTGGCCTACAGAGACAATTCTAGGACAGCCAGGGCTACACAGAAAAACCCTGACTGAAATCTACCCCACAAAAAAATAAATAATAAACTTGTAAAATCTGTGACTTTAGCGCTGGAAAGATGGCTCACAGGTTAAGAGCACTGACTGTTCTAAAGGCCCCGAGTTCAATTCCCAGCAACAACATAGTGGTTCACAACCATCTATAGAGAGATCTGGTGCCCACTTCTGGCATATAGGCAGAACACTGTAAACATAATTAATAAATAAACCTTTAAAAAAGTCTGTGACTTTAATATCTGTGTGCTGATTAGTTTTATGTCAACTTGACACAATCTGGAGTCATCTTCGAGCAAGGAACCTTAATTGAGAAAATGCCTCCAAAAGATCCAAACGCATGTAGGGCATTTTCTTAATTAGGATCTGTGGGGGAGGGAAGCAGCCCAGTGTGGGTTGTACCATGGGAGAGCCAGCCAGTGAGCAACACTCATCCTTGGCCTCTACATCAGCTCCTGTCTCCGTGTTCCTGCTAGGTCTGTGTCCCCACCTTGGCGTCCCTCAATGGACTGTGTCAGGATGTGTAAGCCAAAGAAAAGAAACTCTTTATTCCCCAGGTTGCTTCTGTTTTGGTGTTTCTTCACCACAACAGAAACCCTAAGACTCTCTGCATCAACAATGTATTACCTACCCAGTACTCAATAAATAGGTCAATGAATTACTTGTTAGAACAGGAACTTTTTTAAGTAACTTATTTAGTAATTCTACTTGTATACTATTTAGTTATTAAGGCACTGGATCCGATGTCACCCAGGCTATGTACATCACTATATAGCTAAAGATGACCGTGAACTTCTAAGCTCTTCCTGTCTCCACATCCAGAGTGCTGGGATTACAGGCATGCCCTACCAAACCCAGTTTATGTGCTGGAAATGAAAGCCAGGGCTTCAAGCACGCCAAACAAACACTGTTCCAGGCCAACTACACCCACAGCTCTTACACCAGGAGTCTGATATGCCGGTAATACTCAAGTCAATGCTCTAAACTGCAAGAACTAAGCAACCTGGTCTACATTACTAAAGACTTTCCCTTTGAGACAGAGTCACTCTATGCAGTTCTTGGTGTACTGGGGCTTGTTATGTACACCAGACATACTCAAACTCCTGCCTCTGCCTCGAGAATTCTGGGACTAAAGGTGTGCACCACTCCACCCAGCTGGACCGGCTCTTCAGAATATACCTTTTTTTCTTTTGGTTTTTCAAGACAAGGTTTCTCTGCGTAGCTGTGACTGCCCTGAAGCGGCGTAAGTTTATCTTAGCCCCACACATACTCATACACACTGACCTGAAGCCTCTTCCCAGAAGTCCCAACAAGTAAAACAGATGGCACAATATTCCTGACTTAACCAGCTCACTGCCATCACAGATACTCATGAAAAAACAAGTAGACAGACTCTGAAAGTAAAAAACTCATAATGTAGCACCCTTTTATCATCATCTGAACAAGTAATTTGTTTCAAAAGACCAAACACTCAAGAGAACTCCACAGCCAATCAAGGAAGGAAAGGCCACAGGCCACATCAAAGAGCAGTTTAAAACAGTGTACTCTGACTGCAGAAATGCTCACCCTTACAAGCACTCACTGCTCTTCCCAGATGACCTGAGTTTCACTACTAACACCTATGTCAGATGGTCCAACCATCTGGAATCCAGCTCCAAAACACCTGATGCCTCTGGCCCCTGAAGACACCTCCACCTCCCACACACCCTCACACAGACACACACACACAGTTACACCTCCACCTCCCACACACCCTCACACAGACACACACACACACACAGTTTTCAACATAATAATAATACAACTTTCTAAAAGTTCTTAAAAAAAAAAAATTAGCCTGGCAGTGGGGGCACCAGCCTTTAATCCCAGCACTCTGGACTCAGGCAGGCAGATTTCTAGAAGTTGGGGGCCAGCCTGGTCTATAGAGTGAGTTCCAGGACAACCAGAGATACATAGAGAAATCCCCAAAAACAAAAACAAAACAAGACAAGACCTGATTTTAGAGTTTCTGGTTGAAGGGTTTATCCAAATCTAATTACATCAACTTTAGTTTCTTAAAACCGAACATTTAAGTTATGATACCTACTACAGAATCATCAAATTTCTCAACTACTAACAACTTATCCAATCAGTCTTTTTTGTATTTCTGCCATGTGCATGTCTGTTAGGAGCTACAGAATGTAGCTTAAACAGAATGTAGATCAAAATTTACTCCTAAAGTTATTCACATAAACATAAGACAACTGAACACCAAGGTAGGATAAAAGTGTCATTTGGACACTTGTACATTTCCCAATGCCACTGAAGTATCATAAGTACACAAGTTTGCCAGGCACTCTAGATGTAGAAAAGCAGGTGGATCTCTGAGTTCAAGGCCAGCCTAGTCTGGACTACATAGAAAGGCCCTGCCTCAACAACAACAAAAAGTACACAAGGTTTATGTGACTGTTTAAAAAGAACCCCCAACCACACATTGCAACTTAATTCAGCATTTGCATGGCCATCAATTCATCAGTACTGTTTGTTAGGGCTTCCAGGAATTTAAACCTAGCTGAACTACCCTGCCAAAATGCCTCAGTTCTAACTAAAAAACTAACTTCCTCCACTACTCTATGTCGGTCTGCAGTTCAATTTTAGGCTTTTGGTACAAAGATGCCAACGTGTAATTTCTTAAAGTAAAGCCTATTACTATAAAAGATACACTGAACCAAGCTGAAAAGAAATGAAACTTGTAAAAGATAGTCTCCCTCCAAGTCTCCTCCAAGCCCCATAAACTAGGCAACTGTTCCTTTGCCTGTCTAGGCAAAGGAAATCAGCTTTTTTTCACTTGATGTTAACACAATCTAATCTGGTTTAACTCTCATACTTGCAACAGTTAAGAATTTAAGCAATTAAAAAAAAAAAAGAAAGAAAAGAAACATTTAACCACTTGTACCACCCTAATCTTCTCTAAAAACGGTATGACAAGCTCTCATAAGAAAGACCCTGAGGGGCTGGAGAGATGGCTCTGAGGTGAAGAGCACTGTCCGCTCTTTCAGAGGTCCTGAGTTCAGTTCCCAGCAGCCACATGGTAGCAGACAACCATCTATAATACGATCTGATGCCCTCTTCTGACATGCAGGTGTACATACAGGTAGAGCACTTGGATACATAAAATAATGTTGTTGTTTTTTAAAAAGAGACCCTCAGATGTCATCCGCTTTACTTTGTAAATGTTTTTAAAATTAGGTCTTTATTTTATTAATCTAGGTTAGTAGGCACATAAAGGAGAAACCTGACAGTCTGCAGCTACAAGTTAAGGTTCTTTTCCCAAAAAAACTATTCTTTTAGGAGCAACTGCATTTTAGTTAAAAAAGACACACACCTCAGGGACAACCTCAAGAAACTATGTGAGGAAACATTCGAGAAATCACCATGGAGAAATCCACCACCCATCCGGGAAGGGCTTTTCCCTCGGAAATAGAAATAACAAGAGAAAGTCCTGTCGGATCCAAGCTGACACCTTCTATACCGTAACTTCAAAAAGTTCATCTCTGGCAATTACGCCTAGATACTCAACTAACTACACATCTTCTGCAACAGGTGCCACGAAAATGCATCTCCGACGCAAAGCCAAGATCAAATTGGCTAGGACACACGGCCCTGTGGTGTGACACTTTTATTTGGAACTTAACCAAAGTGATTTTAAATCGGAAGGATTGCCAAATTTGGTTTGGTCTGGTTTTCTGCTCTGGTCTTTAATCTGCCATTTACCAGCAACTGTTGCACGCGCCCAGAGAGTACTCGGAGAACACAAACAAACGCACAGGACCAGTCGAGGCTCCCCGTTCACCAAACAACCCTTCCTCCAAAACAGTTCTCACACTATAGAACTTGGTAGGAAAGGAAACGCGTCTACGCGTGTTACCGTATCTAATTTCTCCCTTTTAAGGAACAGATAGGGTTTGGTTTTTAAATCTACAAGAAAATGCATCAGACATGCAAAGGTTTGCAAAGCCAAGAGGCTTCTTTCATTGCAAAATAAACAAAATACCCATACCAAACCAAGGGGGGAAAAAACGAACTCAATGGATACGTGTGTGCCAAAGTTTCAATCCTGCCAGGTGGAGACACCGCACTTGGCACAAATTTTGAAGAGGAAAGAGAGGGAGGGGAAGAGAAGGAAGGCGAACGAGTGTGTGGCCTGCAAACTGCAACAATGCAATCTCCATTTTGAACAATGCGCCTCTTTCCTCTTGCAAATCTAGTTTTGTGTCTCTCTCTCTCTTTTTCATTTTGTCACTAGACGCGCCGTGGCCCCCGCGCGGGGGTCAGGCCGGGGATGGGGGTGGGGGGAGCCGGGAAGCAGGATGCACTGCGCTGGAGAGGGAGCGAGCCAGCGGGAGGGGAGGAGGTGGGGAAGGAGTCCCCAGGCGGCCTGGGTGGGTACCTGGAGTGCTGCTGTATGTACTATGGCTCCTGAAGCTGCTCTCCGTGCAGTAACTGGCGTCGTCGGCGTCGTCCTCCATCTCCTCCGGATAATCGGAGTCATCGTCGTCCTCCTCCATGTCAGCCTCCTCGTCGTCCTCGGAATCCTGGGTCTCCTCGGCGTCGCCGTCCTCCTCCTCCTCGTCCTCGTCCTCCTCCGAGACCATGTCCTCCTCCTCGTCGTCGTCTTCGCTCTCGTGGTCATCGTACACCACTTTGTTGACGGCGCGGCGGGCCGGGGTGGTCCGGGCCAGGTGGCCGCCCCCGCCCCCCGTCCTGCCGCCCCCGCCTCCCCGGCCCCCCCGGCCCGGGCCGCTGGCGCTGCTGGCGGAGGCCGGCGGCGGCGGCGGCGGCTGCTTCCTGCGGCCGCCCCCCCTGGGCGAGCTCAGCCGCGTCTTGGGCGCCACCTCAGCCTGGGCGGCGGCCCACCTGCCCCGACTGCTGCCGCGGTGCCGCGAGCGCAGCCCCCCGATGGGTCCGGACGCGGGCGGCGGCGGAGGCGGCGGTGGCGGCGGCGGCGGCGGCGGCGGCGGGGCCGGGGCGCAGCGCTCCGCAGCGGGAGCCGCGGGCTGCTTGGGCGGCCTGCCCCGCCGGCCCCTCATGTCGGAGCCGCGGCTGAGGGGAGGGGGGGAGCGGAGGGGTGGGGGAGGGGCGGCGGGGGGCGCCGGGGCCGAGGGGGAGGGGAGGGCGGCGAGGCCCGGGCGGGAGGGGCGCGGCCCGGCGGCGGCGGGCTGGAGAGAGAAGGCTCAGTCCGAATTGCCGGGGCCCCGCTCCGGATCGCCTGCAGCCGCCATCTTGTTTCTTCCCTCTCGCTCGGTGACTGGGGGAACCGACAGCGGCCGCAGGCCCGGAGCGCGGTCACGTGAGCTGCGCCGCCCGACGAGCCTGGGACGGAGCGAGGCGGCGCGGCGGCCGCTAGGGGGAGCGCGGGAGCGGCGCGGCGGGGGCGGGGAGGCCCCGGGGCGCCCCTGCGCGGCCGGACGGCGGCGGCGCAGGGGCGAGGGGGGCGTCGTGGGGTGCCCCTCGCCGGGGGGCGTCTCCCGGGAGACCCTGACAGCCCCCTCCCCCGCAGCAGGAGCTCTGGGCGAGTCTCCCCAAGCCGGGTTGGAAAACGGGGAAGTTTCCCTTCAAGGCGCCGGTCCTCTTGGGGGAAATCGAGGCGGAAAAGAAGAGGAGAGGGGTGTCGCGGAGGGCACCCCGAGCCCGGGGGCAGTCGCCGGGCGGAGCCAGCCGCCACGCGGGGACAGGAGCTGGACACCAAGCTTGGGACCTGGCGGGTCCTGAAGTTGTTCCAGGGTTGCACGCCGGGAGCCACACCCCCGGGGTGGGTCGCGGACTTTCGTGGAGTCCCCACCCCAAAAGCCGGGGTTAAATTCCAGAGCAGGGGTTCCCAGCGGCCTCGCGGCACCTCTTCCCCTTCCCCGCCAGGAAGTTCCACACCTCAGCCAGGACTTGAGATAGGGAGGATGGCGTCCTGTCTGTGTCATTGGCTTCACAAAGTTACGCGTGTGCGTTACCTGCAAATAATGTCCGCCTGATCAAGCCACCAGTCCTGGTTTGGCCCAGGGACCTAGTCAGAATGACGGGAGTTCAAGGCACGCGCACCTCCAGGTCGCCAAATAGAGGTGGCCGAAGCCAGTGTCATCCCGGTGGGCTCTAGAAAGAAGAGAAAGGTTTTAGGAACCTATATGAGTGCTTATTGATAAGATGAGAGAACCGAAAAAGTAATCTGAAGAAAAATAGTTAATAGGATTCGGTCCGATGAATGGCTTATTACAATATAGTTCGATGAGTAGAAGTGAAGTGAAAATTTAAAACATAGTACTAATTGCCAACTAATTTATTATTTATCCGCTTTACTTCAGTTGATCTCTGAGAGTGGCAAACTTACCCATAGGGACCTCAGAAGGAACCAAAGTAAAGAAAGTGAGCCACAAGCATTCTTTGGTAAACAAATGTTAGTTTTGTTTGAAGAGTTGCAGCTGTAGAGCCAGGCGGTGGTGGCACACGCCTTTAATCCCAGCACTTGAGAGGCAGAGGCAGGTGGATCTTTAGAGTTCAGGGCCAGCCTGGTCTACAGAGCAAGCTCCGGGACAGCCAGGGCTACACAGAGAATCACTGTCTCATTTGGGGGTGGAGGAAGAGTACAGCTATAAGAATGCAGACCCAAAATAGATAGATCTTCAGATCTTCCTTGGTGTGTGTGGGGGGGGGGTATTTTGTTTTATTAGGGAAGAGTCTCCCTATGCTGGCCTGGAACTCACTAGGTAGAACAGGCTGTCCTCCCAACTCTTTGCCTCTTGCTCAAAGGTGTGCACCACCACACCCTGCAATTGGGGGGGAGGGGTTGCCACAGACTCCAGGCTGGCCTCAAACCTGTGACCCTCCTGTTTCAGCTTCACAAACTCTGGAATTATAGACAGGTGACTCCATGCCTGTTCCCATCTTCTATATTTTTCAAGAGTATGGAGATTTTTATCTGAAACGTGTTTGTTTGTTTAATTTTAAATAGAGTGACCTAGCCTGTCATCAAACCAGAATATAGGATAGCAAATGTGACACCATGACCAGTCATGGGGGAAAACTGTGTGTGTGTGTGTGTGTGTGTGTGTGTGTGTGTGTGCGTGTGCGCGCCCGCCCATAGACAGAGATAGAATAAGGTTATTTAACAGAGGGCAGGCAAGATGCCTCATGGGTAAAAGTCCTTGCCACCGCACCTTTTGGCCTGTGTTCAGTCCCTGGAGCCCACAGAAAGAAGGCCTGCTGAGCATAGTGGCAAGCCCTTAATCCCCAAATCCCCACACTCAGGAGGCAGAGGTGATACAGAGAGACCCTGACTCAAAAATAAAAGAGTGACTAGAGAGAGATCCAGCTCCCAAAAGTTTTCCTCTGACTCCTACACACATACCCACACACATACACAAATAAATAAATGCCAAAAAGACAAGATTTTAAGATATATATATATATGTATATCTATGCATACACACACATATATATGGGTGTGTGAATATATCGCCCCCCCAGGCCTGGAACTCACAGAGGTCCAACTGCCTCTGCCTCCAGAGTGCTAGGATTAGAGGGGAGTGCCACCACCACTGTCCAGCTGTTTTGTTTGGTTTTTTGAAGCAGAATCATTATGTAGCACGAGCTGGCCTGACGCTGCTGTTCCTCCTGCCTTGGCTTCTTAATGTTGAAAACAGATGTGTGCCAGTGTTGGTTTTGGTTTGGTTTTTTTGCTCTTGTTTTGTTTTGTTTTTTTAATCATGGTCACATAGTACCATGCAGTCTAATTCAATTCCTTGGCCTCAAATGGTCCTCTGACCTCAGCATCCAGAACTTTCAGACTAGTGGCCTGCATTGAGTAGGACAACAACAGAACAACGCCATAGATAGACCAAATATATACTTTCCAGATAGAGTCCAGACTGTAGGGCTTTATAACCTGTGCCCTATGCTGTGTAGACTACAGTTCCACAGACCATAGGGAAAGCAAGGATGTTAAAAATGGAGGCCGCCTTCAGAGCTGGCAATCTAACAGTGAAGAAAGTGTATTTACCAACATAAATGTATAAACATAAAACATGGACCAGTAAGATGTTTTTGACATTAGATAGGCTTTTTAGTTGCTGGCCTTGGAAAAGTGACTCTGGATCATTTCATCAGAAAAGGAATCCTTAAGAAGGATGCAGAGAACTTTAGAATTGTGGGTTCCGAGTCTAAAGGAATCCATCCTCTGAAGCTGTCGCCTTCCATGTCTGCCTAAGGATCCCAATGTTCCAGAGAAGAAGCAGGCCACCGTTCCACCTCTGAGTGCCAGCATCACAGAGCAAACTAACCACCCGTGCTCAGTGGTTGGCGATCAAGTAGGTGGAGCTCAGGTAGAGTCACTACAAGGTCATGCTCTTAGGCAGGTGCTACAGTGCATAAGGCACTGTCATGGCAGTGAGTGGGGCAGGGCAGGGCAGGTGGCCCAGCGAGTGAAAGTGCTTGTTCTTACAGAAGACCAGAGCTCAGCTGCCAACCCCCACAGCAGGTAGCTCACAACTACCTAGGCTCAACTCCAGGGCCCTGTCCCGGCCTGCACTCCTATGCATATACCATACACACAGGTGTACAAATAAATCTTTTTAAGTTGCCAGGGATGGTGGCCCACGCCTTTTAATACCAGCAGTTTGGAGGCAGAGGCAGGCAGATCTCTGTGAGTTTCAGGCCAGCCAGGGCTATACAGTGGGACCCTGTCTTAAAAGTCTGGGGCTGGGGGGCTGGAAAGATGGCTCAGAGGTTAAGAACACTGCTTGTTCTTCCAAAGGTCCTGAGTTCAATTCCCAGTCAACCATATGGTGGTTCACAATCATCTATAGTGAATCTGGTACACAGGCAGAATGTATTATAATAAATAAATTATATTTAAAAGTCTGGGGCTGGAGAGAGTACGCTTACTGCAGCCAGGCGGCAGTGGTGAATGGATCCCAGCACTCAGGAGGCAGAGGCAGGCATCCCTGAGTTCAAGGTGAGCCTGGTCTACAAGAGTGAGTTCCAGGCCAGCCAGGATTAGACAGAAAGCCCCTTTTTGTAACACCTTCTTCTGGCCTCCACAGGCCACACACAGACACATTAAAAAATAAATTAGTAAACAAAACTTTCACAGTTGTATGCCTTTTATTTTTTTAAGCGTGTGAGTACCACACGCATGTGCAGGCAGTGCGCAGTGAAGGCTAGAAGATGGTGTAGGACCCCTTGGGGTTGGAGTTCCAGATAGTTCTCAGCTGCCATGTGATGCTGAGAATGGAACCCAGGTCCCATAGAAGAGTGACCAGTGCTCTTCACTCCTGAGCTATCCCTTCAACTCATGCACACCTTTAATGCCAACTCCCCGGAGGACTAAGACCCTATCTCAAAGAGTAAAAGAGAAAGAGGTAGAAGGAAGACACCATATTGTTGAAATAGGCAGGTGGTCAGGTGGCCTGTATCTCCTGATGCTGTAAGAGGAAAACTCTTACCAGATTGTATCATTATGATCCTTTCTAAACCAACTCATCAGCAACAGGCAAGTCCTTCCAGAAGACAAAACGGTGACGGGATTGTTACTTTGTGTTATTTTGTCCATGACCTCAGATCCACAGGTCAGCGCTTTCTCTCTCTCTCCTCTCTCTTTCCCCACCCCCTCATGTAGCACAGTTTGGCCTCAAAGTCACTGTGCAGCCAAGGATGACCTTGATTATCTGATCCTGCTGCCTCCACCTCTGGAGTGCTGAGATTACAGGTGTGAACCACCATGCCCACCTTATGTGTTGCTGGAGATGGAAGCCAGGGCTTTGTGCATGTTATACAAGCACTCTACCAATTAAACTCCATCTCGGCCCCAGAGGTATGTACGTACGTCTTGTCCACTTGCTTATTTATTTGTTTATATGTTTGTTTATTTGTTTCAAGACAAAGCTTCTCTGTCTAGCCTGGGCTGTCCTAGAACTCACGTTGTAGACCAGGCTGGGCTCAAACTCAGAGATCCACCTGCCCCTGACTACTGAGTGCTGGGGTTAAAGACATGTGCCACCATCCGGTTATTAAAGCCTCCTCCACACTGAAACCTTATTTTGATGTTTGGGGGGGGGGGTGTTTGTATGTGCTTGTGTGTCTGTGCACTTTGCCTGCAGAAGCCAGAAGGGTGTTGGATCCCCTGGAACTAGAGTTACAGATAGTTGTGAGTCACCCACCACGTGGGTGCTGGGAAGCAAATCCTGGTCCTGCAGAAGAGCAGCCAGTGTTCTGAACCGCTAGACCATCCCTTCAGTCCCTTGATAAATTGTTTTTTGTTTGTTTTATTTTGTTTTCTAAACAAAGTTTCTCTGTGTCACAGAGCCCTGGCTATCTGGAACTCACTTTGTAGGCCAGGCTGGCCTTGAACTCAAAGAGATACGCCTGCCTCTGCCTCCCAGAATGCTGGAACTAAAGAAGTGCACCACCATGCCTGGCCAGATAAGTATTCTTATAAGACACAAATGCTCTTACTTTCTAGGGCTATTCTTTCTCTCTCTCTCTCTCTTTTTTTTTTTTTTTTTTTTTGCATGAGGAGGACGTTTTGAGACAGGGTTTCTCTGCGTAGCCCTGGCTATCCTGGACTCACTTTGTAAACCAGGTTGGCCTCAAACTTACACAGATCCACCTGCCTCTGTCTCCCCAAGTGCTGGGATTACAGGGCTTCTAGGTCTATTCTTTGATGTTCCCAAATGTCTTTCCTTATAAATTCATGACTACCCACCCGGCTTATGAACTGTGAGAGTCCTGTGGCAAAGAGAAGCAAAAAAATACAACTTACTAGGCTGGAGAGATGGCACAGTAATTAAGAGCACTAGCTGCTCTTCCAGAGGACCCGGGTTCAATTCCTACCACCCATATGGCAGCTCATATCTATGAATCCACTTCCAAGGGATCTGATGCTTTCACACAAACATACATGCAGGCTAAACACCAATGAACATAAAATAAAAATAAGTTAGAAAAAAAGAATACAACTTACTTATGTGCTAGGAACACTCAGCTTACATTCACACAATCACATATACACATGAACTTGTTTGTTTTTTTTTTTAAAAAAAAAAAAAAACCGTTCCAGGGTGATGTAATGCACACCTTTAATCCCAGCATTCAGGAGGCAGAGGCAGGAGGATCTCTGTGAGTCTGAGGCCAGCCTGGTCTACAGAGGGAGATCCAGGGCAGCCAGGGCTACACAAAGAAACCCTGTCCCAAGAAAACAAAAAACTGCACAGCTGTGTGAGTACCAGACTTTCAAGCGGTATTAGGATCCAGAGCAAGAACAATCTGCAAGCAGAGAGAGCTAGATTTTGTCCTCTAAGTGTATCCAGACTTTTCTTTTGAGACCAGCAGCAGGCTCTGTATAAACTCCCTATATGTAGCTGTGTATGGAATGTGGGGTGCTCTAGGTCTTGAGGTTCAGTAATCAGAGTTCCTTGTACTGTGACTTAGATCTGCTGAGCACCCCCTGATCTGCATTGTGGCTCAACATTAGGAGGCCTCAGATCACTCTGAAAATGGAACAGCTCGGCACATAGAAGTGTAATCCTTAAGAAGGGCATGGTGGGGCACATCTGTAATCCCAGCAGAGGCAGATGGATCTCTGTGAGTTCTAGGCCAGCCTGGTCTACAAAGCAAGTCCAGGGTAACCAAGGCTACACAGAGAAACTGTGTCTCGAAAACCAAAAACAACAACAAAAAGTGATCTTTATTATTTGCTTATTTATGTATTTGTCTTTGTGGGGGGGGTGTTTTGCCTACATACATGCCTGTGCACTATATGCATGCCTGACACCTGTGAGGCCAAAAGGCGGCTTTGCATCCTCTGGAACTGGAGTTACTCTTATAAGCCACCTTGTAGATGCTTAGAATTGAGCCTGGGCAGAGGCAGATGGATCTCTGAGTTCAAGGCCAACCTGGACTACAGAGCAAGTTCCAGGACAGACAGAGCTACACAGAGAAACCTGTCCCAAAATAAGTAAATAAATAAAAGTAAAACAAAAAGAACAAGCCTGGCATGGTAGCACATGCCTTTAATCCCAGCACTCTGTGGGAGAGAGGCAGGCAGATCTCTGAATTCGAGGCCAGCCTGGTTTACAAAGTGAGTCTAGGACAGCCAAGGCTACACAGGGAAACCCTGTCTGAAAAAAAGAAAGAAAGAAAATCGAAAAGGAGAGAAAGAAAGAAGGAAAATTGTCCTCTCACCTTTACCATAGCATTTGCCTTTAATCCCATTGCTCATGAGACAGAGGCAGGCAGAGCTCTGTGAAGCTGAGGCTGGCCTGGTCGCCACAGAGAGTTCCAGCCAGCCAGAGCTACAGAATGAAACTCTGTCTCTAAGTAAATAAATAAATATAAAATGGTAATCAGGAGACTAACTGAACCATTCTTAAAGGTTTAGTTTTATTATTATTTTTAATTATGTACACATGTAGTGCAGAACTGAACCCTTATAGCAGAGCATACAGAGTGAGGGCGAAAACATCTCATGTGGACCCTCGGGAACCACCTGCAGGCACTTCAGGAGCTGATGAAGCGGAAGTGGCTGGGGAAGGGCTCAGTGGTAGAGCGCTTGCCCAGCATCAAAACACACGCAAAAACTAAGAAGAGGAACAAGGCTGAGGACGCAGCACAGTTGCCAAAGAGCTTGCCCACCACGCACAAAGCTCTAGATTCAGGCTGAGCGCAGTGGTGCTCGCTTCAATCCCAGCACTCAGGGAGGCAGAGGCAGGCAGATCTCTGTGAGTTCCAGGACAGCCTGGTCTACAAAGGGAGTCCAGGACCGCCAAGGCTACACAGAGAAACCCTGTATTGAAAAGAGAAAACAACAACAACAAAAGTTGTGGATTCAGTCCCAACAGCACAGGAATCCCCCAAGGTATCCAAGCACTGGCCTATAATCCCAGCACTGGGGAGGAGAAGGCAGAAGGATCAAGAAGTTTCAAGTCATTTTCAGTTATGTAACAAGTTTGAGGCTAGTCTACACTACCTGAGACACTATCTCAGAAACAAAACAAAGCAAAAAAAAAAAAAACAAAACAAAACCAGAAAAACCTTACAAACCCCAAATCAAATCATAGATTTCTGTTTTGGGCTACTGGTGTGGGCTTCCTCTGTGGATTCCTTCACTTCTGCTTCTTGCCCCCGCTGGCATCTTCCTCAGACTTCCATCCTGTTGCTGGATCTCTGGATCCTCCTGTCCACTCTCAGGACTGTTTCAGTCACCACACAGCGTGCTCACGCTTCGGGAACCAGCATCTCGCCTTTCGCCTTGTGCTCTGGCTGCATCTTAAAGTCTGGCTTGTTTTCTCACTTCTCGGTCACAGGAATAAAAAAAAGGTTCCCTGATTCAAAGCCCCATCGCCAGCTCCCTCAGTCCCTGAGCAACCCAGAGCCTGTCTACCTGAGGAATATAGTTTGGCTCCACCTGAGAACACATGACCACACTTAAGCATATACAGGCTGTATAGGACCCAGCCTGGTGTGTGACACAGTGGTTTCCTCATCCCAGGTCTGCTAAGGATTTTCTCAGTTGAGTGCCAGGTCCTGAGTTTCAGGAAATCTCTCAGTACCTGGTAAATCAAGCGGATGGGTCACCTCACCAGGAGGCCTCACAAGAGTGAAGGTTTAAGAGTGACACTGAATATCAAGTGCCAGTGTGTGTGTATGTGTGTGTGTGTGCGCGCGCGCGCGCGCGCGCTGTTCTACCCAGTTTTTTTGTTGTTGTTTTTTTAACTTGGATGCTAAGAATCAAACTGAGGTCCTATCTCTGTGCTAATTTTGCCCACTGAGCTACCTGCTCAACCACAAGCACAGACATTTGACAAATATTTGGACGCTCTCAAGGTCTTTGCAGAGGAGTGTATGA
>CM053746.1:14094953-14107250 GCA_028658305.1 Pachyuromys duprasi | reverse complement strand
AAGAATTTTGCCAGACGTGGTGGCTCACACATGAATCCCAGATAGCTCTGTATGCTGAGCAGAGAAATCACTGCAAGTTTAAGGCTGTCTTGGGCTATGCAAGAGTTTGAAGACAGCATGGAAGTGCTGGTTAGTTTTATGTCAATTTGACACAAGTTGGAATCTTCTGAGAGTAGGTAACAGTAGTAGTTGAGAAAATGCTTGCAGAAGACTAGGTTGTAGGCAAGTTTGTAGGGAATTTTCTTTTTTTCGGGGGGGGGAGGGAGGTTGAGGCAGGGTTTCTCTGTGTAATAGCTCTGGCTCTTCTGTAGAACAGGCTGACCTTGAACCCACAGAGATCTGCCTGCCTCTGCCTCCCAAGTGCTGGGATTAAAGGCATGGGCCACCACCTCCCAGCTAGAATGTTTATCTTAACCTGCACAAAGCCCTGGATTCGGTCCTAAGTGCTAAAACCAAACAAACCAACAAAACAAAACAAAGAAACAACAACAACAACAAAAAACCCACAAGCATTTACTAAGTGTGTATTACACACTAGTGCTGGAGCTGAGAATTATAAGGATATTTATCTTGGGGCTGGAGAGATGGCTCAGTGGTTACGACACTGTCAGTTCTTCCAAAGGGCCAGGGTTCCCAGCACCCACACTGCAACTCATAACTGTCTGTAACGCTAATTCTAAGGGATCTGTCACCTTCACACTAATGCATATATAATAAAATTAAATTAAAAAATTAAAAGATATTTATCTCACTCTCATGGTGAGTGTCACACAGTGCATAATAGAACCAGGCTTTGAAATCAGCACTGTAGACCAGTGCAAGGTATACAGCTTGTTAAACGACACTGATAAAGCCAGGCAGTGGTGGCACAGGCCTTTAATCTCATCACTCAGGAGGCAGAGGCCGGCAGATCTCTGAGTTCAAGGCCAGCCGGGTCTACAGAGTGAGTTTCAGAACATCCAGGGCTACACACACACACACACACACACACCAAACAAACAGAAAAACCCCAACACTTTGGCTATGCTGTAATCCCAGCATTTGGGAGGCTGAGGCAGGAGAATCATGTGGCCCAGGCCTGAGGTACATAGCAAAATCCTTCCTCAACAAAAGAAAAAAAATTAAAAGTAAATAAAATAACTAAATAACTAAATAAATACATGTGCTGATAGTACAATGTTAGGTTCAGGGCCACATCTTTTGCCTGGCTTTGCTCTACTGAGCCACTTCTGCACCTTGTCTCTATTTTTATTTTATCTCTTTACTTATTTAGACAGGTCTCATGTAGCGTAGGCTGCTTCCGCAGTGTGATCCTTTCTGCCTCTGCCTCCCAGTGGCGGGATTAAAGTCAACCACCTTCATTCTAGGCTTTTCTTCTCCTCTCTTCTCTTCTTTCCTCTCCTCTGTGCATCTTTCCTTTTCTTCCTCCCCTTTCTCCCCACCCCTTAATTTTGTCTTTCCTTTTTGTTTTTGTTTGTTTTGTTTTTCGAGACAGGATTTCTCTGTCCTGGAGCTGGAACTGTGCACCTGGCTGACCCTGAACTCACGGAGATCCGTCTGCCTCTGCCTACCGAGTGCTGGGATTAAATAAAGGTGTGCACCACCACCGCCAGGCTCTTCTTGTCTTTCTTCAGTGTTGGAGGTTGAAGATGGGACTTTGTCCATGCTATCCCAAAACACTCCCACCAGCAAGGTACTGTTGTTCACACCTGTAATCCCAAAATTCAGGAGGCTGCAGCAGGGGTTCCAGACCAGCTGAGGCCACAGAGGGAGGAGCCCTTAACTCAAAAGTAAAGGGGTCAGACCTCGGCACCATGCCTCCAGGGCAGAGCAGGCTTCTCAATTTGAGCAGGCTTCTTGACTTCATTTTTCTCTGGTATGTGAAGCAGAAAACAAAGGACTGCTTTGAGGAGTAAATGAAAGGAAGCAGAGAAAGAACATAGCAGGGACCTGGAAACCTAGTGACCATTTACCAAGATTCCAGTGGATACTTACTAACAATTACTACAAGGGTAGTTGAGTCTGTGTTTGTTTTAATAGACCTTGGAAAAGAATGGAAGGCAACAGGAAGGACTCATTCCCACAGCTGCTACATAGTGACATGATTTCTCAGCTCCGTGAGAACTAGGTTTCTTTCAGTTAACATTAAGCCAGTGGTGGCACACATTATCTTTATATCTATGTATTTTGTTTTTTGCTTTTTTGAGACAGGGTTTCTCTGTGTAGCCTTGGCTGTCCTGGACTCCCTTATGTAGACCAGGCTGGCCTCAGAACCCACAGAGATTCCCCTGCCTCTGCTTCCCTGAGTGCTAGGATTACAGGCTTGTACCACTGAGCTGGCTGTGACACACACTTTTAATCGCAGCATTGTGGAAGCAGAGGCAGGAAGATCTCTGAGTTCAGTGTTGTCAAGGCTAACCTGATCTAATACAGAGTGAGTTCGAGGATACCCAGGGCTACACAGAAACACTGTCTCAAAAATAATTAGCTGGGGGTAGTTGCCAATGCCTTTGATTCCAGCACTCTGGGAGGCAGAGGCAGGCAGATCTCTGAGTTCGAGAAACCCTGCCTAGATAGATAAATAAATAGGAAAATCAATGAAACAACACCCTTCCCCCCAAAAAAAAAACCAGAGAAGTAAAAGATAAAAGTAGAAATTTGAAGGACTGAAGAAATGACTCCCTGGTTAACTAAGAGCATATGAAATAACTGCCCTGGCAGAGGACCTGCGTTCCACTCCCAGCACCCACAACAGCAGTTCACAGCTCCGTATGACTCTAGTCCTAGCACTCCAGCACACCTACACAAAGGTGTGCACACGTACACACACAATTTAACATACCCCTTTAGCCAGGTGTGCTAGTACATGTCTTTGGTCCCAGAATTCAGGAGGCAGAGACAGGAGGATCTCTGTAAGTCTGAGGCCAACCTGGTCTGCATAGTGAGCTCCAGGACAGCTGGGACTAAGTAAAGAGACCCTGTCTCAAAACACACCCCCACACATTTTTATTTATTTATTTATTTATTTATTTGTTCATTTTATATCCTAATCACAGCCTCACTCCTTCCTCTCCTTACAGTCAAAAATAAATCTAAAAAAAAAAAAAAGAAAGAAAGAAAGAAAAGAAGAGAAAAAAGAAAAAGCAGCAGCCAAGCTTGGAGTGGTGGTGGTGCATGCCTTAATCCCACCCAGCACTGGAGAGGCAGAGCTGTGAGTTCGAGGCCATCCTGGTACAGAACGAGTCCAAGACAGCCAGGGCTGTTAAACAGAGAAACCCTGTCTTGGAAAACAACAAAAACCTATTGGGGCTGGAAAGATGGCTCACAGGTTAAGAGTACTTGCCATTCTTGCTGCTTTTCCAGAAGACTATGGTTTGAGTCCCAGCACACACAGAGTCACTTGTGACTCCAGTTCTCAGGGATCTGACAGCCTCTTCTGGTCTCCAAGGGCCCCAAGCATGTACTTAGATACAGGCAAACAGAACACTGAAACACATAAAATAAAAATAATTGCCAGGCAGTGGTGGCCTTTAATCCCAGCACTTGGGGGTCAGAGGCAGACCTGGTCAACAGCAAGTTCCAGGACAGCCAGAAGAGGCTACATAGAGAAACCGGGTCTCAACAAGCAAACAAACAAGTACATAAATAAAAACAATCAACACATCTTAAAGGAGGAAAAGCAAAAACTACCACCAAACACAAAAGGCTTCTTACGTGGAATTTCATGTAGAGTTTTCCAATTCATGTGAAATATCCAGAACTCACAGTGACAGACAGTGGATAGCCAATGGTTGAAAGACAAAAAAGGGGCTGGGTGTGGTGTGCCTGTGTCCTTAGCACTCAGGAAGGCAGAGGGAGGAGGATCTTCGTGAGTTTGAGGCCAGCCTGATCTACAAAGCAAGTCCAGGACAGCCCAGGCTACCCAGAGAAACCCTGTCTCAGAAAAAAAAAAAAAAAAGATAGGAAAGGCGGCTGGAGAGATGACTCAGCATTTAAGAGCACTGGCTGCTCTTCCAGAGGACAAAGCTTCAATTCTCAGCACCCACATGACAGTTGGCAATTGTCTGTAACTCTAGTTTCAGGGGAGCTGCCGCCCTCTCTTGGCCTCTGAGGGGGAGGGGGTCACTGGGGCCGTGCACAGATGTGCCATCGCTACCTGGCAGTTATTTTTATTTTATGTGCCTCCATACACATAAAATAAATACAATCAATTTTTTAAAAAATAAGAAAAATCAGAGACAGGGAAGGGTAGGACAGACCGGGAGGACTGACTGGTAATGATGCCCAGCTTGCCTTTTGTGGTGATGGGAATGTCCCTTAATGAAACAGAGGTCACAATTGCACACTCTTGTCAATAGACTAAACACCCACTGAATTAGCTACCTATTTAAACGGTGATGAGTTTTGGTTTGGGGGTGTGGTTCAGTGGTAGCAGGCTTCCCAAGCATGTGAAGGCTCTGGATCAATCCCAGCACTGCAAATGTGCAAACAACTGAATTTTGTGGCATATTAATTATAAGTAAATAAAGAATAAATACAAAAATAAGTGTGGGCTACAGAGAGGCCATAGTTGGTGTGTTAGTTTCTTTCTGTTGCTATGATAGAAACACTGGGACCAGAAGCCACTTTAGGAAGAAAATTTCTTTGGCTCAAGTCTCCACATACTCCAAAAGCCTTCAGAACTATGAACTGGGTGGACCTTTATTCTATATAAATTACTCAGCCTATGGTCTTCAGTTATAGTAGCAGAAAATGGAATGGGATACAGTATTCTTTCTATGTGAGCTATTTTTCTTCATAAGAAGTTTTTAACTTTATATATTTATTATGTATACAGTATTCTGACTGCATGTACGCCTGCATGCCAGAAGGCACCAGATCTCACTGTAGATGGTTATGAGCCACCATGCGGTCGCTGGGAATTGAACTCAGACCTCTGGAAGAGCAGCCAGTGCTCTTAACCTCTGAGCCACCTCTCCAGCCCCTCTAAGAAGTTTTTAAGAGCTTTGAAAAATATTTTTTGTTTGTTTTTCAAGACAGTGTTTGCCTGGCTATCTTGAAACTCACCCTGTAGATCAGGTTGGCCTCAGACTCAGAGCTTCACCTGCCTCTGCCTCCCCAGTGCTGGGAATAAAGGTGTGTGCCAACACCACTGACCGGCTAAAACAAACTTTCTTACACTTATTTATTGTGTGAGTACAATGGGGCCACCGCGCACGCGCGGAAGTCAGAAAACGACTTGCAGGAATTGGTTCTCTTCTACCACAAGGTCCTGCGGGTCAAGCTCAAGGCTTGGCAGTCAACACCTTCCCTGCTGAGCCATCTCCATAGCCCCTACACACATGCCTCTTCTGGGATAATACAATCCCAAAGTAAGAAATACCAGTTAGGAAAGTGTTTGCCTTAGAAGCAGGGTGATCTTCCAACACCCAAACCTGCAACTAAAAAAAGAGAAGCCAGGTTGGGGACACAGACCTGTAATCCCTGGTGTGTGTGTGGGAGGGGTTGTTTTTTGTGTAGTACAGGCTAGCAAGGAACTTGCTATGTAGCACAGGCTGGCCTTGAACTCATGATTTTCCTCAGCCTTCTGAGTTATAAACATGTCTTACTATACCCAGGTGCACAGGGACTTTTTTCCTCCTCCTCGTCTCCCTCTTCCTGAGAAGGTCTCAAGTAGTCCAGGCTGGCCTCAAACTTCCTTTGCAGCGGCCTTCCCCATAACAAGCATTATTGTACAGATTCACAGTTCCACTGGTGCTGTAGTTAAAAGCCAACCTTGTTTCCGGGAGAAAGTTTTAATATGTGTATATATGTTTGTATATATGTATGTGTGTGTATGTGTACATGTGTGTATGTATTTATACATGTGCTATATGAGTGTCTGTGCATGTCTATAATGTATGTATATATATATGTGTATGTTGTATTGAGAGTATGTACATAACACATAAACATATTGTGTAGAGGTCAGATGTCTTTCTCAATCTCTCTGTCTTATTTATTTATTAACATTAAAGACAGGGTCAGCTGGTAGTACACACCTTTAATATCAGGAGTCTGGAAGCAGAGGCAGGAGGGTCTCTGTGAGTCTACACAGTGAGTTTCAGGACATACAGAGCTATGTGGAGCAATACTGTTCCAAACAAACAAAAGACAGAGTCTCACTATGTAGAACTCCTTGACTAGGAGCTAGCATGTTGGGGGTTGGTCTGGTGCTCTGTGTATTCAGATGGTAAATTCTGGCCTCCAAGATCTGGTTGCAGTCCAAATGAACACATTTGTTGTTGTTGTTGTGTAAACATTGTTCCCCCAATAACCTCTGATTGGTTAATAAAAAAGGCTAAACAGCCTATAACTGGGTAGAAGAGAAGTAGGCAGGGCTTCAGTTCCCAGGCTTGGGGTCTCGATGGGAAGGAAAGAGGAAAAAGGAAGAAGCTGGAGAGGAGGACGGGCCTGGTGAAGCCAATGCAGCCCAGACAGGACTAATATTGGGAAGTAACTTGGGGAGTGCATCTGGGAGGTAGCCAGACTAGCTTAGAAAATTAGTTTAAGTTATACCTGCCCTGTTAAGTGCTAAAAGCTTGTTAAATAAATCGAAAGGTCTCTGCTCAATTATTTGGGAGTTAGCAGAGTCATAGGAAAGCCCTCTAGAATGCCAGGCAGTGGTGGCACACACCTTTAATCCCAGCACTTGGGAGGCAGAAGCAGACAAATCTCTTTGAGTTTGAGGCCAACTGGGTCTACAGAGCAAGTTCCAGGACAGCAGGACAGCCATGCCTACACAGAGAAACCCTGTCTCAAAAAAAAAAAAAAAAAGCCCTCTAGAATTACTAACTATGTAGACCATGCTGGCCTCAAACTCCCAGAAAGGACTGCCTCTGCCTCCCAAGTTCTAAGATTAAAGGAGTATACCACATCACCTGGCTCCCTCTTATTTTTAGAGATTTAGTCTCTTACTGAAGCTGGACTTGTCCTGGAACTATCTTCATAGACCAGGCTGGCCTCGAACTCACAGAGAGTTCTGCCTCACAGGTGCTGGAAGTAAAGGCATGTGCCGCCCCATCTGGCTGGACTTTGGCGTTTTGGCTGCTTAGGGAGCTCCCGGGATCCTCCTATCTCTTTCTCCCCAGTACTCTGTGCTCAGCTTTTTATGTTGGTGCTGGGAACTGAACTTGGGTCCTCATAGTTTTGAGACAATAAGGTCTCAGATCGTCCAGGCTCACTTCAAACTTGCTGCATTGCCAGGGAGTGCTTGGAACTTCTAATCTTTCCGCCTCTGTTCCCTGCGTGCAGTCATGACAGGCATGTACCACCACAGCTGGCACCCCGCTTCTGACAAGCTTTGCATCCTGCTGAGCAGCTCCTCTTGGCTGTTCTTGCTCCCTGGCCAGAACTGGCTAATAGAGTGACGTACGCAAGGATTTTGAAAACCCCATTTGATCTTTCTAATGGGTCATTCACAAGGAGCAATAGGGCAACGGATGGTTTTTGTTTCTTTTTAACTAAAGGCACCTCGAATAATTTTGGCCATCTCATTATCATCCTACTTACCCAAATGTCACTTTCTCAGCCAGGAAGCTGTAAAGCTAACATCTCCGGAAATCAGGATTTTATTAAGCAGTTACTGGCAGCTCTAACATGAACACTTGAGGCGATCATAAAATGAATGTTCTGTTTTAGGGGAGGGAAGGGGAGGAAGGAAACGAGCCATGCACGTGCCAGCCTGTGCTGGGGGCACAGGATTCTCTTCCTTCCCTAAAACAAATAGGAAACCGGGGGGCCAGGGGACACAAAGATTTCCTTTGGTGTGACCGCTTTGTCCACCTGAGACACATGACACACCAGGCACACGCTGCACACAGATACACAGACATACACACAAACCACACACCACACACATGTCACATCAGGCACAGGCTACACACAGATACACACAGATACATGCCTGTATTCCACCCAGAGTAGCCACGTTGCTGAGTTAAAATTTCTCACACATACTACACACATGTACTCACATACCACCTCCGGTACATACCTACACTGCCTACATACACGCTACTCACACAACAGTCATATATTCCCTGACCCTCCCATGCGTGTCCCCCACATGCAAACAGGCTACAACACATACCGTGCACTTCTACACAAACATACCACACATCCCAACCAACAAGCAACACACAACACCACACCACACACCTACTGATACAACTCCACATACTCCAAAAGCTTCACATGTACCGCCTACACACCCTTCCCTTGGACACACCATTTACACAGCACATATTGTACAAGCCAGGAGCATTCCACATAGATAGCCCACTGCACACATGCACATGTCACACACAGAGACCAGCTACATGCGACACTTGTACCCCGCCACCCTCCCCTCCCCTCACATACACACCATGCAGCACACATATATTCTACATGCATATCACATACTTATACCTTATCACCCTTCTACAAACATACATACACAAGCAAGTGCACACAAGTAAATTGTCCTACAGGGCAGGCGTGGCCAGGCTGGACCTGATGATAAGCACACATATGCCATACACCACATACATCACACTAGACCTACCACACGCACAATAAATCACATTGCCCAGATTCTCCCAGTTTAGAAAACCAGCCTGGGGTCCCAGACGCAAGGCCCACAGACCTGCCTCGGCCCGTTTGCCCAGACAGGATCTCTTGATTGGAGCAGTGGGCAGAAATGAACGAGTGGCATCCCTCAGAGAGCCTGCAGCGCTAGCCTAGCTGACCGCTCTGCTAGGCTCGGTGTGACTGGGAGGCTGCTGAAGAACGGAACGCAGGGTGACAGAAGTGTGCTCCTGGCTCCTCCGTCTGGCACGGTCTGCAGCCCTTCCACTGAGGGTGTTAACTGCATCTGTGACCTGGAAACACTCGGGGCACATTTGGATCAGAGAGGGTGTTTTATTAGTTTTGTTTTGTTGTTTGTTTGTTTCGAGGCAGGTTCTCACTATGTAGCACTGACCTGGAATTTACTGTGTAAACCAGGCTGACCTAGAATTCACAAAGCTCTACCTGCCTAACTCAGAAGAGTTCCTAAACTCTGTCATGGAAGGACTCCTAGCTACATTTGGAATGTCATTTGTTTGTTTGCCCGTTTGGTTTGGTTGGTTTTTTTTTTAAAAAGATTTATTTATTTATTATGTATACAATGTTCTGTCTGCATATAGACCTGCACACCAGAAAAGGGTATCAGATCTCATTTTAGATGTTTGTGAGCCACCATGTGGTTGCTGGGAATTGAACTCATGACTTCTGGAAGAACAACCAGTGCTCTTAACCTCTGAGCCATCTCTCCAGCCCCCTGGTTGGTTTTTTTTTGAGACAGGGTTTCTCTGTGTAGCCCTGGCTGTCCTGGATTGACTTGGTAGACCAGGCTGGCCTTGAACTCAGAGATCCTCTTGCCTCTACCTTCCTGAGCGCTGGAATTACAGGCATGCACCTCTGTGCCCAACAGTTTGTTGTAGCCCTGGCTATCCTGAAACATACTCTGGAGACCAGGCTGGCCTCAAACTTAGAGTTCTGCCTGCTTCTGCCTCCCAAGTGTTGGATTAAAGGTGCACAGCCTGGTTGCATTTGGAATGTTTATTTGAAATTTTGTTTTTTTGTTTTTTTTGAGACAGGGTTTCTCTGTGTCACTCTGTGTCTTTACTCATTCTGTAGAGCAGGCTGGCCTTGAACTCATCAATCTGTGATTATTTTATGTACATTTTGCCTTCCTTTCTCTCTCTCTCTCTCTCACTCTGTGTGTGTGTGTGTGTGTGTGTGTGTGTGTGTTAGATCCCCTGGAACTGGAGTTACAGACAGTTGTGAGCTGCCCTGTGGATGCTGGGATTTGAATCTGGATCCTCTGGAAGAGCAGTCAGTGCTCTAAACGACTGAGCCATCTCTCCAGCCCCTGTTGTTTTTTTGAGACAGGGTCTCATCTAGCCCAGGTGGCCCTCACACTTGCTATGGATTCAAGGATGGTCTTGAACTCCAGGTTCTCAGGTCTCAGTGCTGGGGATTACTGAAACGCAGCGCCACAGGGGACTGGAGTGTAGCATTTAAACTCGTGTTGCTTTGGATCCGAGGCTGTGGGAGTTTAAAATAAAATTTAAGGTGACTTTTGAGCCCTTTGAGGGGCTGACAATGTTGCTAGACATGACCAATGTCACGCTTTCTCCAGGGGCTGAAGAGTCCAGTCCCTCACTTGTAAACTGTAACCTCCCCTCCCACTGGGGGACATCCTCATTCTTTAGCCAGATTAGTCCATCTTTTCAATGGCGCCACCTTCAGGCCAATCTGTAGAAGTGCAATTTTCTGAGGCCTTTCAGACAGTGTGTCCAAAAACTTCAGGGCAGGGGTCTATGCTCCTGGGCTGGGAAACACCCTCCCCCATTCATTATACATATAAAGTCAAGGACCTCTTGGGGGATTAAAAGTCTGGGCAGGCTGGATGTGGAAGCGCAGGCCTGTAATCCTAAATCTACGATGGTAGACACAGGAGCGTATGAGCTTGAAGCCAGCCTGGGCTCTACAGCCAGATCCTACTCTGCATAAGCAAATACATAATAAACATTTTAAAAGAATGCTCCATCCCCTATTTTTCACCTGTTCACACCAAGTGATCTTAAGAGAGGTCAGTTTCTTCTGTAATATCCTTATGGTGTGTTTTATTTCAGTAATAAAGTATTTTTTTCTTTTCCTTTTTTTGAGATGGAGTTTTGTGACCCAGGCTGATTTTTAAAATTTCTGAGCCCATATGACCCTTCAGTCCCAGCTTCCTGTGTGTTGTATATACATATATGTATGTGTATGTATATATGTGTGTGTCCTGTGGCCCAGGCTGGCCTTGATGAAATTACTTTGTGGCTGATGATGACCTTGAACCCTTCTGCCTCCACTTTCCTAGACGGGTTATAGAAGTGCACCATCACACCGGGGTTATGACGAACTGGGCCCTATTCGTGCAATCTCTGGCTACAGTTCTCTATTTCTAGCTTTTCCGTGGCTTCCCCCAAATCATCCTAGCCTTACAGCCTTAAGGCAGGTCTGCTGGTCCTTCAAGAAGCCCTGTCCAAGTGACTTCTATACAACTGGATGCTGAGACCTCGTGATGGCTGAGCCCAGTGACTTGGTGGACAGGATGGCCAGTGACTTCTGTGGCCTTCAAAGAGAGAGGTATACTGCCCTTTGACAGCCACAGTAGCACTTTGGACTCTGCTTACATCCTCACAGTCTTCAATACTTTCCTTTAAATGACCTTTTATTAGCCAGCTGTGGTAATGCATGCCTTTAATCCCAGCACTTGAGAGGCAGAAGCAGACGGATCTCTGAGTTTAAGGCCAGCCTGGTCTACAGAGTGAGTCCCAGTACAGCCTGGGCTATATAGAGAAACTCTGTCTCAACAAAGAAACAAACATTTCATGCTTGTATACAATGTATCTTGATCCTATCCACCACCGAAATCACCCTCCAACTCTCTCTGGACCGGTTCCCAACCCATCTCCCATCATCAGGACCTTTCTCTCTCTCTCTCATAACCCACTGAGATCAGTTAGAGCTGGAATGTGACTGGCCTTGCTGACTTGGTCTTACACAGGTCACCTTAGCTGCAGTGAGTTCTCGAAAGCCTTGGTCTTGCCTGGCACACAGCACTCCTCCCCATCTCTGGCTCTGGCTCTACCTTTTCCTTCCAAAACGCTCCGAGCTGAGCCTTGAGGGAACATGTCTGACCCCCACATTTCCAGCTGAGCAGCTATGATTGTTTGTCAGACAGTCCGGAGGGAGGTTGGGCTGGTAGCTGATGACAGGAAAGCCCTCAACTGAAAGCACTGTAACCTGTGCTCCTTTCTGCCATGCCAGGTTTAGTGGGGCTGGCCTGAGCCACTCTCCAAAGCCTCTGTCATCATTATCATCCATACAGCGGGCAAAGAGCCGAGCCCAGTCTACAGTAAAAAGTGCCCGGGATCCTCTTCCATAGGAAGAGCCATAAGTGCTGGGCTTGGGAGCCCGCACACAGTGCTAGGATGCAGCACGGCCCTGCTTGGCCTGCCACTGGGAATCAGCCAAGATCCTGAACTTGACTTAGGTGGCCCTGTGGTCTGCAGAGACCTAAAACCCATCGGCTTTTCTTTAATTATTTTCCTCCGCTTCTTACTTTTCTTTCTTTTTGAGAAAAGGTCTCTCATTCTGTAGCCCAGGCTGGCCTCAAATTCATAGTCACTCTCCTCTCTCAGCCTCCCAAGTGCTTCTGAGATGCCAAGTATGAGCACA
>CM053746.1:14069015-14094853 GCA_028658305.1 Pachyuromys duprasi | reverse complement strand
ATAACATACACTTCCAGCTCATTCGGATAGGTTGAAAGCTCAGGAGCAGAGCTGGGTGTGGTGGTGCATACCTTCAGTCCCTGTGCGGGGGGGGGGGGGGGCAGAGGCAGAGAAGTCTCTGAGGCCAGCCTGGTCCACAGAGGAGCTCCAGGACAGCCAGGGCCTCACAGGGAAGCTCTGTCTCAAAAATCCAAAACAAACAAAAGCTGGGCAGTGGAGATGCACACCTTTAATCCCGGCACTCGGGATGAGGCCTGCCTGGTCTACACTGTGAGGTGAGTTCTGGGACAGCCATGGCTACACAGAGAAACCCTGACTCAAACAAACAAACAAAAAGCTACAACCTTTATTGAGACCCTATTACCTCTAATTGCATAGCTGGGCAGAATGCAATACAAAGGTGGCAACAGAAGCTGACCAAGACAAAGGTAGAAATGTGCATTTGGCTGGGTTTTTGTTGTTGATGTTGTTTTGCTTTGGATTTCCAAATTAGGGTAGCTTCAAACTCAGAGATATCCCCTGCCTCTGCCTCCCTAGTGCTTGGGAATAAAGACATGTCTCACCACACCTAGTTTTAAAAGTTTATTTTATTGGGGGAGTTTTGCTTTTGTTGTAGTACCTTATTCCAGGCTGGCTTTTACCTTCCACACTTGGCAGATAGAGGCGGGCACATCTCTGTAAGTTCCAGGACAGCCTGGTTTACACAGTGAAACCCTGTCTCAAGAAAACAAGATAAACAATTATATTTTTGGTTTGTTTATTTACTTGTTGTTTTTTCAAGACAGGGTTTCTCTGTGTAGCCTTGGCTGTCCTGGACTAACTTTGAAGACCACGCTGGCCTTGAACTCGGAGAGATCCGCGTGCTGCTGCCTCCTGGAGTGATGAGATTACAGGGGTGTGCCACCGCACCTGGCTAATAAATAATTTTAAAGAGTAATCTGTGGTTACATAAAATAGCTTCTTAAATGTTTTCCATTTTAACCTCCTTTCACCTGAAGACATTTTATGCAAACCCATGTGTACATGAATATAAGATAGGTATATAGTAGATCTGTAAGTTGTAGGGGTTGATCTTGGTTCTCAACATTTTTAAGTTAATTTTTATGTATTTATTTATTATCTTTAAAATGTGTGTTTGCCTGTGTGTGTGCCTCTGTGTGTGTATGTGTTTGTGCACCTGTGTGAGTTTACATGTACCACAAGAATGAAGGTGCTTACAGAGGCCAGATGGCAGGGGTCTCCTGAAACTTGAGTTGGTATGAGCTCCTGAATTAAATGTTTTAAAAATAATAGTAAGTTGCCCAGGTTATGGTGTTTTGTCATGACCATAGAAAAGTAACTAAAACAGTTGATAATAAATTATAAATGCATTTTTTTTTGAGATAGGCTCCAACTATGTAGCCCTTGGCTGACCTCCAACTCATAGAGCTCTGCCTGCCTTTGCCTCCCTGAGTGCTGGGATTAAAGGCCTGTGTTACCATACCTGGCTACAATTTTGTTTCTTTGTTTTTTTTGTTTGTGTGTTTTGAGACAGGGTTTTCCTGTGCAGCCTTGGCTGCCTGGAGTTTGCTCTGTAGACCATCCCTCAAACTCCCAGAGATCTGCCTTTGCCTCTGCCTCCTGAGTGCTGGGATTAAGGCGGAGCATCACCGCTACCTGGCTGATCGAAGCATTCCTACCTTTTTTGGTTGTGAGCTTTTAATGGCTGAACCATCTCTCCAGCCCTAAATCAAGTATTTGAACAACATAACGTGACCTGACATGACCTGACCTGACCTGACAAAACATAACATAACATTATACAATCACACACTAATCTGATGCCATGTGCTGCGGAACGATGACAGGGAAAGTTTTTGTTGTCTGAACTTGAACCATTCCGTTTCTGCTAGAGAAGAAAGCTTTGTGCATGCAACAGAAACACTGCAATTCATTGATAATCTCACATCTGAGGTGTTTCAGGCAGCGTTCATCTGTGTTTGTGGAGATAATTTTCACCTTGGTGGAATGGGGCTGGGACACTAGGCAACGTCTATCCCCTCTTCTTAGGCCAGTGACAACCCAAAATTCTATTCCACTGAAGTTCAGCCTGGGGAACCAATGCGCCTATTAGGGTTATTGACAGCGTAAGTGAGGGGTTACCGGTAGGGAGGGCCACAATGCAGTACTGGAAGATCTGCTCCCAGCATGGATGACAGTTCCCCGTGACTGTGTAGACGGAGTCGCCTCTGCTAGTCTTTCCCCATCGGCATACTCCAACCCCTCCCACAGTCCAAGCATAATTAGGGCAGAGTGCTGTGTACGATTGTATACATTGTACAGGATTGTCTGGGAGGAGTGGTTCTCTCCTCAGGTGCCGTGCTGCGGCACACCACACCCCTTCCTTTTATGAAGGAAGGGCAACAGTCAAGCCCAGCCACCATGACTGTTCAGCAGGGTCAGAGGAACGCCTAAAGATGTCACCTGGCAGGCCTGGAGAGATGGCTCAGGGGTTAAGAGCATTGGCTGCTCTTACAGAGGTACTGAGTTCAATTCCCAGCAATCACATGGTGGTTCACAACTGTCTGTGACTCTAGTTCCAGGGGATCTGACACCCTCACACAGACATACACCAATGTACATAAAATAAAAATAAGAATAAATTATATATCAAGAAAAGATGTCACCTGTCTGGCTCAGGGGCTGTCCCTTGTGACAGTATTATGTGGCATTAAGGCATGCAAGTTGGGGCTGGAGAGATGGCTCACAGGTTAAGAACAGTTGCTGCTCTTCCAAAGGTCCTGAGTTCAATCCCCAGCAACCACATGGTGGCTCACAACCATCTATAGTAAGATCTGGTTGTTTAAATAATAAATAATTCTTAAAAAAAAAAAGACATGCAAGTTATAAGTGTTCAGAGCCAAGCTAAGGGCCTGAGATGCCAAACACCTCCCATTCAGTATGTGCTTGTTGATTTTTTTCATTGTCTGGGGGTGGGGGTCTGGGGTGGGGGTCAGTATTTGGTCTTACAGAGGACCTGAGTTCAGTTCCCACCCATAGCTAGCACCAATATGGGTATTGTTTACAACAGCCTGTGACTTTTAACCATTGAGCCATTTCTTCAGCCCAGAAACACGTTCTTTACATCATGTCCACAGTCCCCGCACCCCAATCCTTCTCCCCCTCCCCTCCCACTCATCCACTCCTCTTCCCTTTTCTCTGCAGAAGAGGGGAGGCCTCCTGTGGATATTAACCAGATCAAGTTGCAGTAAGACTAGGCAGCTCTCCTGTTGAGAAGAGACAGCCCAGTGTGGTGGCGCACGCCTGTAACCCCAACACTTACAAAGGCAGAAGCAGGTAGATCTCTGCCAGTTTGAGGCCAGCCTGGTCCAGGACAGCCAAGGCTACACAGAGAACCCTGTCTCAGGGGAAAAAAGAAACAAATAGAGGAGGAGTCCCATATGAAGACCAATCTACACAACTATTACATACGTGCAGAGAGCCTACAGAAATACGTTCTTAGGAGGAATGCAGTTCAGCAAAGGGGTCATTGTTAACCCCACTGGACAAGAAGAATAAGACCACTACCACAATTTTTGAGCCAAATTTGAAGCAAACTTTATTAAATACCGGCCAGGATGGTGGACACCAGCTGAATTACATTAGCCAGGCCTTATAAAAGCAAAACCCATAGACTGCGTACTTCCCACCTTCATTCAGTCAGGGGCAAGAAACTGATGTACTTCCTGCCTACATACCTCCCACCTAGGTGTGACCACGCACATTCTGTTTGCTTGGAGCACTCAAGCTAGTTTACAGAAGGGAAAACACAAGGCTTGTTATGGTATATGGAAAACAGTCCCAGGAAGTTATCCGTTCTTCGGCAAGCAGGGCTTACAGGTTAGAGGCATTTGTATTTTACAGGTCTCTGAAACAGGATAATTTAAGTTCACAACATAACCAGGTGGTGGCGGTGCAAGCCGTTAATCCCAGCACTGAGCAGAGGCAGGGGGATCACAGTTCGAGGCCAGTCTGGCCTACAGAGGGAGTTTCAGGACAGCCAGAGCTACACAGAGAAACCCTGTCTCAAACAAAACAAAGCAAATCCAAAAAAACCAACACCAAACTGAAAGAAACAGGCCAACAAAAACCAACAGCGTCACAGTCAGAAGCTTTTCAGGGTTCCCATAACATACATTCTTGAAGCAGAGTCCGCTGTGCATGCCCTGCTTGCGCCCTCATGACGGTTTTAGGGTGCATGTCCCCCCAAAGGTAACGTGAACATGAACTGGGAGAAGATGAAATTATAGTTCTGTTCACAGTGAATTTTAACAAGAAATTCAGAAATGACCCAGGGGGAAAAAAAGGACAACGCGAAATTCTCAAGACTTGACCTCTTCTGGCCTCTCCCTCTGTGCTTGGAGGATGACCCTGAATTTTTGATCCTCCTACCTCTGCCTCCCACGACAGGCAGGAGTCACCACACTTGGCTTCTGAGATGCTAAGGCATGAACTCAGGACTCTGAGTGCATTAGGCAAGCACTCTAGAGACACAGCACAGCCTCCAGTTAGTTATTCCTACTTATTTATTTTTATTTTTAAATCTTCCTGTACGGCTCTGGCTGGCCTGGGACTTACTATGCAGACTCACAGAGATCTACTTGCCTTTGCCTCTGGAGGGCTGTTGATTAAAGGCGTCTGTCACAGCTGCTGCGCAAGCTTCCAGGTAGGGATTTCAACCTAGTTGTGCATACAGACTAGAATGAGCCAGTAAAAAAATAAATAAATAAAATAAAATAAAATAAAAATCTGTGTTTACAACGTATTTTTGTATTGGTTGAAAAAATATGGATGAATTCCCATATAAACATACAAACACATACACACACACACACACAAACCTTTCCTTAAATTATTATAGAAAATAAGCTAGGTGGTGGTGTTGCCACCTCTAATCTGAGCACTCAGTAGGACAGAGGCAGGCAGATCTCTAAGTTCGAGGCCAGCCTGGTCAACAGAGCAAGTTCCAGGACAGCCAGGGCTACACAGAGAGACCCTGTCTGGAAATACAAACAAACAAAATAACACGAATTCAAAACCAAGCGCACTACCCCATCTACCATGTTTTGCCTGCATGTGTGTCTGTGCAGGTGTCCAGAGAGCCCAGAAGAATGTCAAAGCCTCTGGAACTGGAGTTACAGATGGTTGTGAGCCACCACGGGGGTGCTGGGAATCGAATCTGGGTCCATTTGGAAGAGCAGCCTGTGCTCTTACCCACTGGGCCGTCTCTCCAGCCCCTCCACACCAATTCCTAGCACATCCTCTTGATGGAGAGCAAAGTTTTGCCTTGTTCAAACACTTCATTTGGAGTGGCGGTCACTTTCTTTGCAACCCGGAACTTATTTCTCACAAAAGGCAAAACCTATTTCCTCTTGGATAGGCCTCAACTAAAGTCTTCATTCCTTCCCAAGTGCTCAACACAGGAGGCTCTAGCACTGTTAGTGATTATGTCTGGGGAGTCATGAGCCAGTATCTCATTTCAGGGCTCTGATGGCAAACCGAAGGAATAGCTCCTTCCAAGTCTGGCTTCATGACCCAGTGAGTTTTGGGGGTTACCCAAAGAAATACGGGGGGTTGTTTATAGGAGTGTGGGGGACTCAGCTACATCACTGAAAGGCCCACTGTAGCATGGGTGGAGAACTTGTAGTTAAATGGGCTGCAAAGTCCCTGTTCCCTGGCAATTGTTTACTGTCTACAGAACCCCAGGAAGCTCTTTCTTTCTGAGTCCTGTGAGCCTCTTTACTATCCAGCCTTTGGAGCCTCCTGCCTTCCCCCAGGAGGGAGTGCTTCAATAACAGGGCGACATTTCTATTTAACCCATAACAGCCCATCCCTACTCCCAAAGGCCATGCTCACAAAGCAATATTCCATCTTCCAGAGGTTCAAACATATCCTTCTCCTACCCCTCAAGATGGGGTTTCTCTGTATAGCCCTGGCTGTGCTGGTCACTTTGTAGACCAGGCTGGCCTCAAACACAGAGATCCAGTTGCCTCTACCTCCCCAGCTTCTAAAGTCCTAACTGTTTTGGCCTGATCATAGGTCCAAGCCCCCAAAGGCTCCCCCAAAATTCAGGGCAGGTTATTAGCCGTGAGCAGCTTCAAAGGAGAATTTCAAGAGTCACGCCACGCAAAGATTCAGCGACACGGAATAGACGTTAACATTTGCAAGGAGGGGAACAAGGGGGTGGCAAGGAAGGTTCCCAGGGATGTGAGACCAACCCTGCAGGGAAAACTCTAGCCCGGGATGCCTGCCTGTAGAGCGACGCTGTCAACACCGCCAGTTCAGGTGGCCTGGTCCTACCCCACAGTCCTTCCTGTCTGCAGCCCGCTTGGCTCCCCCTCGGGCTGGCTCGCTTGCTGCCTGTGACTTTCCTGGGCAGAAGGTCCGTATCCCTGGCGTCTGCACTCTCCTGCAGCCTCATCGGTTTTTCTGGGGTGGGGGTGGGGACTCACGTGGCCTCTTAGGCACGAGGTCCTCTCCTCTCCACCTGTGGGCTTGCACGCGTGCACACACTGAAATAAATAATATTTTATTTAAATGTATTTAAATTATTTAAAAGTATTTTAAAATAATTAAAGTGACTTAAAGACCACCTGGTGGGTCTCGAGAAGAAAAGAAAAACAGCCAACAATCAATTAGGAGGCAACAGGATGGATCGGCATGTAAAGGCGCTTAGTGTGAAGGTCTGATGGCCTAGGTTCAAGGCCTGGGACCCACGGAAGAGTTTGACTGTGCCCCCTCCCCCTGCCACCCTCACATTCACACACGCACACGCCTGCACACACACGCACGACAGTAACAATTACAACTTTAAAAAAAGGAATGCCAACTAGGAGGCGCCAGTCGTTCATACCGCCCGCCTCCCTGTGATGTCAGAGGCCAACCCATTTGCAAGAGAAAAAAGAAAAAAAGCATGACACTGAGTTGCTGAGGTGCCCTGGTGGGTCTGTTAAGCCAGTGTTCGCATTTCGTAAGCTCCGCAGCTGCTGCTTTTCTCAGTGATGGGTTCTAAAGAGGAGCTGATACTGCCCAGCATCTCATGAGCATCTCATGAGCTTACTCCACACTCGGGGTCCATGGCGGCTCCCGCAGGGAGCGTAAGGGGAGCATCGCAGTATGGCGGAGCGCTCTGAACAGACACGAACATGAATGTATTATCCGCCTCCATGGGCTTCAAGAAACCCAGTTTTCTTCCTTTTGTATGTGTGAATGATGTGTGCATGTGTGTGAGTGCCATGGTGCTTGAGCAGAGGGTCAGATGACTGGGTGTGGGTCGCAAGCGGGCTCTCTCTCTGTTTGTAGGTGTTCGCACAGGCGGGGAAGCTGATCTTCTGAGGAGTCTCCTGTTTCTGCCTCTCTTCTCCATACAGGAGCACTGGGATTTGAACGTGGGCCACCCCACCCAGCTTTATGTGGGTTCTGGGGACTTGAACTCAGATCCTGATGCTTGTGTGGCCCTGTACCATTACACTAGCCCCAGACACGAAGGTTTAAAGACACTGGTTGCAGCCGGGTGTGGTGGTGTACGGCTTTGATCCCAGCACTTGGGAGTCAGAGGCAGGCGTATCTCTGTGAGTTTGAGGCCAGCCTGGACAGCCAGGGTTACACAAAGAAACCCTATCTCGAAAAACAAACAAAACACTTGGTTGCTATGACTATGTAGACACAGTGGTTAACGGAGACAATCCTTAGTGTTTGTTCTGTTTGCCTGCAATGCAAAGAAAGCTTTGGGGACTGCTTTTTTTCCCTCCCCCTCCCCCCTGCCCCAGACAGTGTTTCTCTGTGTAACCTTGGAATTCCCTCTGTAGACCAGGCTGTCCTGGAACTCAGAGATCCACCTGCTCCTGTCTCCCTAGTGCTGGGATGACAGGCGTGTGCCACAAAAGCCTGGCTTTGGGGGTTGCTTTATCTCTACAGCCTCTTTAGCTCACAGCATCGACTGCAGTCATGCAGGAGCTGGAGGTCCTGGCTCCCAAGGATTAGCCTGCAGGACAGAAGGGAGAGGGAGAGAGAGGGGGGGAGAAAGAGAGAGAGAGAACTTCCCAGGAGTCAGAGGGCAACCGGGTGTGGACACCCAGCCAGGAGGACAGGAGGGATGCCTGGCCTCAGGAATGATGCCAAGTTGAATTTTTTTTTTCTTTCTGACTATTGTGGCCTCAATATATATTCCTTTTCCATCCACACTGGAAGTTCCACCGCAGAAGCATCTGTGAGTGGTTGCAGAGGCTGCAGGGGAAGCCGGAAGGACACACATTTCCGCATTTCCTGGCACTGAGGTAATCTGGATGCTGAGCAGAGAGAATCGGCCTTCGGCCCCTCTTGGCCTATTTTGGAGAATCTTGGAAGTGCACTGATGGCTTGCTCACAAGATCCTCAAGTCAAATCCAGAAGACCAGTTGATTCCCAGGGCCGGGCTCTTTCCACGCGAGAGTTCCTGCAACCTCCTGGGTAGGTGGGAAGAGACTGGGGGAAACCCAGGGAAGGCACCGCGAAGGGGCCAGCCGCACACAGCGTTAAGTGTAAACACCCCTGTCTTAGGCGGTTTATCCTGGAACTTCAGGCAAGTGACTGGACCTCTCGGAATCTTGGTTACCTCAGCTACCAACTGGAAATAATGGTAATAATGCTAATTCTGAGAAAAGCTAGTATCTGGAAGACAGCTGATAGACGAAACTGTATCCAGGGCCGTGAAGGTGTGAGGCAAGGCCTCTCCCAATGACCACACCCAGTCTAGGGTTAGCAGGTGTTTTGTCCTTGTAGTTGATTTGTTTTTTTTTTTAAACATTTATTTATTATGTATACAGTGTTCTGCCTGCATATACGCCTGCATGCCAGAAGAGGGCACCAGATCTCATTATAGGTGGTTGTGAGCCACCGTGTGATTGCTGGGAATTGAACTCAGGACCTTTGGAAGGGTGGCCAGTGTTCAAAGGTTAAGAGCACCATCTCTCCAGCCTGTTTTTGTTTTGTTTTGCTTTAGACAAGTCTCACTATACAGGTGAGGCAAAGCACAGGTGGTCAGCCTTTTGGGATGGGATTACAGGCGTGCTTCACTATTTTTTTCATTTAAAATAACTGCAGGTGTACGTGTGCTTGTGTATGAGATGTAAGTGCACAGGTCTGTGTGGGTACATATATGTATCTAAGTGAATATGTGTGTATGCCAGAGAACTACCTTGTACGATGCTCTCCACCTTTTTGTTGTTGTTGTTGTTTTTCCAAGACAGGGTTTCTCTGTTTAGCCTTGGCTGTCCTGGACTTGCTCTGTAGACCAGACTGGCCTCGAACTCACAGAGCTCTGTCTGCCTCTGCCTCTGCCTCCTTGAGTGCTGGGATTAAAAGCCTGCACCACTATGCAGCCCCCCTGACTGAGCATTGAGAATAGAGTTCTGGGAGCAGCTGTGGAGGCTGATGCAGTAAACCAGCTGTGAGAGAATTATGGCTCTCACAGTGCCAGGACTTAAAACTACAAGGGGGGCTGGAAAGATGTGCTCAGCAGTCAAGAGCACTTCCTGCTCTTTCAGAGGATCTTGGTTCCTAGGGCATACCTTAGGTTGCTCACAAATACCTGTAGCTCTGCGCTACTTCAGGGGGTCTGCCGCCCTCTTCTGGCCTCCATGGGTACCTTCACACATGCACACAATTTTTTCGTTGCGAGGGAAGAGAGGGACGAGAGTAACTATGAAGTACATATGTACGAGCAGGAAAATGCCATAATGAAGCCCATTATTATAATTGTGTGTAATTGACACACGCTAATAAACACAATACACACACAAAAGAAAACCTGCAGGGGTGGCCCGGTGTCTGCCAGAGAATGCTGAGAGAAGGAATTCAGTAAGTGGGTAGTTTTGTTTTCACAAGATGAAAATCTGGAGATAGGTTGTATAGCAAAATAAACAGGCTGATGGTACTGAATTTGTGTGCTTGAAATAGTTAAGACAGTAATTTTATATCCACTTTGCCTGATATTTTGGAGAATAAAAGTGGTTCAAAAGTTATTTATGAGAGGTCGAAGCGGTGCACACCTGTAATCCCAGCATTCAGGAAGGCAGAGGCAGGCGGATCTCTGTGAATTTGAGGCCAGCCTGATATACAAAGTGAGTTCAGGACATCCAAGGGTACACAGAGAAACCCTGTCTCGAAAAACAAAAACAAAAAACAATACAAAAATAAAAAGGGTCTGCTTCTGTCTCAAACCATGTACCCTCCTTTCTTTCTGTTGATATGGTAAAAAAACATGATCAAAATCAGTGCAGTGGGGCTGGGCAGTGGCAGCGCACGCCTTTGATCCCAGCACTCAGAGGCAGAGGCAGGGGATCTTTGAGTTTGAGGCCAGCCTGGTCTACAGAGTGAGTTCCAGGGTAGCCAGGGCTAAACAGAGAAACCTCGAAAAACCAAACAAAACCCAATTACTCAGTTGAGAAATAACCTTCATCATCCTGGCCTGCGGGCATGTCTGTGGGGCATTTTATTTGCTCGTTAATAGGGGAGGACCCGGCCCACTGTGGGTGGTAAGATTCCTGGACAGGTGGGCCTAGGCTATAAAAAGTTCAGGGGTTCTCTCTCAACCTGTAGGTTGGGACCACTTTGACAAGACTCTGTCTTCGAGAATATTTACATTATGACCTTGAATTTCTAAGCCTCTTGGCTTCACCTCCCAAGTGCTGGGAATACAGGAGAGTGCCCTCATGCTAGTCAGCTCTTCTAAATAGCCCTGGAGGTATAAACCTTACTTAGCGTCTACCTCCAATTCTCCTATATTTCTAACAGTATTCTTGGACTTATCTCTCTAAATTCGACTTTACTGATGCCTTGTGACTGTCAGCACAGGCTTGGGATGGACTGACAAAGACCAGGCAACATGTTTTTCTATTTATTTGCTGATTTATTTTTGTAGTGCTAGGGTACACTCTTGAGGTCTGTTGTATGTTAGGCAAACACTTGATTGCCGAGCCACATCCCTAGCCTCAAGACTTCTTAAAGGCTAACTAGCAAACCAGGCATGGTGGTGGACATCTGTGATCCCAGTACTTTGGACACGTAGGCAGGAGGGTTTCAAGTGTGAGGCCAGCCTCGGCTATATGGAGGGTGGCACGTGTCTCAAGAGAAACAAGCTGGCCAGATCTCTGGGAACTTAAGAACAGCCTGGCCTAGAGAGTTTAGGACACCCAGAGCTGTTACAAAAAAAAACCCTGTCTCAAAATAGAGGGGGAGGGGGAAGGGGAGAAAGAGGTAAAGAAGGGGAGGGAAGAAGGGAAGGCGGGAGGCTGAAATAATTAGCAAGTGAACTCTTGGTCATCTTGCAGCTTCTGGAAAGCTTGCTGGTTCAGCCATGCTGGAGACACTGTCCGGCTGAGCCCAAGTACCAATTGTCACTGACAGCACTGGGCTTCCAAGACAAACACACTCATGGTGACTTTGCTCTGTGGTCTCCTAGAAGAGGCACGGTTTTCCCTCTCACTCCCCTGGCAGGTGCTCACTAAATACTCCCAGGACTAAGTGGCTGTTTCAGTTTCTCTTTTCTTCACTGGGTGAGATGGGGGCTAAGTGAGCGTGGCTCTGTGCTTTCCAGGCAAGCATTCCAGCAATGGAACGGCAGCCCCAGCTCTCTGCTTTATTGGTAATTCCTATACAAGGTTTTGTTAATGCTTAATAGACTTTCGTTTGCAGTGTATGAGTGTGTACCCCGTACGTGTGGTTGCATGTACCTGATCGACGCCTTTCTGGAAAAGGATATCTGATCCCTTGGAGTGTGAGTTACAGGTGTTTGAGGAATATATGGCTTGTAACACAGATGTGGAGATCTGAACTGAATTAAAAAAACAAAAAACCCTGTCTTAAAAAAAAAAAGAGGTGGGGGAGATGAACTAAGCCCTTTGCTTTTCTCCCCTAATTTGCTTTTAGTCAGAATCTTTTTTCTTTTACTTTTGTAGCATGGACAGCCGTTGGCCCCATGCTTGAGTGTGCAAGGGGAAGGAGGCCTTGTTTTGAAGAATTCAGCCTATCACCCACTGTCTCTGCATATCCTTATGAAATCCTTAATTCCTAAATTTAGTAACTTAGTTGCAATTAGTAAAGGCAATTACGAATAAAGTGGTACTTATTCTGTAATTCATGTTCTTCTCTAGGGTAGTTACATTTCATCACCTATATAAAAACTGGATGTTTTAAGCTTCAGGAATTTGCTTCCATTAATATTTATAAACCAAATTATTGAAATTCCCATCAAGATTTAATAAGACCACTACACAGAAGCTAAGTTAAAGTGACAAGAAATATCTGCTTTCAGCATATTTCTATTTGGTTTTTATTTTTCTGGGAAAGCATAACATGTAACCCAGGTTGGGTCTGAATCCTATGCTGATCTAACCTTCCTGCTTCTGCCTTCTAAGTGCTGGGATTATGGTGTGTACCTGGCTTTTGTTTGACTCTCCCCAACCCCAACAGCTTTGGTTTCTCTGTGTAGCCCTGGCTGTCCTGGAACTCACTCTGTAGAGCAGGCTGGTCTCAAACTCAGGGATCTGCTTGCCTTTGCCTCCTGAATGCTGGGATTAAAGGTATGTGCCACTGGGCTGGACAGGTCCTGAATTCAATTCCCAGAAACCACATGGTGGCTCATAACCATCTATATCTGGCACCTTCATCTGGTGTACATGCAGACAGAATATTGTGTATATAATAAATCAATCTAGGGGGCATAGGAGAAGAAGAGAGAGAGTGGGTGGGACTGGGAGGGGACTAGAGCTGGGATACAAAGTGAATAAACTAAAATTAATAAAAATAAAATTAAAAAATTATATTTGTAATAAATCTTCAAAAAAAAGTGCACCTTTCATTTTACTCTTGACAAGGTAACTTTTATGACAGAAGCATCCTCAAATACAACTAAACCACAAGTTATAAAAATCCAAATGTGTATAAGCCAATTTACAGGGAATTGTACTCACTTATCTTATTTTTTGGCTTAATTTATAGATGGGGCTGGTGGTGAAAAGCACTTCCTGTTCTTCCAGAGGACCCAGTTTCAGTTCTCAGCACCCATGTCAGGCAGTTCACAACTGCACATGTGGAGTTAGGAAGACAGCCTGTGTAGGGCGCAGAGGCGGGGCAGGGTGATCCCTGTGAGCTCATGGCCAGCCTAGTCTACACTGAGTTCCAGGCTACAATGAGACCCTGGCTCCAACTAACCAAAAAACAAACCAACCAACCCGAAATCCAGTCCTGGCAGAAGCTGCTGTCAGTAAAGGGAACATGAGATGTAATGGTGCATCACTTTGGCCTTTCCCTCCCTTCCTCCTCCACGGGTCGTTGTAGCCATTCCTTTGCCTCTGAAGAGTTGAGACTCAAGACACATGCAAGCATGTCTAGCTACTTCTCTATTTACTTTCGTTCAAGATTACACAGAGATTAGTGATGACTGAGGGACCTGTTTCTGCCACAGTTATGACTCAAGTTTACTTAAAAGGAAACTTCCCTAAGACAAACAACCAAGATTTCATGCACAGGCCTCTCGGATCACCTTGACTCATCTGTCCTAAGCCCAAACTGTGGAAACACTTGTCCCTTGTCAATCAACCTGTAAAGACTTTCTAAAATTTTTATTTACTTACTTTCGGGCAGGGTTTGAGACAGAGCCTCACTATGTAGCTCTTGCTCTCCTAGAACCTACTATGATGAGGCTGACCTTGAACTCTGAGTTCAGGTTTGAAGGCGTGTGTGTGCACCCCACCCCACCCCACCCAGTATTCTCTAGTGTGTGATGGGGCAGTGCGAGGTCTTGTGCTTGTGGAGGGTAAAAACCTGGTTCTCTCCTTTCCACTTCCCGTGGACTCCAGGGACGAAACTTAAGTCAGGCTGAAAGCTTGCAGCCACATTTAGCCAGCGAGCCCCACTGGCCTCAGGAAAACTATTTTTTTAGGATAGACATTTTCATTACTAAGATTTTGTAATTTAAACCGATTTTTACCATTATCCTTGTTATATATTTTGTCTGAGACATCACACTGGAAGCCGAAAATTTCTCAACCGCTGTGCAGGGAGGAGAGATGGCACATGGAGAAGTGGCAGGGGGCAGCACACACTAGGCAGTCCTGAGTGCTCCCCAACACAGCTGGGCTGCAGCCGCGCCCAACTGGAACACATTCTCCCTACACCTACTCTTCAGAGATGGTTTGTTCTTTTATTAAAAGAAAAACTATTCAAAATGAATGGTAAGAAATTAGACTTTTATCAGTACACAAATAAGTTTACTCAAATATCAGATCAATCCCATGTTTAAAAAATGTTCATAACCTTCTAGGGATGTCTGCATCCTAGAAGTGATTTGTGTGGAACCTGTTGGAGAGGAATGGTGACTCATGATGGTCCAGGTCCTCACACTTCTCTGTAGACACTGAGTGATGGAGACAAACAAAACTTTCTTCCCTGGATGAACAGGCAGATTCATATAAAGAATTCCATCAAGCTAGGCGTGCTGGCCACACCTTTAATCCCAGCATTCTGGAAGGAAGAAGCAGGTGGATCTCCATGAGTTTGAGGCCAGCCTGGTCTACATAGTGAGTTCCAGTATAGCCAGGGATATATAGTGAGACCCTGCCTCAAAAAAACCAAACCAAACCAAAAAGATAGAGAAGTCCGTAAAGTGTCCATGCAGGATAACCCCCGATATTAGAAGAGTTCCAGCACTTCAATGGAGTACAGTCCTCTACTGCTCTTCTCCTGGTTTAATTTCTGTAGCTCCCGAAAACTTACTTCAATCTTGTTGAGCTCTGAATAGATGGAGATCTGAGGAAGAAAAAGACTCAGCGTGACTTTGGAAGGATGAGTGCCTTCTATTATTACTAACAGCTTTCCAAACATTTTTCTTTTCTGGTACTGGAATGAATCAAGGGCCTTAAGTATGCTTTGTTCCCTATACCACGAGATGATTCTCACATCTTCACAAACAAATTTTAAGGATAAGGTGTATGGATTATACTTATGTTCAATTAGTTTTTCTGAGACAAGGTATTGCTAGAAACAGGCCACTATCCCTTGGACCTGCAGGATGAGAAGAGAAAACCAATTCTCTAAAGACGTGCTCTAACCTACATTTTCATGCTCTGATACCCACCCACCAACACACACACAGACCCCACTCAAATTAAAATTATTAACCTAAAATATTAAATAACCACAAACCTGAGATTTCACAAAATTGTAAAGATTAAGCAAGAGTCTTTTTGCTTCTGGTATCATTAAGACAACAGTAAAATTAGCATCTAGAAGTAGGCATATCCAATCCATAATCTGGAGAGAGATACAGAAAGATTAACTGATTAATTCAAGTCTTTCCATGGTCTCAAACGCAAGAAAAACAAATCTTTTTATTGTTGTTGTTTTTCAGACAGGATTTCACTATGTAGCTCTCGCTGTCCTGGAACTCACTATGGAAACTAGAGAGCTGCCTGCCTCTGCCTCGCAAGAGTGCTGGGTTTAAGGTGTGCGCCACCCCTGCTGTCTGACATACAGTAGGTGCTAGGAAGGTGAACGGTGGCTCACACCTGTCATCTGAGCGCTTTGGAGGCGGAAGCAAGAGGACTGAGGTGAGCTCCAGGCCAGCCGGGCTACAGTGAGCCCCCCACCCCCGCCTAAAAAAGACAAAGCTCTTTCTTTTAGATAATTCTCTATAGTTACAAGAGTGCCCAGCTGTCTTCTATGCTGTCACAGACACAGTATCACAGTTACCATGAGCTAAACTGAACACAACTCAAATAAAATACTTACTCACACAAGCATGCTACACATCTCTACCCTATCAAATGCTCTACGAAATACGAAAAGATACTAAGAAAGCATTTTCTATTGGTAAAGGGGCATTATCTCTACGAGACTCTCTGCACCAAAGGAGATCCCAGCTCTTGAGAGTTCAAGGCCTACGTGAGCTCTAGAGTGATATTCTGCCTCAAAAGAACAAAACAAAAACAAGAAAATAAATAGATAAATACACAATATATATGAGTCAATGAGTTAAACAGAGAAAATGAAGCCATGAATGTATCAGGAAAAGAAAGATAGCTGTTTTCACAACCTTCATGGTAGAGTCCAGTGCATCTTATAGCATACAAATTAAAATTTGCCTAGAAAAATTGCACTGAAAAGATGAAGAGGGACTGGACTCTTGGCAATTCCCAGTTGTTGGTGAGAGGTGTTGGCACAGTCACTGGGAAGGAGCACCTGAGCTGGTAGCCGACCTCCACCCATGCTTAGACTCAGAGTGGCTCACACACACAGACATGAATGTGAAGGGAATCTCAGGAAGAAAGATACCAGGAGAAAAGGGAAGAGGGTAACAGAGAGAAAAGGACCGAAGCCCCTGTATACAAAACACATGGAACTGTCAAAGAATAAATCAAGAAATTACAAACAGTAACAGGATAAATGATATTTACTCAATACACAAGAACTGTTTAAAAACACACGCCAAACAGGAAATACAACAGAAAGATAAGAACCTGACTAAATATCTCACTAAAAGGAAGAAAGAAAGAAAAACGATTGTACCCTCTACTGTCAAAGAAACAGTAAGAAAAACAAGGCAACAATGCAATGTCCCCTACCTGATAGGCAAGAGTAAAGCTTGACAATAATAGCAGGAGTGGGCAGAATGTGGAAACTAAGGCCCAAACTTCAGGGGCAGGCCCCGTCACAACTCTTTGGAAAGGTAATCTGGCATTCTGAAAACTGAAAATACACGCCTGTTTCACACAGTGTTTCTCTGTGGGAATGTACCCACAAGGACATCTATATGAAGATTAGCACTAAAGCTTATGTACGTTGCAAAAATTTGCAAGCAACCTGTGTTTACCAAGAGGGGATGAGACACAAAGATGGATGTACCAGGGCAGAACAAGTCTGCCAACATGTACTGAGACAAAGAATCAAACTACAGAACATAATACACACTAATGCTCTGTGTCAAAGACAAAAATCAAAGATAGGTAAGCTTCTGTCTAAAAACAGTATTTCTAGACACAAAATAAATGTTTCTGGTTTTTGTTTGTTTTTCAAGACAGGGTTTCTCTGTGTAGCTCTGACTGTCTTGGAATTCACTCTGTAGAGCAGGCTGGCCTTAAACTCAGAGATCCACCTGCCTCTGCCTACTGAGTGCTGGGATTAAAGGTGTGTGCCATCATGTCCAGCTCCATAAAAGGAGTTTAATGTTGGTTATCTCCAAGAAGGGCAGAGGAGCAAAGGTGCAAAGCTTACTTTTTTGTTTTGTTTAGTTTTTTTGAGGCAAGGTCTTCCTATGAGAACTCATTATGTAGATTAGACTAGTCTTGAACTCATAGAGAGCCACCTGCTCCTGACTTTTGAGTATTAGGATCAAAGGCATGTGACACCACAGCTGATCCCAAAGTTTTCTTTTTGAAACTTTTTTGATATAGAAACTTCAAACTACAAAGATGACTTTGGGATTTTGTAATCCAGAATTATGCCTCTAGCCATCCATCCACCGAACAGAGAGGGCCTCTCCAATCCAACAGTGTGCAAGAGGGAAGAGAAGACATCTTCTCTCATCTTGGATGGCAGGGAGAAATTGGTTGGAACTCCAGGGCTGACACTGCAAGTGAGGTTTCTGTATAAAGGCAAAAAGATGTCTGACCTGGCTCACGGTTGGAGGGCTTTTCCCAGGAAGAGTCATGGTAGCATTGCCACTACACTTCAGATAGAGGAAATACAAATACTGGAGAAACAGCTGTGGGAGGGAAAAAGAGGAGCGTAAATCACCACTTTGGTAGAAAAATGTTCCCTACAAATAAACCAAACAGATAGTAGAAAAAAAAAACTACAAAGCTGTTCGATTAAATTATCCATCAAACAAATGCAAATATAATAAGTATCTGGTGATAAAAACAAGTAAAATGAGTTTCTGTCACCACCAGGAGCTCGGGTTAGTAAACAACAGGTGACAAAGAATTTCTCTTTTCTTTCTTCTTTTCAGTGTCTCTTCAGTGATAACTGGCCTAACCTGGTTTCCAAGCACAGCAGAAAGAACACCTCAAAGTCTATCACCCCATATTACCCTAGTTTCCTGAGCAATTTTCTCCATGTGTGGGCTTACTTCTCTCTGACGTATGGAAGTATCCCGTAGTGTTTAGAATGGTCTACTGCTGCTCAGAGCTAAGCAGTACAACTTAAACCAGAAACAAAACACACAGGGTATGCAGGGCACTCACCGTGATATGCTTCCCAGGGATGTCCTTCAAGTGTGGCAGGAGGAAGGGCTCACTGTATGCTGAATGAAGGACTGCATTTCTACTCGGGACTAAAGGAAAATCTTCAACAGAGGAAAGGCTACACTTCTTCTCTAAGTAGTTTCCTTTTTTGGTTTAGAAGGGGCCTATCACCAACACTCTCTCACTGTCAGAGACCAGGGACACTGCTCATTTGCAAATAATTCTTTTTTAAGAATGGGTGGAGCCTGCACATTACTACAGCTTCTGCTGCTCCTTTTGCTTTTCTCTTTTTGTGGATACAGACTCTTACTCTAGACCGAGCTGTCCTGGGCCTCACTATACAGTCCAGGCTGGCCTTGATCATTCAGCAAGCTTTCTGCTTCAGTTTACTAGGTGTTGAGATTATAGGTATGAGGTCTAGTATTAGCTTCCTAATACTAGAAAATAGAAGAAAATAGAAAAAAAAAAATAGGTCACAGGCCTGGAGAGATGGCTCAGCAGTTAAGTGCACTGGCTGCTCTTCCAGAGGACCTGAGTTCAATTCCCAACAAGCACATGGTGGCTCACAACTGTTTATGACACCCACAGATATAACATATAGGCAAAACACCAATGTACATAAACTAAAAACAAATAAATTATTCTTTAAAAAAGTGGGTCACGAATAACATGGTGGCACACACCTGCTATTTTGTCACATAGGAATTAGAGACAAGAGGATGCCAATGCTGTCCTTGGCTACTGGAACCACATCTCAGGACAAAATCAAACCAAAACAAACAATAAAAGAATCCCTAAAGGAAACAGATATAAATGGCTGGGGAAGACAGCGCTAATGTGTTTGCCAAGTATGTATGTGACCACAGGTATAATCCACCCCTACACATACATACATACATACAACAGAGAGAGAGAGAGAGAGAGAGAGAGAGAGAGAGAGACAGACAGACAGACAGACAGACAGACAGACAGAGATACGAGAGAGAAAGAGAACAGGTTTAATAAATTAATTGAAGGCAACATGAATAGAATCTATTTCAAGCAGATACTGAAAAAGCAGAAAAACAATCGATCATGCCCTAGTAGATCAGCATATAACTATACCCTGATGGACACAGTGCAATAGAAACTGTCCGGAAGGATACAATAGAGCTGCTCGCTTTGGCATCACAGGACATGAGGTCACAGGGAACGAGATGGTCTCCTTCGTTGCATCTCCAGCCTGTTTATTTAACTGCTGACTATCTGTACTGCAGCTACTGTCTTCAGGACTGAAGCCATTTTGAACAATTTCAGTCTGTTGTTCCGTTTCTTTTTTCTCATCTTGTATGGTATCACTATAATCAAAAACTGACTCCATATTGATATTAATGTCTCGAAGACAGTCATCACCAATGCTACGATGTTAATTGAAAGCAAGAGGTTAATTCTTTTCACTATTTGAACTTCCAAGGTTCATTTCTAAGTCAAATGAGTCATAGGTTCAAATGACATCAAGGGAATGAAAGCACAGGTTCTAACTAACCTCAAGAAAAGTTTTAAGCAAGCACAGGTGGTGGACTCAGGAATGTCAGGGAACTGCTGCAGACACAGCTGTAACATCTGCACGTCTGTGTGCTCGAGGGCCATCTCCATCAAGCCGGGGCACAAGCTGAGACCAAGAGTAAGACAGTTACCATTTCATATATATACAAATCATTAATAAAAAAATTAAGACAGTTTATTTTATGAATGTCTTGCTTGTATATATTTCTGTGCACCACACATGTGCCTGGTGTCTATTAAAACCAGAAGAGAGCACTGGATTCCCTGATACTTATGTGCTACCAAGTAGCTGCTAGGAAATAAACCCAGGACTTTGCAAGAAGAGTAAGTGTTTTCTAGCACCATGTATTTTTTATTATTTTTTTAAAGACAGGATCACTATGTAGTCTGGACTGACCGTAAACTCATGATCTCCCTGCCTTAACCTACTAAATGATGGGGTTATTGGCATGCAGCATCACCATTGTCTTAGTTTCTTTTGAGACAGGGTTTCCCTGTGTAATTGTCCTTGAACTGGACTTGTAGACCTGGCTGGCTTGGTCCACCTGCCTCCTCAATTCTGGGGTTAAAGGTGTGCGATGCCACACACAGTATCTTAAGTTTCTTTATTAGCTGCTATGCTAACCTATGTGGTTCTTAGGCTGCTGGAATGTTTTGAGGGTACAATGTGGAAGAGTTTGGTATTTGGGGTTCAGAAAGCAGTTAGCTGCAGAAAGGAAAGCTTGAGAGACCAGTCAGGTGGGAACCTAAAAGCAGCAATGTTAAGAGAAATGTGGACAGTAGAACAGGAGACCCTTGGGAACTGGGCTACAGGCCATTTGTGTGTATTCTGACCAAGAATTTGACTTTCTCTGTCCACACCCTGAGAACACACATGGAACTGAACTGAGCAGTTACAGATTAGTCTGTTTTTTAGAGGAAATTTCAAAAGAGATCAGTTAGTTTGCTACTGAGAAGCCATCTATAACTATTAAAGAGCTTAATACCAATTAACTAGAAACCTTTTGAGTGACACTGGACAATAAGAAAACTGTCCCAAGGGAAAAACTCCATCCTTCTGAGGATCGATCATGTGAATATACAGGCTCATTTAAAGGAAATCTACTATGAAGGAGGTCCCTGCTCCTCAAATAACTGCCTAGCAAAACTTTTCCCCATGGCTAGCACAAAAGACCGTGATACAACTGTGGTCAGGGCCACACATTATCTGTGCAGTAATGGTCTGAGGGCAAAGATGCCAAAATTGAGGCCAGGCAATGTATGGCAGGACTGAGTCCCTATAAAGAGGATTCACACGCCCGCTGTGTGTGAAGACCTATGAAGGCGAGGTCTATGTGGTGAAGCCCATGTCACCATTGCAACAGGAAAGGGAACGAGGACTGCAACCATGCCCAGATAGCATTTTCTTTGGTTATGCATATTCATGTGATATTAAGTTATGCATGCTCACCTATGAGTTGGTATGTATGTGGGTGTGTGCACGTGTGCATGCGTCTGTGGAGGTCCTACAGTAATGCTGAGTGGCTTCCTCCATTGCTCTTCACCTTGTAAGAGGCAGGGTCTCCCTAGAGATTAAAGTTTGGTTCTCATTCACCGGGACTGCAGGCTGCCATAACCACTACACTGTTATGGGGTTCTGGGAGGCTAAATTCCAGTGCTCATATTATACTCTCTGAGCCACCTCCTCAGGAACATTTTTACATAGGAAAAAAAGATTCACAAATACAAAAGACAAGGTAAAGAAAATGCTGAATATGAAGCGTGAGACACACATCTACCTGTAGGAAAGCACATGCGTTTGAATGAGCTGCATCAGACAGTTCCGGGGGTAAAACGATGGTTCTGCTTTACATCTTCCCAGAAGTCCTGCTACAATATCTCCAAGTATAGTATGAAAGTCAGGTGTTGACTTAGCCAAAAATCTACGTAGTTCTACTTCAATGTGTTTTTCTGAATCTTTCTGAAAGGATAGAATTAATGAAATTCAGTCTGGTATATTAAGAAATATCACTCTGAACTAGAAAGCCTCCCAGTACAACATTTCCTCAAAAGACAAATAATATCCATGCAACCCACTGAAGCAAGGAGACATTAAATTCCACAACACACACACACTGCAAAAGGAGGAAAAATCCAAGGGTTTATAAATCCAGATACTCAGAGTCTCCATTACAAACACAGTGTAGGAGGACAGCACCAGATTGCTAATCTCATCACATAACAGAGTCAAATAAGGCCAAGTTTTGTACAGGCTCTGACGAGGTTAACACATGTAGAAAGGGGCTGGAGAGATGGATCTGCAGTAAGAGCACTGGCTGCTCTAGCAGATGGCATGGGTTCAATTCCCAGCACCTGCATGGCACTCTGGTGTATATAAATGAATATGCACATTCATATACAAATAATAAATGGATTGGGTTCTTTCACTCAATCTTTGTATGGAGCCCATGGTTCAAACTTGGTCACTGTGGGACAAGTGCCTTTACCCACTGGGCCATCTCATCACCCCTATTTCCAGTCTTAAAAAACAAAAACAAAACAAACAAAAGCCAACCAACCAACCAACCAAAATTACCTTTATTATTGATAAAAGCTGTTTAAATCCTGGAACTTCTGGCTGTAAAGTTGTTTCAGTTTTTTTTCTCCTTGGCTGTAAGTAAACAGACTGATTAGGTTTTCAAAATAATGCAAACTTATCAAAAATTTAGAAGACTATGAGACAGATTAGCCCATTAGGTATGATCATATACTCAAAAACATAAAAAATTTATTATTATTATTGTTATTATTTTTAAATTTGGTTTCTAAGTAGTCCTGGGTGTCCTAAAACTCACTATATATACGACAGTTGGCTCAAACTTAAAAAGCTCTACCTGCCTCTGCCTTCCAGGTGTTGGGATTAAAGTCACTGTCACTGTGCCCAGCTATGTTTACTTTTTGTGTAAGCGTACTTTGCCTACATGTATGCATGTGTAGCATTTTAAGTGCACAGTCCCACGGAGGTCAAAAGAGGGAGTGGGATCCCCTGATGGTTTTGAACTACCATGTGGATGCTGGGAACAAACCCTACTCCTGTAAGAAGAGCCAGGGCCCTTAACCACTAGGTCACCTCTCCAGCTCCAAGATTTTCTTTATAAGTGTAGGTCAACCTGTGTTTCTGTGAATGTTTCTATGTTCATGAATGCAGGTGCCTCAGGAGGCCACGAAAGACATTGGGTTCCCTTGGAGTTGGAGTTACAGGCAGCTGTGAGCTGCCTGAAATGACTGCTGGGATCCAAACTCGTGCCCTTTGCAAGAGCAGTGAGCACTCAACAGCTGAGCCATCTCTCCAACCCCAATCACATATTTTTAAAAGCAAGCTTTATGGTAAATAAAGTACTTTTATTACAACTTTGAAAATACTTTTTTTTTTTTTTTAAACTTAGGCTGGCCTGTAATTCGCCATGCAGCTCAAACTTGCAATCCTCCCTACTCAGCTTCCTAGGTGCTGAAATTTGGGCCATGAGCCACATCCAACTTTGGTTTTAGTTTTGGTTTTTTTTTCCCCTCTAAACTTAAAATAAAACCACTACACCCAGGAGGGCATTACTGCTAATTGCAAACTGGCCCATTTTCCTACCTAGGACTTAGTTATACACATCCTTAAATGTTAACATAAACTGGAGCTGGCGAGAGAGCCCAGTATTAGCACTGAGAACACTTGCTGCATGTGCAGAGGACCCGAGTTGGGCTCCTAGCACTCACACGGCAGTTTACAACCACCTATAACTACAGTTCTAGGGGCTCTGGCTCTTTACCTTGGCTGGTAGAGCACATATACTTTTGGGTACATAAACATAAATAAAAACTTTAAAAATTATCAGCTAGATTTGCCAAGTCTTACTCTGGCTAAAGGCTATTAAGGTTACAATGCCCTGTTACTAAGATCAAAGTGCAAGAGGTATATAGATATGAGCATTTCCTGTTTTTTTTTTTTTTTTCTTTTCTTTTTCCTTTCCGAGGCAGAGATTCTCTGTGTACTGTTGGCTGTCCTGGACTCACTTTGTAGACCAGGCTGGCCTCAAACCACAGAGATCCCCCTGTCTCTGGTCCCCTGAGTGCTGGGTTTACAGGCGTGTGCCACCACACTTAGCTGTTTTTTTTTTTTAATTCAAACTAACAATTTTCATTTAACCACGGAACTTACAGTTCTTGATTGGTCTGTACTGTAGGACCCACATTCATATCCTGAACACGTTTCCCAGTTTACAAAATGGGGCATGGAATGAGTGCCTAAGGAAACACAAAACATAAATTACTGAACTATTTGACCTAACATCATCAAATTCAAGAACAAAAAGAAAACTAATCACACACAATTTACAAGAGGTTTCCAGGTGGGTGATAGTGGCACACCTTTAATCCTAGCACAAGGAGGCAGGCAGATCTCCGAGTTAGAAGCCAGCACGGTCTACATAGTGAGTTCAAGGAGAATAAAGGCTACAAAGAGAAAAACCTATCTAGAAAAACCCAAAGAAAAGGGGGGGAGGGGCGCGGAAACGAAAAGAAAAGAAGAGAAAGAAAAAAAGAAATCAGGAGCTGAAAAAGTGGTCTGTGTTGGTAAAAAAAAATAGAGGGGTTCCCACCTGACTCTTGCGTATGTTTGAGCTTTCCAAGAGCGCTCGCTAGACATGAGACTTCACACTTGTACGGAATCACAGTTAGACATTTTCCATGTAGCATAAATAGTATCTCCCCATGGTACCAGAGCTGAAAAAGAGGGAAGCATGTATTTTTTTGAGATGGGACTCCACAAAAGCTGGGACCGCTACTGTCCCACGCCCTCCTGGTGCTCAGCCTCTTCTTTCCACGATCCTGCTCTACTCTCATGTCCTATACAAATTTAAGTCTCGATTCAGCAATGAAAGAAAATTCTCATTTTTAAGATTTTACCTACTTTTTCTACAAACTAATTGTTCTCATCTGAAATTAGCTATAATTTAGTGCTTTGAAAGTCATACGTAGGCAGGCAGTGGTAGCACAGACTACAGGCACTCTAGAGGCAGATGCAGGCGGGTCTCTTGAGTTCAACACTAGCCTGGTCTATAGAGCAAGCTCCAGGACACAGAGAAACCCTGTCTCAAAACAAACAAACAAACAACACCCCCCCACAAATAAAAACCAAAGAAACAAGATCATGAATATACATAATCTGTTAAAACAAAAACCCAGCCAAGCTGCCAGGCAGAGGCAGGCAGATCTCTGTTACAGGCCAGCCTGGTCTACAAAGAGAGTCCAGGACAGCCCAGGCTACAAAAAGAAACCCTGTCTCAAAAAAAACAAAAAACAAACCAACAACCCCCACCCCCAAAACAAACAAACAAAAACCCAACCAAATGGAATTTCTTATGTAAAAAAGTAAAATGTAATTCTAGTTTTCCTCAGATGATAGCTAACAGAAACCCAATTAACCAACAGCACAATAGCACATGTCTCGAATTCTGGGCACTCAAGAAGCTGAGGCAGGAGGATTACAAGTTTGAGCTACCCCGGGCTACATAGTAACACCTTACCTCAACCAAAACCCTAAACCTGAACAAAACAAAACAAAAAACCAAAACCAACAAAAAGAAAAATCAAACTTACTTGCCCACTGGTTCCTTGTGGCAACTCCTTCGACGCCTGTAATGTTTGAAACTTTATGTTCCATATGGAGAGGCATTCTATAATGTAAGTTACAAAAGTTCAGAAACAGACCTAAGTAGAAACATGTAATATCCTGGCATGAAGGAAGAAGGCAGAGGGAAATACACAAGTTTGCTTTATGTATAAAAATGAGTGCCAGAGAAATTCAGACAAATGAAGCACAGGGTAGGTAGGAAGTGGAGTGGAAAAGGCCTGGGAAGATCAAGATGGCAGATTTGAGTCTGTAATTAAGAGCACTGACTCTCCTCCAGAGGATCTGGGTTCAAATCCCAGCACCTACATGGCAGCTTACAACTGTCTGAAATTTCAATATCTGGAACCCTCAGACATAAATGCAGGCAAAGCACA